>JARQZK010000789.1:357500-380000 GCA_030704885.1 Cynegetis impunctata | reverse complement strand
ACCGGTTTACAACTTCAAATTTTACAGGGGTGTTTCCTTAAAAAATGTGTCACACTATATATAGATAATGAAATCAAGGCCACAACTTTGAGGAGAGATTCTTCGGGTGATGCTAAGATGATAAGTTCAAGTGAACATGGGTTTGTAGATGTTTTGTTTTCCAGATACAAGGTATTAAAGCTTTTTTTCAAATTTGTCATAATGCAATTCAGCTGATTTTCTTGAAATCCATCAAAATTCTTTATATTGTTAAGAAATTAATGTAGATCTGAGTAGATTCAATTGTTGTATTTATTGAATCCAGTATAGTCTGGATGGCCCTTAACGAAAATTATTGATTAAAACAAGAAATGCACTGGCAGATTTTGAATCTTTATAGTTTTTTCAGTTAAAGCAACTGAAGATACAGATTTTTCATCTCATCATCAACTTGAGAATTGCCAAATTTATAAAGTTGTTTAATTTCTTTAGAAAGTAGTTTTGATTTTGTTATTCAGTAGGGTTCAGGTTACTAACAGGGAAATGGCAGATATGCATTGTGTTTATGGGATTCCTTTTGGAAACTCTGCAAGACATATTTATCATGAAAGATGAAATAGAAAAAATATTTGTATAATCAGTTGCTAAAACTGAAATAAAATAGGAAATCCAAAATCGCCAATTTACAAATTTTTTCTATCAATAATTTTCGTTAATTCGGGCCATCGAGATACAACTGAATTCAATAAATTCAATTCACTTAGGTCCAAATAAGCTTTAAAACACTAAGAATAATTTAGCCAGATTTCCAGAAAATCAGCTAACAGATATTCGAAATATCAGGAAAAACTGATTTTAAAAAAATGAAAATTTTTTTTTATAGAATATCATGAAGATTCTCATGGTTCAATTGCAGAACTAAAATTTTCACTGAATAAAAATCTGAGTAGTTGAAGAAAGTTCTCATGTATGACTGAAGCTCTGACTCTCAATCTGAATCCGAAGAATTTATTTAAGAAACTGATGGAAGAAATAGTTTAGAAAAATACTACTAAGCAAGACATACCGGCGTTGTACCAAGTGTAGCAGAAAAGTAAGAGAGAATATGTAATGTAGCTCTTTATAAACCGCGATTCAAACCTTTTCGTCAATCTTTTTTCAATATAAAATAAATTACTTCCTGCGAAAGAGTTGTCTTATTTTATGAAAGGATGAAGTATTCAACACTTCAATGGTGGAATGTATATTTCCCTGAGATATAAATATAATATGTTTTTCATGAAATGTCCTCAGGGAAAATAATTTTCCACCTCAAAAAAATACAAAAAATGATGGCAGGGAAGTAACACTTTTATATTGAAATGAATGGTCAATTACTGAATCAGATACATAGTCAGATATTACTTTGAATAGGTCCTAGTCTTTTGTCATCTAAAGTGTTAACAATATTCCGCAAACTGTGAGGCGAAAAAGTTTGAAATAGTGTAAGGTTTCGAAGAATCCCAGAATAACTCTCAAACATATATTTTGATGAATTTCAGCAGCATTTTAGGGTATGTTTTATGTGGTGTATTAATGAGATAATTCATTCTTTGCTAATACTTGTGTACAAATTATTTTTCGCGAGCATAAGTGATTTTTTTTATGCACTCCTTTGCCGTAACTGTTTTCCCATTCAATTGAGAATGAAAAATTAACTTCCATATGTTGCTCGAAGATATATCTTTCAGAAAACAAAATGGGAATGAATGTAAGTTTGTGGCTGCGAAACGAGTGAATTTCGAAAACATGCTGTTAGTTCTCTTACTTTAAGCTTCTTTTTCAGAAGTTTTAGTGTTTTGTGGATCGTTCCTCAGTATCAGGAATTAACCAAATCAAAATCCGAAACTCCTAATCTAAATGATCAAACTATGAAGTGTGAAAAAACGACGCCCATCAAAGTTGCCAAGTTTTCACACAATTTCAAAGAGTTGATCATCTTACTTTAGCTCTGCTTCGAAAATTGAGTATTCAGGACAAAAGAGTTAGTCGACACTTGTTTTATTCCTTCTCTACAAAGAGAAAGATCTGAGAACTCTGATAGACGACATAAATGTTAACATGTTCGTAGTTCGATAGTTAAGATTGTTCAGTATTCACCCCCTGATTTGGTAAATTGCAATCAATTTCTATCTGATACTGAAGATTGATAAATAAGACCGTTATAGCTATCAATCACTTATACTCTGAAATGGCTAACTAGATATTCTTGATATTCTCCGCTATGAAAATTAGTGAAATCAATCCAGCTATCGCCACTCCATAAGCCACTCCTACCCTACTAGAAAAATATACATACAGACAGAATGGAAACTTAGTACAGTTATTCGAAACATCAAATAGTCACCACAAGATAACCAGTTCAGGACTTATTGAGTCCTCCACAATATCGTTTATCTATCGAATATGGTAACCATCCCGATCATTTCAATCATGATGGACTATTCCGCGGAAGAACAGCAGTGATATGTTAACATGCCACGCGCCATCTGCCGGAATAATCAGGCACCAACCTCGGGAGCTCATGTATCTATCACACCTTATGAGTGTCTCTTATTTATGTTCAGAAAGATTACCGCGGTCGGAACTATTTGAAAAAGTTGGTTCTCGGAATGAACCGCGTAAAAGATTCGAAAAATCTCGACGTTTCGGCACTTTTTGCGAAGCCATCTTCAGGAGAACTAGAAGGGGAATAATTTAGATACGCGGCCTCAATCTGCCTACTCCACGAATCGAATTAGGAGGAATCGGAAACAATACGATTGCGTAGTCTCAACATGCCTACTCCACCAACTGTACTGCTTCCTGTCAACTTTGAAGTCTCAACCTGCCTACTCTTTAAAGTAGGGATTCACTCTGATTGGGTGTGACATGGCGACCACTGAGAAGTGGTTTCCATGCTGATGGGAGTCTGTGACTATCATCTCTGGTGTTCAACGATTTGGAAGTTTTTCCATTTTTGAACCTTCACGGAAAATTCGCGATTTGAAAGATCGGACGGGAACAATAGTTTTTGTATTGGGGAAATCGATAATGTGGCCTGTTTGGGTGTGATGTTGGGAAAGGGCATTGGTGATATCTGAGTGTCTTACTGAAAGTGAATGTTTTTTGGCACGGATCTTAACCGACAAATTCAGGTACGTGCCAAGGAACATTCTCTTTCAGTAAGACACTCAGATATTACCAATGCCATTTCCCAACATCACACCCAAACAGGCCACATTATCGATTTCCCCAATACAAAAACTATTGCTCCCGTCCGATCTTTCAAATCCCGAATTTTCCGTGAAGCTGTAGAAATAGAAAAACGTCCAAATTGTTTGAATACCAGAGATGACAGTCACAGATTCCCATCAGCATGGAAACCACTTCTCAGTGGTCGCCATGTCACACCCAATCAGAGTGTATATGAGCGTGAGTACCCGAAAATCTTATCTACGCTGTTCTGATGAGGACAAACAGCGCTGCTATGTATATATATATATATATATATATATATATATATATATATATATATATATATATATATGTATATATATATATATATATATATATATATATAAATATATATATATAGTTGTATATGTATATATATATATATATATATATATATATATATAATATATATATATATATATATATATAATTATTTATTCGAATTGTTGTTGCCTGTGATCTATTTTTAATCTCTTGATAATTATTAGCAATAACAGGCTGGTTGAATCTTAAAAAACTCGATTTTATTAAAAAGTTGAAGTTTCACTACGACATTCGTAGTTTTTCAAAACTTTTGAAAAAATTGAAATTTCTTTGACATTTATTGATTTGAAAAAATTTGAATAGACAAAGACTACTTTGTCTCGCTAAAATTTTTTTCGAATGTGGTTGTTCTTTGTTATTTATTACGTGCTATTCAGTCTAATATCAACATTCAAAATTGTTATCATTAGATGGCAAGGGAAACCACAGAAACCTTTACCTACGTAATGTTCGAAAATAAAAATAATAGGGTACTATTTATCTAACAACAAAGAAATTAGTCGCGGGAAAATATTAAAAAAGTAGAGCAGAATTATCGGTATAGAACGTTTATATGGAAGCAGCCGTTGACACGTATTCCGGAATCTTTGGTCCTCATCAGAACGGCGTAGCAAAACATTGGATTGAAAATTTGGAGATGAAAATAGTACAACAAATAAAAACCTCTGCTACGGAAGACAATCACACCTTTTTGGACTATTGTTTGAACTCTCCGGTTTGGGAGATTTGGTCAAACTCTGCCACGGAGGCGATTAATGCCATCCGCGAGATCTCAGAACGAGTAAATAAACAATAATAAAGAAATTAGTCGAGGGAAAATATTAAATAAGTAGAGCAAAATTATCGGTATAGCCCGTTTATATGGAAGTAGCCGTTTTTAATGAAATTTTTATTTAGAATTTCAAATCTTTTAAAAAGGTACTCACAATCTAGAACAATGTTTGAAACTCTCAGCTTAAGTTTGGGATCATTGCCATATTTTCAGCTTGCAATATTTAATTATTTATTCGAATTGTTGTTGCCTGTGATCTATTTTCAATCTCTTGATAATTATTAGCAATAACAGGCTGGTTGAATCTTAAAAAACTCGATTTTATCAAAAAGTTGACGTTTCACTACGACATTCGTAGTTTTTCAAAACTTTTGAAAAAATTGAAATTTCTTTGACATTTATTGATCTGAAAAAAATTTGAATAGACAAAGACTACTTTGTCTCGCTAAAATTTGAGTACCTTTTTAAAAGATTTGAAATTCTAAATATAAATTTCATTAAAAACGGCTACTTCCATATAAACGGGCTATACCGATAATTTTGCTCTACTTATTTTATATTTTCCCTCGACTAATTTCTTTATTATTGTTTATTTACTCGTTCTGAGATCTCAAGGATGGCATTAATCGCCTCCGTGGCAGAGTTTAACCAAATCTCCCAAACCGGAGAGTTCGAACAATAGTCCACAAAGGTGTGATTGTCTTCCGTAGCAGAGGTTTCTATTTGTTGTACTATTTTCATCTCCAAATTTTCAATCCAATGCTTTGCTACGCCGTTCTGATGAGGACCAAAGAGTCCGAAACACGTGTCAACGGCTGCTTCCATATAAACGTTCTATACCGATAATTCTGCTCTACTTTTTTAATATTTTCCTGCGACTAATTTCATTGTTGTTAGATAAATAGTACCCTATTATTTTTATTTTCGAACATTACGTATGTAATGGTTTCTGTGGTTTCCCTTGCCATCTAATGATAACAATTTTGAATGTTGATATTAGACTGAATAGCACGTAATAAATAACAAAGAACAACCACATTCGAAAAAAATTTTAGCGAGACAAAGTAGTCTTTGTCTATTCAAATTTTTTCAAATCAATAAATGTCGAAGAAATTTCAATTTTTTCAAAAGTTTCGAAAAACTACGAATGTCGTAGTGAAACGTCAACTTTTTAATAAAATCGAGTTTTTTAAGATTCAACCAGCCTGTTATTGCCAATAATTATCAAGAGATTAATTATATATATATATATATATATATATATATATATATATATATATATATATATATATATATATATATATATATATATATATATATATATATATATATATATATATATATATATATTTGTTTTGAACGGAACAAATAAGTGAAACTTCAAGCAACTGTCTTCAGATTGAAAAATAAATTATCATATCCTGATGGAAAAAAATCTTTTCTTGAGTAGAAATTTTTTTTATCACGAATAATATATGAGACACTCCTTTCAAAACTTCACTGAGAACAAAATGCCCCAATGTTAACTAATGAACATAATATTTTCCAGAGATTTACATACTGTCACACAATATTCAGTTTAAAGTCCACAGTATCAACAAATTCACACGTTACGACACAAAACGGTGAAAAATATTCAGAGACTTGAATTCCATTAGCATTCTGGAACAATATAATATTTTCCTTTTTAGTACAAAATACCAGTGCTGGATTAGATGCGAGCTTGAAAATTCATTAAGTGTATAATAAATTTTGAATTCTAATGAATGCACTTCTTCATGAATTATGGTTTTTTGAATATATGCTTTGGGTACAAAATTTGGCGAATAGTAGTATTTTATACTCAAATCATGAAATCCCTCGAAATATTGATCCTAGCGTATCAACAGAGGATTAATTACGCCATATCCTTTTGATTGGAATATTAAATAGAACAAGTTTTCTGATGAGTATATTGAATAATTATATTCAATTTGTTGTAAATCATAAGAACTAACAGTCTAAATTAAAATTAAAATGAACATAGAAGATATACGTCTACTTAGATGAGTCAACTGGGGAATTCTCGGAAGACAGCAACAGACGGTTGACGTGTAAAAGATAGTTGAGGCGATGAGAAGAGTTCGGACATCCCACAGAAAATGTACTCGAAAAATACAAAACATATCATTCTCTTTTCTGGCTTTCTAAAAAATATGAACTTGATAATATTTCAAATATGGTGATTCTTATGAAATTTTTGAACACAACTATGAAAGTTCAATATATTAAAAGGAACCATTTATTCATTCGTTTTTATTTTAAATCATACTGGAATTATATTGCCTCATAAATGCAATGAAGATTCGCGATATAAAGATTGTAGCAAGTATATGTAGCAAAAACATTGAAGAGTTAGTTAATAAAATTGTATAACTTGATTCAATTATTTACTGATTACAAACGTTTGATTTACATAAAATAGTATCACAAGTAAATATTTAAAACAGAAACTACGAAACGAAAAAAAAAAATATAAGGAACTTCGTTTTTGAAAGCACTGACCAAACATGTTTTTAATAATTTTTGGCATTGAAGAAATGTTTCACAAATTGAGTTGGGGTTTGGAAGCTCATTTCGTATTTGGTTTAGTAATTAATTCATTATAATGTAGTGCATGTAGACAGGTAGGTCAGTGACAGTTATTGTGTATTTATTATTAGATGAAGAATGTTATGTTTCGTTCTTGTTTATAAGCAAGCTACAATTACGTGAGGCCAAGGTCGATTCGTCGTAAGTAAGTTTATGGAGGAGGTATATAAACCATAGGGAATCTCGTATAGATTACCAAACTAGTTAGTCGAGTATGTTAAGTACGCTGGCTAGTATTTGGGAGGTCTCGGGTTCAAACCCCGTGGCCGACTGGTCTGCCATGAGTTTTTCTCAGAGGTTTCCTCATTGTAATGTAAGTCACTGCTTGCAAACTTATAAGGCGAATGCTGGGCCAGTATTAATCCTCTGAACCCTACCCACACTTCCTATGTTCCATAAATATCCCGTCTCACCTATCCTTAATGCACTTGTACATACAAGTGTATCCTCTGATCTGGCTGAAGGAGTTAATCCCAAACTCAAGCTGCCCGCCTCCCTGACACATACTTCAGGGAGGAATGAAACACGTGTGTTTCCTTTTTTTTTCGGATAGAGATATAGTTACTAAACATGCTGCCCGAGGATATAGCGAGAAGTCTATAGTATATTATAATAAATACCAAAGTGTAAGATGAACTTGTGCATTATTTCATAACCAGGGCCTATCATTACAATAATATCCTACTTTAATATAGTATTTTGACTAAAGGTATTTTGCAGGCTTTGTTCAGATATGTGTATGTTTACTATTCAATCCAAAGGCTAAACGTGTTTTCATTTATGTGGTTTCAAGTGATATATGAGGTATATAATGTTTTTGAAATATATTGGTCCTACTTATACCTCTTTTTATTGTTAAAGTTATTTTAGGAGCTTTTCAAATGAGATTCAATGACAAAAATAAATTTTTTGTACACAATCACACAAAGTGAACAAGCTGTAGACGTCATTCGAGATATTCTCAATTCCTTCATTAACTTGTATATAACGAAAGTTTAAATATCGATCTCAAACAATGAATAATAATATGAGATAATCTGCTATCAGTGAACCAAAGGGATGTAAATAAATAAAAGTATTAGAAGAAGTCTTAAAACCGATAAAGAAAAGACCACGTATAGGGCGTCCCATTATGGGTAATTTTGAATGATATCTCCGTTATTTTAGAAGATAGAGGGTTGTGGTTTTCACGACACTATGCTACTTTTTCGTAAAACTGAAAATGCCGTTAACAGAAATTTAAAATTTCTTTTAGTTTTTAAGATACAGGGCATTTTTGAAAATATTGCATTTTCCGTTATCCTTCATCTTATCGAAAAGCTAATATAACATTCTCATAGATTTTTTCCGTAAAATGCAGTGGTGTAGATAATTTTTGTCACATTTTTTTTAAATAGAATACCCTGTATATTTATAGGCTATAAAATTTGACATTTTTTTACCTCTTCAAAAACATATGATAGTATAAATGCATAAATCAATAGAAGGCCATGGATAACAACAATGAATAAGTGAAAGCTACATATTACTAATGAAGAATTGGATACCTTGCATAGAGGTATATTCTACTTTAAAAATACCTACAGACCTTTTTCCTAACAGTAAATTTGTGTAAACAGTTTTGTAGCGTGAAGTAACAATATGACAAACATAAACATTATCAAAAAAAAATTGAAGGTCATGTTCGAATTGACGATCGTTTTTTCTGATGCAAAATTGGCGCATCTTTGTAATTCTTTGAATAGCGTTTAAAAGAACCTTTATCCTCATTCGAAGATTCCGAAAGGCTAAATAATTGCCTCTTGAAGATCTGCAATGCTGTTAGTTTCTGGCACACCAATTTCCTTCTCAATTTTTCTATAAGGACAAAGGTGTTGCTTCTATATATCCCAAAGTATCTATCTCTCTTCTTTCCCTGTTCTCTTTGTTGTATATTTTAGCACGCGGGTGAACAAATGATCCGTGTTCAACTAAATTTGCTCTCAAACGAGCAAATTTTTCATAAAACGGTTGCCTTCTTTCTGGATATCTAACAAGAAAAGAATTAAATGTAAATGGAGATTTTTTTAAATAGAGATTTTCACAGCCACATTACTTAATTAAGAAATATAATTCTTCAGAATTTTCATTACTCTGTACAAAACATACCAGCATATCATATTTTTCATAATTTCCATACGCTGCATTATTCGAAGACATTGATTATTATCAATTAAATAATAATACCAAAAGAAAGAGAATAAACATCTTCATAATCCAAAAGTCGATCCAAAAACCGATGATATTGGTTTGACATTTATTTTTGTTTCTTGTCGTGAACAATATCCATGGCCTACTATTAAATTAAGCATTCAATTTCAGAAAATTGTTCTTTATTAGCGCGTTTCTGAGAAAAAGTTTATTCTATCATATATTTCCGAAAAGGTGATAAAAGACAAATTGTTTAGTCTATAAATATACAGAGTATTCCATTTAAAAAAACATAAATTCGCTTTATAACTCGAAAATAGTAAATATGTAACAAAAGTCATCTACACCGCTGCATTCTACGGGAAATATACGGGGTATATTGAAAATTAAAAGGGCTATTAAAATTCTTTTGACGGCATCTTCAGTTTTACGAAAAAGTAACACAGTATCGCGAATACCACAATCCTCTATCTTAAAAAATAACAGAGATGCCATTCAAAAGTACCCAAAATGGGACACCCTGTACATGCATGTAAAGAAAATACGTTTAGAGACAAAATATAAATATGGACTTATTTGAGTTCGAATCCTGTATTCACAGAACCAGCAAAACGAATGCATTGATTCAGAAGTTATTTTTTACGCATCACAGACATTACTGAAGTTCAAAATGATCCCAGGAAATATTTTGGAATGAAAATACACAGAGCATAAATAAAACCAATCGGCTTATAATTAAGATGATCAGAATGTAAATCCCTAATGAAAATTTTTATCCCAACAGATGACGAAATAACAGGATACTATTGGATAGGAACAATAGATAGAACTGTAGACCATATACAATGGAACAGAAAGACCAATGAAAAAAAGCATAAAGAATCAGATGGGTAGGCGAACTACAAATATCATATAATGACCGACGCATCAAAAGAATACGGAATAATAATCCTTTAGAATGCACGCTCAAATTAAAAGATAACATCACCAAGAATATGAACAATCTGAAAGTTTAAAGAGTCGCAATATTGAAATTGATGAAGAAGAATTGCACATGGAGCTTCGACCTACGAAGGCATTTTAAGCTAATATTTGGATGGATGGTTGAGCATTATAAATGTGTAAAGTTTCAGAATTTTACCTAAAATATCCAAGCGCCTTTACCACTCCAAAGGATATTATGCAATGAAAGCTTTCTATATGGAGATGAAAGTATTGAATTTTGGAAGAATATAAACAATATATAATACAAATTTAGTGAATTTTTACATCCAACAAAAGCCTATAAGAACCTCATAGGATTCCGTCTTTAGTGGTTGATAGCTTGTACAAGGTACAAAAATGAGATATTACTTAAAGAAACTTTTTGCTGTAGTAGATATCAAATAAAATATAAAATTCAGTTAAAATACTTACAAATATACCCATTCACTCCTCAGTACGAATTTTATATGAGTACTACGAAATAAAAGTAACCAATTTAATGCAAAGTTCAATGTGAATACCAGAAGTTGAAAATATTAAATAACATTATATAATATGACGATGTGAATATGATGGAGTAATGAGATCATTGTAATCTAAATAATTCTCTACTAAAATAGATATTTATGTACCAAGTGTGTTATATAGATTCTAACGTCTGGAGGGTAACATTCGGCCCGAGGGCCTCTGGCCCGAAGGATGAATGTTGTTTGATGGGCGGTAGGATCTAGTAACGCACGTGGTGCATACAAGATTTTTCACTAAAAAATTGTTTTATTATGATGAAAAATCGATTTTGAAATCGGTTCATTGCTCCTATACTTTCCATTTTTCTTCTCATAGTAGGCATGTCATTTGTTGATATTTTGACGTTAGTGAACATTTTTGTCATCATATTTAGTTAATGTCATTGCTGCTTTCTAGCCTTATAGAAATAATGGAAATGAAAATGAATTCACCCAAGAATATCATAGAAAATGCAGTCAAAGCTGCGGATAATTCATTGCCGGAGAAATCCAGAGTCGTATACGACAAGGATTATAAAGTATTGAATCAATGGAAGTTGCTTCAGTTCTCCTCGTACAATTAGGGGGCGTTATGATCCATTATGAGCGCTCATTACGCCCTAGGGCATAATGAGTGTATTTATAGTAACCGTATCTAAGATAAAATCAGAAAATAATATAAGTGAAAATTGAAATAATTTATGCTAGTCAATGAATTTATAGTGTCTACTTCTAATACAAATGTTTTCCTTTCACATAATTGCAATTTATAACCAATAGCATATGTTTCAGATTAATAATATAGAGCATCAGGATTGAGTGATTCTTTGATTTGCGCATAAAATACAATGTAAATTATGCAGTACTAATATCAGATGAGAAAAAATATTATAGAATTAATTTCTGCAGAAAATTCCTAATATAAGTCCTTCATGCTACTGTATGAAATTTATACACCTACTTGAAATGAAATAAATATAAAAAATCTTAGAATGATTACCGATTTTTCAACTCAGATAGGTAGTACCGTGATAAATTCAGTTGAGAGCATAATACTTTATATTGTGATGTAGTAATCAACTTGAATTATTGATAAATAATTCTTGGAGTATTTCAAATTTTTCGAGTTTTCTTTATTTCGATAGGTGTGGATTTTCGAGCAAGTTACATTCTCATTTACACATTTTCATGTCTGTTGATTTGTACATATTTTTATCTCAGCTTTGTAATATATCAAAAATTAAATTCTCTTGAATAATTTTTTGAAATGATTTCGAATTTATAAATTCGTACTGATAAGTTTTATTATGTGTTCTGTTCAGACTGAGCAAAAATCTAGACTCACTGATATAACGAATACAATTATTCTATTTTATGCAAAATAATATATTCCATAAATATAATATACCTATATAATAAATATCTACGTTTACTATAATTGAATATGGCTCAGAGTTTCAGTAAATGGTGGATTCATCAAATAAAAATGAAAAATGGTATCACGCTTTGTATAGATTAGTAATATCAAGTTCAAAACGAAGGTGAAACAAAATAACTGTATCAATTGTCTATAAATCAAAAGAAAAGCGCTTTGCCATCTTTCATAAACTCTCACATGCGGAAACCTTAAGTTAATTCTTTCCAAAATAATATTGTAGTATATTATATAATAGAATGGCCCCTGGAATTTTTAATATTCATATGTCCACAATTAATTGACAATATTATCCAATAGAAGAATTTTAGTTCAACAAGTTCTTTCGCGGAGGCCTCGGTAACCCAGCGGTAAGGCGTATCGCTTATAAACCGAGGATTGTGGGTTCGAATCCCACCTTGCTCTTGGGCGTTGTGTGTATGTCCCATGAAATTTAAAGGTTCCAAATATAATAAATGTTGGGTAATGACTTAGTTTCAAGCCCATTTGACGTTCGGAACTGGAGTTAAACTGTATGCCTTACATTATAAACCTTGAGATAAAGAAAAGCTTTTTCGTTGTCAAAAAATACTGTTGGAAGACTCAAAAACTACTATTACACCTGACTATTGACTTGAAAAAAACGACTAAATTCCGACTTAGGTAGTTCATTCATTTTCATTTCAAACCGCTGTACGGCTCTGCAAATCTGCTCAGTTGAAAATTAACGACGTTGCAAATATTCATAACTCCCGGAAGAGAATGCATGCATTCCATTATCTCCATGAAGCGACAGCACTTTGCGATGCGGTGCTAAAAAATTCATAAGTATTTCTGGTATGATTTACTTTAGCAATGAAAAATATTTTCTGTATAATTTTATTCATTCATGTTTATGCCATAAATAAATTTTTTGACCGATGCCTATTTCGAATAAAAACAGGATTTTCTATAGAAATTACAATTTCGAATGAGTAAATGAAAATAAAATGTGACAAATTGCTATGTTCAAGGAATAACGCTATAGAATTCGATATTTCGATCGAATAACGAAAACTCTATAAAATTGTATGCAAAATTGTATGCAAATAAGCATATAATTTTTTTCAAATTGAATGAGTTTATGGAAACAGCATTATCTGAATCGTATTTTTGACAAAGTTGAAAATCTTGGTACGAAATAAGAACAACGAAAGTTGTTAACCTAAACCTGTTAATAGCTTTACGATATATTTTTTTTCAGTGACTGTACTGAAACAAAAAATTATTTTGATTATGTTTTTATAAGTATATATAAATATATATATATATATATATATATATATATATATATATATATATATATATATATATATATATATATATATATATCTATCTATATCTATCTAGGGTGTGGGGGCAAAAGGGTCCAAAACGCCTGCTTCACAGGAGAGCTGAAATAATATTATGAATTCGTTTTCATAATTCAATAACTGCTTGTACACAAATGAAATTGTAATAATTTATTAAAAACTAAATTATCAGCCGGCTATAATATTTATGTATGTGGACATATGAACTAAAGTTAAAAATGAAGTTAATTTTTTCGTTTGAAAATAAATTTCCATTAGGTCATTCTTGTTCGCCGTCCTCTTCTCCTGGATATATTTCATCTCGCTGGTTCGTTGTTTTTAAGCCTTTGTAAAAATCGTGAAAAATAGGATTAACTTATGGTAAAAGGTCTAAAATATCTTTTTTCTTTTCTTCTGATATCGGAATAGTACCTCTCTACAGTTTCGCAGATATTAGGTTTGTACCAGGACGGCCTCTTCTTAGTATGGAAAAACAATGAAATGTTTCGTACTCATCTAAGGAGATCTTAAACAAAATTTCTCCACTTCCTTTAGTGTAACGAAACCATTGAGCATTATGCCACAAAAACTGATTTCCGCATACGTCTTTTTTTCGCAGAGCAAATTCATTTGTAAGCAACTGCTGAAAATTCAAAAAATCTTCGTGTGTAAGTTCAACGACTTCATACTTGTTCTTCTTTCCCATTTCCCGGACCAGCTGGTACCAATCATATATATGAGAAATTTTATTATGTCTTTCAGTTTCTTCTTCTGTTTTTCTATAAGGCCATGGTGAATATCACACTCCATAAGGGTATGCACGGGTACCAAAAACTTGTGGTATATAGTCTCCAAAAAAGCATTATTTTGTAGTGCTACAAAAAACATTGCACATACATGTGAATTTTAATTCTGACCACCACATGTGTCAGAATAAAGGACAATATGTTTAATATCAGATGGAATTGTCGTCCGTTTTTTATAAACGTCATTTTGATTAAGCTGTGTACACGTACTACTCAATGAAGAATGAAGTTGTACTTCGTGTAAAATTTACTTTATTAAGAATTGCAAAGCGCTCTCGGCTATAAGGCCATCATCAGTGCGTTACTCGTCAGGTATACATGGAAGTCTTTTGTGATAAAATCGACAAAACATTGTACAAACAAATATATAGACAGTTTACACATTTGGTACCTATCCCATAATGGGTTATCTAGGAATGTGTCTCTTTTACATTTTAAAATTTCATAAACTTGTTTCCAGTCCACACTCCACGTGTCGAGTGGATTTAATATTTTTAGCGTTCGAGTATTCATCATGTAATGACAATAATAGTTTATAACACACTTCAAACACAAGATTACTAATAAATACGTCAGAAGAAAGATTCTGTTTTCAGGCATATGCACGTGATCAATGTGATACAAGTCCATCCAAGTCGATAAATTTTAGGAAACTCGCCCGGTTTAAACGATATAAGTGGTGGACTTATACCATGCGGGCCTATCTGAAAATGCAAATTGGGACTTATACCAAATTGTATCTCATGTTACCGTGAATATGAAGCTATATCAATGTGGCCATGAGAAAATAAACAATTTTGTTTGTCAATGAGCGTAGTTAACTCATTTTGACCAAAATTGGACTTATACCCTTTTGCCCCCCCAACCTATATATATATATATATATATATATATATATATATATATATATATATCTGTGTATATATATATATATATAATAGGCTGGTTGAATCTTAAAAAACTCGATTTAATTAATTTTTTTTTTAAGATTCAACCAGCCTGTTATTGCTAATAATTATCAAGAGATTATATATATATATATATATATATATATATATATATATATATATATATATATATATATATATATATATATACCTAATTGATTGGGCCGATAATTGATGAAAATCTATTATAATATTGTAAATAAAACTTCACAGTTTTCGATTTTCACTCTATTTTGTTAACATGGCAATTGTTTCGCCGAACACAATTGCTTCTTCATATGTATATTACATATGTATAACTTTCACAACGAAAATATAGAACGATAAAGGAAGGAAATATACAATAAGAATGGGAAAAAACCTAAACGTAATTAATTAGCAGGTGAAAAGTACAAACTGCTGAAGACTTGGGAAAAACACAACAGGCAAAAATATTCAATATTACATCTAGAAAAGATTTTTTTTTTTTCGATTTCACAAAATGTTATATATATAATATATATCTGAAGAAGCCACTGTATTTGGCGAAACGAATGTCATGTTATCAAAATATAGTGTGAAAAAAAATGTAAACACATTCTGCGTTTTAAATTGTTTTCCTGAATATTCATCCGGTATCATAATAAGAATTATTATATTTGGAGACTTCGTCAAAAATTTAGGAGAGTGTGTTTTTGGTGAACCCGTTATATATGGAGTTTCCACTTTTCTACGTCAAAAATTATTGTTAATTTATCATATATTCTCCAAATTCATGAACAATGGACTTTATTTAAATAAGTTTCAGTTATCTAAGTTTGAGATCCTATGAATCAAGAAGACTCCTATGCCCAAGCATAAAATATCATTGTATTCAATTTTATAAATGAATAAAATTTCGTTTTATTCAATTTTATAAAACTTAAGTGAAGGAGATTGTAATTTTATATATTTGAAGCGAAATCTCGTGTCATGCACTGAACCTTTCTCTGTTTTAATGACGAAAATTTCAGGATATTTTCCATAAAATATTATTCTGATAAAATGAATTCAGTTTTCACTAAATAAATTTTAAGTCAATGTTTTATAGATATAGTTACTAAAACCAAGTATTATCCCAGGATATCATTTTCATTCGAAAATAAGGTGAAAACAACAGAGAAATCAAATCTTGAATTTAATGCTTGTATTAGGTTCACACTGCATTTAGTTATATTGAGTGTAAAATATGTTAGACCAGGGTCGATAATTTTTGAAACCAAAAAAAATAATAGTAGGATGAAACTCACTGGAAAAGAAGGAGAATATATTAAAAATGAAAGAAAAAATAAATTACGGGCGATCTGAGGTCGGGATGGGGAAAGGGGTGAGTTTTTAAGGGTGAAAAACGGTTTATCTCGATTTCCGGCGAAACTACAAGCCCTATAGAAAAACGTCAAATGAAAAAGTTGTAGGTAATAAAAAGATCTAAAACTTTTGTTTTTACACTTTTTTCACATAACCTCAAAATTTATGTGAAAAATTCAAAGAACCAAGTTTTTGGTTTTTTATTTATATCTTTTACAAACAAATTTTTTTCTCGCGAAACTTCGTGAAAACTTACCTTTTTATGTCCCAAATACACTTTAATTTATATGATTTGAAATATTCATTTTTCACCTTATTTTGACTCAATATCGAAAAAGCACCCTAATTTTCAATCGGAAATTCTCCCGTCAAAATATCAGCTTTTTTCAAAAAGTTGGTGTGCTTTCTGCTCGCTGAAATCTCTACTTTTCGATGGTGTGAAAAAAAAAATACATTACTATAGTAAATTTTACAGCAGCTACGAAATAACAGGTATGTATTATGGCCCAGGCCCTCCTATCCCCACCAATTCGCTATGAAATACGTTTTGATGGGCTGAAATTTTCCGTAGGCCACTCAGGTATATAAGTTATCTTCAAATAGCAATAAATAGGCATCTACGCATATAATTTAAAGAAGATTCTACAACTTTCTCAAAATATTGTAGATGTATTATTAAATATTAACTTTATTAACTTATTTATTTGTTAACATTTACTATAGCAGGCTTTCCCAACCTTAATTTCGCCAAGCCTCCCCGAGCTAAAAATAATATTGTCTTGCCCCCCTTAGGTGAGTTTCAACAAAAATAAGGAACGCACATTTTACTTATTAATTAATTATTTATTTTTAGGTATTTTAAATAGGTTAAATACAGATGCAATATATTTATTAAGGATAATGAACGAAAGAATACATTTGAATCATTAAGTACTTTTATAAAAATCTAAATAACCGACATTTAGGGTTTTTTATTTTTCTCTCACACAAAACAAATCGGGGTTTCATGAATCTTGGTGAAAATGTTCGTTTATATATCACAATTGCACTGTAATTGGCACATTGGATTTTTTGCAGAATCGTGATAAACCCGTTTTAAACCTACAAAGCCCACATCCTCCCACTTCCCGACCTCAAATCACCCGTAATTTATTTTTCCTGTTATTTTCATTATATTTTCTTCTATTTTAGATGGGTTTCATCCTGTAACTTTTTTTTTCAATTATCTGTACTGCCTACCATGCATCATTACTTGCTAGAATAGTTTTTTTTATCTTTCACTTTGTTTTATATTTTAAATCATATTTTTATAATTAGATCATTTTTAAACAACTTTTAATTTAAAGTAATTTTAAAACAAATAAATAAAATCTGTGCTAGCTAATGAGATACTTGAGCTTGCATGCTCTGTACCAGTTGGTCGATTCTGGGTTCAGTCGTTGCTAAAGCTATGATTAAATCGCTATCGACGGCAAAGCGATTTCGCTGCTTAGTTTTTATTAAAAGAAGAGCTGAAAAACCTGCTTCGCATAAATGAGTGGACGAAAATGAAATAAGTATTTTTAAAGCAAAAGAAGCAACTTTCGGATTAACAACGAATCGTTCGATCCAAAATTTTTCTAATGTCAAGAGATGAAAGTGCCCCCTGGTTGGAAAGTCCTGTACTATAGTAATGTATTTGTTTTAACACCATCAGAAAATAGAGATTTCAATGAACAGAAAGCACACTAAATTTTTGAAAAAAACTGATATTTTGACGGGAGAATTTTCGATTGAAAATTAAGGGTTTTTTCCGATATTAAGTCCAAACAAAGTGAAAAAATGAAAATTTTAAATCAAATAAATTATAGTGTATTTGGGACATAAAAAGGTAAGTTCTCACGAAATTTCGTGAAAAAAAAATTTGTCTGTAAAAGATAAAAATAAAAAACCAAAAACTTGGTTCTTTGAACTTTTCACATAAATTTTGAGGTTATGTGAAAAAGTGTAAGTACAAAAGTTGTAGATCTTTTTATTACCTACAACTTTGTAATTTGACTTTTTTCCATAGGACTTGTAGTTTTGCCGGAAATCGATATAAACCGTTTTTTACCCTCAAAATCTCACCCCCTTCCCCTTCCCGACCAAAGATCGCCTGTAATTTATTTTTTCTTTCATTTCTATTATATTCTCCCTCTTTTCCAATGGGTTTCATCCTACTATAATTTTTTTTCACTTTTTATCATTTTTAGGGGCTTCTACCCTGGTCTATGTGTACCTACAAAACTTGAGATTTCATTGAAATTTCACACGAAATGGCGAATGCGCCGGATATCAATTATTATCAGACACGGCAGCGAAAGTTATGACTATATTTTATTGAAAAATTAAACTTTTATTGTAATAATAACTAGTTCAATAGACGAAATATGTCAATATAATAGCATAAAAGCCGAAGTATGAAATTTATGTAATTTAGTATCAGGTAATACCGATAATCTATAAAAAAAGACGACTTCTTAAATGAGGACTACAACTGTTTTGATTATCTATACAGATATCAACTCTGGTAGAAATGACTTCAAATTTGAAGAAAAAAAAGCTTCTCCTCCTTACGTAAGCAAAACTTTATTATATAGGGGTAAAATGTATATAGAAGAAAACAATGAAGAGGCAAGATAAAACAATGAGAATCTGTAAGTCCTGAATTCTAAAAAAATACACTCATTCTGCAAAACTACACTCAATTATTCAATAAGTTTATAGAATTCTAATATGCAGTTATGAAGAAGAATTTTTTCCATATTCTAGATGAATTGAGAAATTATCTTCCAGAGTAAATGAAACCAAAATGTGTTTGTTTTAAAGAAGATATAGTAAAACATATAGAAATTTTTTTTTATACCATGACAAAACTTAAGAGATTGAGACTAGATAAGGATATTTTTGAAAATGGCCAAGAAATTATTTTCCTTCTTTCACTGAAACCCACTCTTTATTCTCTCTAGAACGCATCAAGATAGTTTCTTGAATATATTTGTTCGTAACTCTAAAAGTTTCATAAACATGATCGGCATGTCTGATACATTCTAATGAAATCAAGATAATATATACACTAAGATGTTTAAAAAAGCAGTCGGTTCGAACTATAATGACAATAATATATATGACAATTGAAAAGTTAATGTCACAACCTACGGCCGTTTATAAATCACTTGTTCAAATATTTATTTTAAAACTTAAAATGTCAATGTTATCATAAACTCTCGAATCAAGTTTCAACCTTGAAGTATTGGTCCGCAGCGAGTTGGGAGACTAAACTCCTGATTTTCCTTTCTTATAGGCTAATAATACATCTTCACTAACTACCTTTACGTTCTTGCTTCCACGCCACTTTTCAACATTTTCATATTTTTTTTGATATCGCTCTTGAGTTATTTTCGGCAGTAAATCAATACTCGCTGCATATGATTCTCCCAATATTTCTAAAGGAATTTAATTTTTCCTCAATTTCTTGAATTTTATCCATGGTCGTCGTTGAAGCGAACTCGCGAACACGAAAACTGACGTTGTTTATAAAATTGTCAAACTGTTCCATAACAATACAATGTACGGCTTATTAAAACAATGGTTAATAATAAAAATTTACACATTTATTAAAAGAAATAACGCATGACGCACGTTTCGGTGGAACTTCACCTTCTTCAGATGCTCATTAGCATCTGAAGAAGGTGAAGTCATGCATGCGTTATTTCTTTTAATAAATGTGTAAATTGTTATTATGAATCATTGTTTTAATATGTTTAATACACTACGTACACTAAGCGACAAGCATCTGAGAGGTAAATCAGTTTCACAACTGTATGTTTTCTCCGTAGAAGTTCAAGAGTATTACGAAAACTCATTAAAAGTTTGACCATTAATCAATAACTTCACTGAAAAGAGAACAGACTTAGATTTAATATCACTTAAACGTGATTATGGAATACGACAAACTCCGAAGTGATTAACTCTCCCATTATAATTAGTCAAGAATTTTTTTTCGATTTGTGGAGATGGCATTTCATCCTCTAATTGAATGTGAAATATTAACATTGGATGAAGTGAAAAATAGAATCAGATTTCGTGAATAAAATAAACACGATTTTTGATGATGACAATAGAAGAGTGTCGAATAGGAAAAAATGTGAAAATTTTTTTTCCCCCTAGTCACTTATTTCTTTGTGATAAGCATAAATTATTCTTGAAGTCACAACCAGTTATCCTGAATTTTGGTTTTTTCAAAAAAAATAGTGGTTTGGTTCTACCTGTACTATGATTTGTATTAAAAATTCATTGCTTCCAAAAGCATAATTTTTTTTGAGAAAAAACGGATTATATTGAATTACAACCAAACTAACACGAACCCTCAATTTTGTTCATGAAATTTAACTGAAATATTGATGATACCTGATACTACATTGACCTCGATTTATGGTTATATACAGTGCTTTCATGATGAAAGGAACAAATTCATTAAAAAATTAGGTTTCTATTTCATGTTAAAATCCTCGGACAGGTCGATAAGTATTTTTATTTGGGCAATTTTCGCAATAAAAATTTTGTATACAGGGTGTCTCATTCAAGAGCTATGGCTTTGTCATTAGTTTTTTTAAAGGTAATACCCTGTATATTATTTCACTTTACAATTCTACGATAAATTCTTATCACTTTTTGTAAACATACCATATGCCTCAACTTGATGGATTCCCAGATTATAACGGAGATAGTGGAGCACCTGGAGATTTAAAATGTGGATTAAAAGTACAAAAAAAAATTTAGGTAAACATTGTCATTAAATCTGAAGAATGAAATTTCACATGTACCATCTGAATTCATTCACTGGTGCTGTATAGTCCGCAGTTTTCACGTTTTTAACGCTCCAGGCACTACACTACTTCATTGTTTAAGAAAATGCAATTACTTGAGAGAGAACGTATTGAAGTACTTATGATGATTGGTTTTGGAGATAGGGTGCGTTCACAAGAAGAAGTCTGCAATCTATTCAATGAAAATCATCCTGATCGTCCGCCAATTACTAGATCGACAGTCAGCAAAATTGAATCAAAATTCAGGAGATACGGCCACGTTAGAGATTTACCTAAAGGAAGACCACCGAGAGTATCTGAAGAAACAGTGCTGAACGTTCTACTAGAAACCCAAGATAACCCTCATACATCCATTACTACAATTTCCAATAATTTCAATTTATCAGTAGGGTCCGTGCATAAAATACTTAAGGTAAATAAGTATCATCCCTATAAAATTAAGCTGGTACATGAATTATTAGAAGACGATTTTGACCGCAGAGTACAGTTTTGTGAGCAGATTCTTGAAATTCATAATCAACATCTAAATTTCATTACAAACATAATTTTTTCTGATGAAGCCACCTTTACTTTAAATGGCCACGTCAACAGACAAAACTGTAGGTATTGGGCGACCGAGAATCCTCATTGGATGCAAGAATGCCACACACAGCGGCCTCAAAAAATTAATACATGGGCAGCGATTGTTCGAAATCGTATAGTTGGTCCCTATTTTTTGAAGGAACACTAAACGGACAGGACTACTTGAACTTTCTCCAGTTCGAACTCATTCCGGCTTTAGCTGTTTTGTTTCCTAACCCACAAGATCCTGACATACCTAATAACGAGATATGGTTTCAACAAGATGGGGCACCTCCTCACTATTCAATCGCTGTTCGACAATTTCTTGATGCAACTTTTCCCAACAGATGGATAGGACGGAGAGGTCCGATTGAGTGGCCGCCAAGATCACCGGACATAACCCCATTGGATTTTTTCTTATGGGGTTATTTGAAGTCTAAAGTTTATTTGAATAGACCAAATAATATTGATGATCTAAAAGAGAGAATCAGGCAGGAAATAAGACTTATCAGTCCAGAAGTAATTGAAAATGTGCAACGGGAAACATTGAATCGACTTCAAAAATGTCTCGAAGTAAACGGACAACAGATTGAACATATGTAAAAATTAAATTAGTAATTACATTTG
>JARQZK010000789.1:350000-352500 GCA_030704885.1 Cynegetis impunctata | reverse complement strand
CATATAAACGAACTATACCGATAATTTTTGCTTTACTTGTTTAATATTTTCCCAAAACTAATTTTCTTTTTTAATATTAATTTACTCTTTCTGAGATCTCTCGGATGGAATTAATCGCCTCCGTGGCAAAGTTTGACCAAATCTCCCATACCGGAGAGTTCAAACAATAAACCACAAATAAGTGATTTTCTTCCATAACAGAGGATTTTATTTATTAAACTATTTTCATCTCCAAATTTTCAATCCAATACTTAGCTACGCCGTTCTGATGAGGACCAAAGAGTCCGAAACACGTGTCAACGGCTGCTTCGATATAAACGTTCTATACCGATAATTCTGCTCTACTTTTTTAATATTTTCCCGTGACTAATTTCTTTTCTGTTAAATAAATAGTACCCTATTATTATTATTTTCGAACATTACATAGGTAAAGGTTTCTGTAGTTTCCCTTGCCTTCTAATGATAACCACTTTGAATGTTAATATTAGACTGAATAGCACGTAATAAATAACAAAAAACAACCACATCCGAAAGAATTTTTAACAAGACAGATCAATCTTATCTATTCAATTTTTTCAAGTCAATAAATGTCAAAGAATTTTCAATTTTTTTCAAAAGTTTTGAATAACTATGAATGTCGTGGTGAAACGTCAACTTATTAATTAAGTCGAGTTTTTTAAGATTCAACCAGCCTGTTATTGCTAATTATTATCAAGAGATTAAAAATAAATCACAGGCAACAAAAATTGGAATAAATAATTATATATATATATATAACGGGTGTAAATGAGTGATGGGCCACCCCTATAAGTTTTTAATGGATTCTTCGATTTTATTGAAATATGGGTGGTTTATCTCAGACATAATTTTGAGTTTTTTCACATACAAAATCAATATGGCTGACTTCCGGTTTCACAGAAAAAAAAATATAAAAATTAAAAATTCAAATGGAACACCCTGTATATTTTTTACATATTTTAATTCTGAGGCTTCAAATACATACATTCCATCTGTCAAATTTTTTTTTCATATTTTGTAAATAGGGTCGGTCTCAGGAGCAAAGAGAACTTATAAGAATAAGATTTTTAATAATTACTTCGTTATTTAGGAATTAAGAAAACTGATTTGTGAATCATGTTGAAGGAATTTGAAGGAGCTTTTTGATATACAGGGTGGCCATGTATGTTTCTATTCAAAAAACTGAGTTTCGGTTCGAAAAAGAATTTAATCGCTAACAAACTTTAATCGATAACAAATTGAAACACTTTTTTTTAAATAACAATTTAAAGCACTTTCCGCGTTTAGAATCCATGGCCCATTGAGTGAGATCCAATTGAAATAATTCATTCGGGTGTTGAAGAAACTCAACACTGAATTGAAAATTAGGTTTCAAAATAATGAGAACAATCATTACTATGTTTGTTCGAAGCCGTTTAATGTAGACCTAAATAATGTCTCTGCAGAATTGCAATTAAAATTCATCCAAATACAGCACCCATTTAAAACAACTGTTCTCAAATTAAAATATTATGGCAACACAGTAAATTTCATTTGTTTCACACACCCATCATGGCAACTCCGATTAAAAATTAAATTTCAATTAGTAACTAAGATTTGTGCAAGTGTGTAATGTTTATTCGGTTAAGTCTCAAAACAAAATGCATTTTTGCTTAAATTCTGGCCCTGCTATGAAATTTCTTAAACTTTCAGTCCCCCCATGAAAAAAGTTTGCTCTCCACTGAGTGGATGTTTCAGTTGAGTAGTTCAATAAACTTAAATTAAGGGGGAAACGATTTGAAAATAATAGAATAGTAAATCATATATTGTGATTTGAAGTGCTATTATTTACCTAGTAATTCTCTATTCTGAGACGCCGAAGCAAATGATGTAAGAGGTCTATAATACTCTTCTCAACAGAAGAACATTAAAATTTGATGGAAGACGTTATTCACCAATACCATGCTGACCATATGATCGACGCTTGTCATAAAAATTCATTTTCTCTTTCTAGAAACCTTATCTCAAGGAAACACTGATAATAGAACAACAATTAGTATCACACGCGTCTATAACGTGGTCAGCATTGTTCACATCATTGGAATATGGAAGTTGACTCGATTATATGAATTAACAAGAATATATATTTGTTAATGAATTACAATAATTCCTCTACCTACCGCCCAATTGTAATTCTCCTGCTGCCTGTGCCGTATCTCCTTCAGATCTCCTGATAACACATTGATACATTCCCCTGTCTTCTCGTCCAACGTTGTTAACAACCAGCGTTTCACTCGATCCCCTTCCGGTGCTAGGAAGCTGTCTACCGTCCTTGTACCACGTGACCAAATGCGGCCCGCTGCTCTGGGTAGAAACTACGCACCTGAATTCCGCACTTCCACCCATGTGAACGCTGAGCATAGGTGGAGAAATCTCGACGTGTAAAGGTGTCGATACTGTGAGACGTAATTCAGCACTTGCCTCGCCCCCAGCGTTTGAGGCA
>JARQZK010000789.1:280000-345000 GCA_030704885.1 Cynegetis impunctata | reverse complement strand
TACGATGCAACTTATTTACAGTTAGGATTTATAGTAAAACCTGGCACAGAAAATAACGATAATCCTATTCCACAATGTGTTGTATGCTCAGAAACACTTTCAAATCAGAGCATGAAGCCTTCCTTACTAAAGCGGCACCAGACTACTAAGCATCCCGATTTGGTTGACAAACCTATTGAATTTTTTCAAAGAAAATCTGAATTGTGTAAGAGAGAAAATCAGTGCATGGCAAAATTTGTAAATATAGACAAAAAACTAGTCAAAGCATGGTACCTTGCCAGTTATAGAATAGTTAAAGAAGGGAAGCCTCATACAATTGGCGAGACACTTTTACTTCCGGTCGCTAAGGATATGGTCGAGGCAGTATTAGGCGAAAAGGCAGCAAAGGAGATCGAGAAAATTCCGTTGTCGAATGACACAGTAAAGAGGCGAATTGTGGAGATGTCCTCGAGTATTGAAGAACAGCTTTTACTTCAACTGCGTGAATGTAAATATTTTGCACTGCAAGTAGACGAGAGCACAGACATAACAAATATGGCGCAGCTTCTTGTATTTATACGTTTTGATTATCAAAGTGAAGTAAAGGAAGAATTTTTATTTTGCAAACCTCTTGAATCAAACACTAAAGCTGAGGACATATTTAATGTCATAAATGAGTACATTATAAAAGCAAGAATATCATGGTCTAAATGTGTTGGTTTGTGCACGGACGGACCAAAAGCTATGTCGGGTCATTTAAGTGGATTAGGAGCAAGAATAAAAAAAGTTGCTCCAGAATGCCAAAGTACTCACTGCGTTATTCACCGAGAAGCTTTGGCTTCTAAGGTTATGCCTGCCAACCTTAAGTCTGTTTTAATGGATAGCGTAAAGGTCATTAATTTTATTAAGGCCAGGGCTCTTAATTCACGGCTTTTCTCTTTAATGTGTGAAGCTATGGGTGCAAAATATCAAACTCTCCTCCTACATACCGAGGTTAGATGGTTGTCACGAGGCAAGACCCTAACTCGTCTATTTGAACTGAGGTCAGAAGTCTTTAGGTTTTTAAGTGAACAAAATCATGACATGAAACACTTGTTCAATGATGAAGAATGGCTATCACGATTGGCGTATTTGGCTGATATTTTTGATAGGCTTAATACCTTGAACATGGGACTTCAAGGGCCAAGTACAACAGTGTTCACTACCAACGATAAAATATCATCCTTCAAGAAAAAGTTGGTTCTGTTTCGCTCTCAAGCACAGGACAAGGATTTCTCTGCATTCCCTACTCTTGCTGCATTTTTGAAAGAAAATGATATTTCTCTGAAGCCAGAAGTGACTGATGATATCACTAGTCATATGGAAGCCCTTCAAACGAGTTTTGATAAATATTTTAATCAAGATTTTTCTAAATATGAGTGGATAAGAAATCCATTTTCAGGGAAATTTCCTAGTGGTCCTAGTCACTCAAAAGAGTGTTTCATCGACCTTATAAGTGACAGCTCAATGAAAGATGCGTTTAAAGAAAAATCTTTAATAGAATTTTGGATGGGGACAAAAACTGAATATCCATCAGTGTTCGAACAAGCGATAATCTTTTTAATTCCATTCGTAACCTCGTACTTATGTGAATCGGGCTTTTCAGAGCTGCTGTTCATCAAAAATAAATACCGAAACCGCATTAGTGTTGAAGAGGACTTGAGAATCAAGTTAAGTTCAATCGACCGAGATATTGAAAATTTGATCAAAAACAAACAACAACGACAAGCTCATTAGGATCTGTTTATATTTAAATGACTGTGTTCAATTAACTAATTCAAGATTGTTTTTAATGTATGATACATTTTATTTTGTAAATACATACATACAGTTGTAGAATGCATTTTTATTTTCCTAAACCTGACCAAATTTAAATTATATATAACTATATATTATATATATATAAATAAATAAATAAAAATATATATAAATATAAGGTGGTACGTCAAAATCTCTGAAAATTTCAAGTGGTACGTGGTTACTAAAAGGTTGAGAACCCCTGCTATAGAACATTAATATATGAGAAGTACCAATAATTTTTTTTCCTCAATATTTTGAAATGACCAGTGTTTATAATAGAAAGTTTGAAATAAAAGAAATTCATAATCGTTAAAACCATCGAAAAGATTATGCACTTGAAAATATAGAAACTTAATTTTCAATACAAATTGTTATTATTCGATTCAAATCAGTGGACTACCTTATCTGGAATTAGCTACATTGATCTAATAGAAACCACTACACTTGAGAAAGTATGTTTGATATCATCAACCTTGACCTATGAAAACTATGACATCGAGCATGCAAATGGGCACTTATATTCCATTCTGAAAACAATAATATTTGCCTAGAAATGTTGAAATGAAATGGAAATCCCATTCGAAAATTGGATAACAAATAACACACAAACAATAAAACGGCCGAACAAAGCCCGTATTTTCACGAGGGCTTCCTACAATGGTTTCACGTTGATTAATATTCAATTTTGAATTTCACAGAATCCATCTATCAAACTGAATTAAACGGAGTCGAAATAATTATAATATCGCCATAGAATTGGTACGCAGCTGATGCTGATATTCGATGTGAATATAAATGATTTAGTTTGATCAAGATATTTTACAATGGCTAAATAATGAATAATTTTATGACCTATTTTGACATGAATTGTTTGAGCATAATTTGGAAATTTTTTCCAGTAATAATGACAATACTATCATTGTTAATAGGGGCGGCAATGTAGCGTGAAAGGGTGATCATGCAATGATATTTGCACCTATGATTAAACCAAAAATTGGGAGTTATAGTGACAAATAATTGAAAGAAAGTGAGTGTATGGAACAACTGAGTATAGGTTGTTGTGTGGTGACATCAAGGACAAGTAAATAACACCGATTTATAGCAGTTTTGCGCACGGATTATACATAATTAATTTTTATTACTTTTATTTCAAGACATAAGAATAAGAACAAAAAATATTTCTGAATTTGTTTTCATGAGTAAAAAATGGAAAAATTAAAATCAATGAAAATAAATACAAAATTGACATAGAGATGATTCATTAAAAGATACCGTCCATCCATTTACGATTTTTTCTTATAATAGAAGTTTTTAAATAGAGTTGAAATATTTAAAAAGAGAAAGTTTTACTTTTTCTATCATATTCAGTAGAAGTTTGTCTTATTAAGCCACAAATATAGTCTCCCATCATGCTTTCAATATGCTGGCCTTGGTAAAGTCTCTCAAATTCTATTATATCTTCATGAAAGCGTTCCCCTTGTTCTTCCGAATAACTTCCCATATTATCTTTAAATTTATCCAAATGAGAATGTAACATATACATCTTTAGAGATATTCTACATCTGATGATGGAAAAATTCGTAATCAGGTTAGTGATCAGCACGTCATAATTTTCAGCTCTACGGTTTCCAAGGAAACCATGAACTACTGCCTGAAAACTGTTCCAGGCTTTTTTCTCTTCATTGCTGAGTAACTCCAGGAAAATATCACAATTCACAATTTTTTTATTTGAGGGCCTACAAAGATTCCAACTTTAAATTTTGAAAGTTTCGACTCATGATTAAGAACCTATACAATTCGGTTAATAAGACCGAATTTATCAAGCAATGGCGGCATTATTATACTTTCAGGATCAACCCATTTGATATTGTATTTTTCTACATCTTATTCAGTACGTACAGGCCAATGTTTTTGTCGGTAGTGACATATATCATGCAAAGATGACAGGAGTGTTTAATATCTCCACCTTGCATTCCAGTCAAAGAGCACACCACCTTGAAGTCCCCAATAACTTTCCACTTGTATTTCATATATTTAACTACAGTTAATACTGCCGTAATTCTCTTCAAGATGTACGGAATGTGGCAATGGAATAGATGCAATTTTTTTCCCATTGTGTAGTAGAACAGTTTTAAGACTTTTTGTTGAACTGTGAATAAAAAAGCGCCATTCGGATGTATGACATGGAATACCGCTTTTGTCAAAAAAAACTTTCACGTTATGACAAAAACAGAGCCCATCTTCCTTACTGAAGAAACAAGAAAATTCTCTATGGCGTTTTCTTTGATGGAATATTTGAACATCCGATTCAAATGAATTCCAATGTATTAACCGCGATGCTAGTGACTCTGCTTTACTTTTTGGTACATTTAAGTCTCTTATCAAGTCACCGAGATCTTCAAGATTGCAAGAAACACTACTTCACGCCCTCTTACCTCTCTTTCTACACCGATAGCGCGCAAAGACCGACATTCATTGAAATCAAAAATGGTCAAATCGCTCTAAGTTATCAAAAAGCAAATATTTTCGATTTGTAATCACATTTTTTCCATATAAATGTGCTTATATAATCAGAATATATTAAATAAAACCCATGCACAAGAATTTGTTTGTGTTGACCGGTGTAATCAGTAATAAGGACAATTTCAGAGAGAACAGTCATACAAAGTGAGGCTAAAAGTAGTTGTCTCTCCAGCACAGTTCAACGTCTACCGGTCAAGATTTTTAGTCTTAAAATAAATGGCAAAGGAACAAAATATGATTACTAAAAAGTAGGTAAGTTTAATTATTATTTGGAAGTAACAATAACTGATAATTTTAGAGAGGAATGTAAAGAAAAGAGTATATAAAACAATAATACGGCCACCAGTTATTTATGGCTGTGAAACACGAAAATTAAATCTGAAAGAAAGAGTGCCTCTAGAAATATTCGAAAAGAAAGTTTTGAGAAACATATATGGCGGAAGGAAGGTGGGGGAAGTTTGAAAAAGGAGGTCAAATGGGGAAATAAGTGAATTATATGAAGATGAATCTATAAGTAACATAGTGAGAGCACAAAAGATGAGGTGGTTGGAAAGACCAACAAAACAAGTCATGTCCAGGGAGATTGTTGGGAGAAGAGGAAGCGGGAGACCAAGGACAAAGTGGATGCAGGTGATGGAAAGGGATTCACATGAGCTTGGAATAAGGGACTGGCGAAGAAAAGGAATGAGCAGAAAATAATAGAAAAAACGTGTAATCAAGCCATGAGCCTTCTTGGCTCACAGTGTGACTTAAAATGATAATAAAATAATAATCATTGATACAGATACTGTTCATTAACTGCAGAAGACGCATGATATATTTTAAATTCACAAATAGTCTGAATTTGTCTTGAAACATGAGAAATTATAATGGTTAATATTTTCTTGAAAATATGCAAATATCAGGTCTAGCGAGAAACTCTTTGTTTAAAAAAAAACCGTAAATATTACTAATCTGATCCGTGTGGCTCCTAGGAGATGCCGATACAAATAAACCTTCTAATGACCATACTTGGTGGTCTGACTATTCCCTGGGACAGGAGAACCTTCCGAAGAGTCCACGTTTTCGTGTAGCATGATATCACGAAATACACCAGTATAATGACACTTTGTCTTGATTAGATTAAGCTTCCTCTCTATTTAGCAGGTAACTTGAGTTTGCTGTAGTTCCCAAAAATCTATTTATGGGTACTTCTCAGTGGAACACAGTGGATAGGTAGGTATATCAACTTGGGAGTGAGAGGAATTTGTGATGATAGTCTGTGATCCTATCTTAGTGACAGAAATTCCCCAGGTTAAGCGAATGCTTTAGTTATTAACCGTTATAAGCCTAAGCTTGGTGATCCACAAGGGTCTAATCTGGGAATATTGCTCTTATAGCTGATAAGACGGTTTTTGTTATGGTTGTGGCTATTGAGAGGTCCTAAATGATGTTAGGGTAGTTTGTGAATTGATGGAGGTGTGATGTCAGAGAAATTGACTAATTTTGAATGATTATAAACTAATTTTTCTCAAATTTCATGATGCTTTTTCTCTTCCTCTGTGCTGTTATTCTGTTGCCTCTAAATCGAAATATCTAGATCATTATGTTGATGCTTAGTTGAAGTGAATTTATATATTTCTTCTTGTCATCGTATCTGAGTTATGTTGTGCCATTATTGCAATTTTGCAATGAAGGTTGGAGAAATGGAAACACAGCAAGTATATGTAATACAAACTCAGAAAAGTAAGACAATAAAATTATACAACCTGATACAAAAATCCACTCTTTACATATCTGATTTAAGTGTTTACAATGAACTTTTCACTCACATTATATAGGGACGATAGTGGAATCATACGCTCAGCGTCGAAAAAAAAATCGAGAAGAGCTAGGTTCCTGACGGAGGTCGCTCGACCGTAAACGGTTTACCCATAATATCGAATTTTAAATAATACATCACTAAGAAGGCCAGTCTCTTTATTATGATCTCAAAAGAAAAGATAATATCTAAATAAGAAATATATATTCTGTTATGAAAAAAATAGCTATTGCTTATCACTATTTCACACTGCTACATTCGAGGACAAATGAAAATGTCTCTTACCTATATTCTGGAGAGGGACATCCTTGAGATATGCATATTAAAGCTGCTCCCTCATCTTGAGATACTGATACCGATCCAGAATTTTCAAGAATTACAGGAGGAACTATTCCACGATGTTCTGAAAGTAATAAATATATTAAGAATGATAAATCAAAACTGCACCGAAACAGGAATTTATAAAATTGATTGTGATAGTTGGGATAACTTTTATATTGGTATATCTTTCAGAAGTTTTCAGAGCAGGATTTCAGAACATAAAAGCAGCTTCGATAATCGAAAACTGGATTCATACTATACAAATCATTCAATCAATGAAAAATACACTCAATATGAACTTTGAAATATAAAATGCCGGAATTAGGGAATTCGACGAGATTTCTTTCTATCCCTACAAATAAATTTCATCAACGCTCGGGCCTTTTATTAAATAGTCAGATGGACCATACACAAGCCCTCTTCTTATTATTTTCAAAATCACGTAACTACGTGACTAGCAGCTTAGTATGGAATTCCCTCTCCAGCTAATCATTTGTATAAATCTCTGTCTTTATTATTTCTACCTAATTTGTTATGAATATCTTGGCTGTTACTGAATGTATTCGAGAATTGTAATCCGTGCCCAATTAGTTTCCAAAGTCACTAGATAACCTAGCATCATACTTAACTAAATATCCAAATCTGAGATCACAGTTTTCCGAATTAGATCAGAATCGCGTCAAACTACTAACAAAGAAGGGGTTATACCATATGATTTCCTTGATGCATTTTCGAGATTTGGTGAAACAAGTTCACCATCTATCGAGGCTTTCTATAATAATCTCGATAATAATTTAAGTCTGAGTGAAATACCATACCAAATTCCAATAATACATAACTAACTCAAAGGTGAGCTTAGTAAACTATTTAAATATTATAGAAATTTACAAGATCACTTTTATAATGAGAAAAACCTTATATCTTCGTTATTATTGAAATTCTAACTGAACGATTATTCTAATTGAGTAAATTAATACTGCATTGCACATGGAGTATCAACATTAGATTAAAAACACAGTGACAACTGGAGGAATTTCAAAAAAATTATAAGTCATAATTGAAATTGAGTAATGGTAAATTTTACTTAAAAAAAATAACTTGTCAGCATTATCCCCCAAAAGTATGTTCCGATGAGGATTATAAACAATTTCGGCTGCACTGAAAAATTAAACGCTAGTTGCAGGTGATGATGAATATGTGCGAGCAATGTGACTGAAACTTCCAAACTTTTCACTGTTAATCTGCCAATAGTTTTCAGTTGGTCTTGATCTCTTGGTAATATTTTTTCTGACATATATTTTATGAGAAAATTAGATTGCGTATCTGATATTTGATTTTCAAATTCCTCATCGTCATCTAGGAGTACTACATACATTATTGTTTTTAAAATTCGTATAAATTGTAATTTAGCCATTATATTATTATAATACCTATGCAATCTGCTATTCATACAGTTTCAAATACAAGGCGAGAATATTTATTTAACTTGCAAGGTCCATAATGAACTATTACGTATCCATACAATTTCAAAGTGCAAAAAAATAAATTTCTTCATCAACATAGCAGAAGTTAATGTTGATCTATTGAAAACAGGGTTCAAACATATTATAGACTACTACTACTGTTCAGGCTTGTCTTCGGTTCACCTAGTGATAGAAGGCGATGCGAGGCTGTGTCTCTATCGATTTCAAAAAGTAATTTAAATGAATAAAATGGTTTCAGTTAAAATTAACAGAATCACCAGTCTTATAGAAGAGATCAGACAGAATGTCTCCCAATCACCTGTATGAACCATCATTCAAGGTGGATTGATAAATGTGAGGTTTGGTCAAAACATAACTTACCATTATTCATAGCAGCATAGGTTTAGTATACAGATGAATCGAAAACTTCTGAAGGTATCAGTGACAAAGGAGCGACATGCTCTTTCCATTGGGACATAACTCGATATTCCTCCAGGCGGAAATCTTTGCCATCATAGAATGTGAAAGAGAAAACAATACAAGCACTCACTCCGGTGAAATTTTCATATATGTTCAGATAGCAAAGCAGCCATAAAGACAGTTACATGCCCAACTGTAACCTCTTTGCTAATATGGAAATGTCCAAACAAATAAGAGAGACTCGAAGAACAAAATGTAGGGCCACAATAGGAGTTTTGACAGGTCATATGGCAATCAAATTGCAACTGAATAAAATGAGCTTGTATGCAGGAGATCTGAACTGCAGACTAAACAACCAGAAACTAGAAATTGTTCAACATATGTCAATGCGATGCTTTGAATCCCAAGACACAGTTCAATTTCAGGGAAGTTCAGCTGCACTCGCAGTTGGCTAGGCTGCATTTTATTATTATACAACTGTACAGAGTGGTCCAAATTGGACACTTTTGATAGGAATTACCAATTTCTAAAGGAGTTAGAGAAAAACTAGCCTATATGCTACGAGGTCGATTTTCGTGAGAAAATGAATGCCGAAAACAGCACATTGATATCTTGACTTGTTCGAAAGACACAAGGTGTTTTTCAATTTTGTGCATTTCTGACCCAACCCCGTAACTTGTTTATTTTTGAATATTTCTTGTTTCTGTGAAAACATTCTTCAGGCATTTTTTTCAAAGGAATCCAATGGTGTTCCTAGTTTTTTATTAGAAAATATGGTTTTGAAACTATAACATAAACTTGTATTTTTTCTTATATACCACCCTATATTTTTTTACATATTCGTGTTTGAAATGAAATTCTCTTTTCAAATATATATAATAGTTGCTACTTCTCTTTGAAAACATTCATTTTGTGGCTGTTTAAGAATTATTTTAGATGAATTTTCAAAATCTGGGTTGCCATGCCTGAATATGAAACAAATTACCTTAGCAACTACAGTCTATGCGTACTTTCAAACAATTCTTATTAAATGCAGTCTACTTCACAAGTTTAGTGTGCTTCTTTGAACTGAGTTTTGAACTTACTAGAATACTTATCTGCCTGTTAATTCAAAATGTATGAAAATTACGAAATATATGATATGCTAAAGTGTTATTGGGAATCATGAAGATGCTCAGGCTGCCAGCAATCTTTACTTTGATCGATATCCTGAAAGGAGACAACCGTTTCGGTATATGTTCACTAGATTGCAGCAAAACCTAGTTAATTACGGTTTTTTTTCAAAACTAAGGACAAAAGTTTACGAAGCCAGGTGGAGACAGAGAGTTAAAAGAAATAACGGTTTTGGGGGAAATACAAAACCAACCCAATATTTCACTTCGCAAAATGCAGTTGAATACAGGTATTCCAAAGACTACAACAATGCGAATTCTAAAAACAAAAATAAATTCAAACCATATAGAGTAAGTTCACAAGTTACTACGAAATGACCTACAATTCCGGCTCGAATTTTGCCAATGGTATTTAGGAAAATGTGCTGAAAACCCAAACTTTGGACAGAATATCATATGGACTGATGAAGCATGCGTTAGCAGCTTTGGTATTTTTAATAGATACAATTCCTACAATTGGACTTTGGAAAATCCACATATTATAGTAGAGACTCAAAATCAAGGCCGATACAGTTTCAATGTTTGGGTCGGTATTTTTAGTGGAAGGTTTAACGGTCCCTATATTTATGACGGTAACCTCACGACAGCGCGATATTTGGAAATATTGCTGGAATTTGTTGAAACAATAATGGATAATTTGCCATTACAACAAATGGAGACGTATACTTCCAACAAGACGGGGCACCGTGTCATAACGCACACATCATAACGACGTTTTCAAATGAAATATTTACGGACAATAATTGGCTTGGCAACCGGGGTCCTGTTCATTGGGCGGCAAGATCCCCCGATCTTACGCCTCCAGATTTTTACCTCTGGGAAAGAATAAAGGACCTCACATATAAACGCCATCCTGATTCCCGAGAAGCATTGGAAGCAGCAGTGCGACATGCCTTTCGTTCAATACCTGCGATAGAATTGATTAATGCTGTCAATAATATTGGGAAGCGAACTCAATTACATATGTTTTGATTTAAATGGTGCTCAATTCGAACACATGTTGTAAATAGTTTAAAAATATTGTTGTTCTTGTTATTCTATTTTTTGATTAAATTTATGCGTTATTACAAAATTGGCACTAATTCTTTTTAACAGCTGTTATGTGGAACTATTTTGTTTCGTATTCAGGCATGGCAACCCAGATTTTGAAAATTCATCTAAAATAATTCGAAAACAGCCACAAAATGAATGTTTTCAAAGAGAAGTAGCAACTATTATATATATTTAAAAAGAGAATTTCTTTTCAAACACGAATATGTAAAAAAATATAGGGTGGTCCATAAGAAAAAATACAAGTTTATGTTATAGTTTCAAAACCATATTTTCTAATAAAAAACTAGGAACACCATTGGATTCCTTTGAAAAAAGTGCCTGAAGAATGTTTTCACAGAAACAAGAAATATTCAAAAATAAACAAGTTACGGGGTTGGGTCAGAAATGCACAAAATTGAAAAACACCTTGTATCTTTCCAACAAGTCAAGATATCAATGTGCGGTTTTCGGCATTCATTTTCTCACGAAAATCGATCTCGTAGCATGTAGGCTAGTTTTTCTCTAACTCCTCTAGAAATTGGTGTTTCCTATCAAAAGTGTCCAATTTGGACCACTCTGTACGAACAAGTGTAGGAACAAAAATGATGGATTATTCAACAGAGATACCACGGTGCAAAATAAGCAAATTTAGGATGTACAATGACTTTCGATGCTGATGCAAGTCTAGAAGAAGTAATTATCGAGGTGGTTTTAAGTCGAAAAGAATAATTCACTACCTGAAGAGAACGACTCGGCTAAGAATTAGGTGTCTCATGCAAGATTTTCACAATGAGATCCTAAAAAAACAACTAATTCAGATAGTTACCTTATTCATCAAACTCTAACTTGAACTGTTAGATACAAAATGAAAGACTTGTTATTTTCAGTCCTACAATGACAAAAACAGTCAAAAATTAATAACTGAGAAAGTTGTAATTGGGCTTAATCATCCAGTTGAATTTTATTAATTCCTGATGAGTGCTAATTGTTGAGAAAATGTGAATGATGTTGTTAGTAGTATATATTTCGATGTTGAATCATTAAATACGAGAACTTCGTTCAGCAATAAAATTGAATTTTATGTTCTCGAACGAGTGATTATATATTTCGTAAGCATTCCATGAGAATATTCAATAATCTGTTTCTCAGAAAAGTTACAATGTAATCTTGAGCCATATCTAAATTAAATGTATAGCTTTATATAGAAAGCTTTCTATATCGAACATTTCAATTTGGAATCAGATACAGCTATTGAATTATTTCATCTATATCGCAGATACCGAATAAAACGGGGGAAATATTCAATTGATAACTCACTGATGATAGATGAAAGGAAAAAACTTCACTTAATCAGAAAACGTGAGGGGTTTGACGCATAAAAGATATTCAAATGAAACTCCGGCAAGTAATCGGAGGAATATAAAATCTGTTGAACGTCATTCGATATTCCTTAAAATGTTTCCCGAGGGAGAATACAAATGTGAAGTTTTTCAGATCCTTTTGTTCACCTTCTGGATGTTCTTTTCAGCGACTGAAAACAATGTAATATCTGCCTGCATCAGCTTCGAGAGATTTTCCGCCTGAAATATCATTCCCAGAATGAATCGACTTTTATTGAGGTTTTTTTCAATCTTGTGAGGGCAAAGCAATTTAGCAAAGTATTTTCAATGATAAGGTGGAAACGATTCCATAATTATCGAATTCATGGAAGTTATGCTGGCTGGTTGTGAATGAAAAAATCAAGGTTTATTTTATCATACGGGCATGTTGATTTTGTGAATTTCAGTGCCAAAGTTTTTATATTATAACTATACCTATATCTAACCTGATGTTGAATAAATTTGATACTACGGAAGAAAAGATGTTACTTCAACTGTTCAAGTTAATATATATATGTATATATATATATATATATATATATATATATATATATATATATATATATATATATATATATATATATATATATATATATATACATATATATATATATATATATATATATATATATATATATATATGTATATATATATATATATATATATATATATATATATATATACATATATATATATATATATATATATATATATATATATATATATATATATATATATATATATGTATATATATATATATTTATATATGTATATATGTATATATATTTATATATATATATATATATATATATATATATATATATATAATAGTAAGGAGGTTTATCGGGTGTGCGGTCTGTTATATATAAAAGAAAACTCTACTTTTTCTAGCTACTCAATATTTCGTCAAACTTTATTGACATCATCAGGAGTCTACTCTAAAGATTGGAAATAAAACAAAAATAACACCAGAATACATAAACCTCAAAAAACTTACAGTTTAAGAGTAAAATTCAAATACACAAGGCATCCCATCAACATGTTAAACAGTACTGATCACACAATGGGAACAAATCTCCCTAACAACTGGTCTGATTTTTTTCATTCTCATAGAGATAACACAAATATGTGGTCGTTTTATTAATTCATTTTCAAACTAAATGAAACAAAAAAGTTTACGACGACATGTTAATTTTGACAGTACAATCAGGGTATAAAATAAAATTTTTTTTTTATTTAGCCAAATTTAAAATAATATTTTTCTCATTCTTTATGCAACACATTTACAGGAATAAACGGTTTCCATAATTAGACTCTGTTTTCAAAACACTGACATTACTATAATCAAAGGTATGGCATGTTTTGATCCACTATCATACTACTATATATATATATATATATATATATATATATATATATATATATATATATATATATATATATATATATTTATATAAGTCATTATGGGTAAATTGAATGGAAACTGTTTCTTGCGAGCTTGTCTTTTATTTTTGATTTTAGACGATCTTTTAGTAATGTGTACATTGTGAGTAAGAATATATATATATATTTTTAGATGTTCTGAAGAAGTAGCTGTGAAGCTGCGAAAGCTAAACATATGTCAATGAATAGTACATAGGACTAAGATGCTACTCCTGGTTTATAATTTAATTCTTTCGAGAATTTTACATGGATTGTAGAATAAATTGAAAAATATGGAATAAACAACTATCCCTGTACCTTCAAGTAAAACTGAAACTAATGATTTACTAATAGTCACATAAATAATGAATAAACGCTACGCCAAAATCATTTCAACAAGATAAAATGCTGCGGGCTATGGCCTATGGATAAATCATATAAAAATTGAGATTGAAAGAGGCCACGCAAGCCCCTCAGGTACAATTTTTTACTAGAACCTACCCTGCTCTCAGAAATTTATGTCGAACGTACTGCAACTTTGTCAATACTAGGAAGGCGAAGGCGTTTCTTTACTTTTCATTTGGCCAAGAAGGGATCATGCATTATTTAATAGACTAAGATACACTTTACCCACTCAACTTGATTCGATCCGATGAATTTCACGTTATCTCGGCCGAGGAAGGAAAGCCGAATCTCTGACGGAATTTGAAGTTTATTTACCGAAGCCGCCTGCCAAAATTTATGCCTTTCCTTCATTTGAGAGGAATATATTAGTACCTACAGTACCAATTCAGGTCACATTGTGTTTAGTATTAACAATAGTCAGTCACTATAATTTGAAAAAACTCTATCGCAGCGAGCTGCATTAGAAAAGCAGGTTTTCATAACGTATCCAGTTAAGATAATCTATTCATTCATTCATGATTTTTGTTCAAAATCCAAAACAAAATTGCCCCCTAATGTGTAAACAATTCCTCCCCGGGGGGTCAACCCCCTAACCAATTCGTCCCAAAATCAATCGCATCCAAGATATCATATGAAACTACGTACTTACAAACTTTAAACCCTATTGCTACAAAATTGCGCCCTTTATCGCATGAACAATATTTATTTCCTCCTCCGGGGGATCAACCCTCAACCAATTCACATCGAAATGAATACTATAAAAAATATCATACGAAACTACCTACCTACAATGTTTCAACCCTATGGTCCCAAAATTGCGCCTTCTATCGTGTAAACAAGATTTATTTTCTCCCCTGGGGGGTCAACCCCAACCAATTCGATCCAATATATCATAAAAAACTACCTAGTCACAAACTTTCAATCCTTATGCTTCAGAATTAGGCCTTCATCATGTAAACAAGATTCATTTCTTTCCCCAGGGGGTCAACCACACAACCAATTCAAACCAAAATCAAACATTATCCAAGATATCTTCCAAAAATACCTACTTACAAACTTTCAACCCTAGTACCCTAAAATTGCGACCTCTAACGTGTAAATAATATATATTATTATTATTATAATATTTATTTATTCCCCCGGGGGGGTCAACACCCAAACCAATTCGAACCAAAACCAATTCTATCCAAGATATCATACAAAACTACCCAGATACAAACTTCTAACCCTATTGCTACAAAATTGAGCCTTGTCGTGGAAACAAGATTTATTTCCCCCCTAAGGGGGTCAATCCCCCAACCAATTCGATCCAAAATCAATCCCACCCAAGATATTATACGCAACAACCGATTTACAAACTTTCAACCCTATTTCTTCTAAATTGCACTCTTTATCGTGTAAACAAGATATATTTCCCCCCTAGCGGGTCCACCCCCCAACCAATTCGAACCAACACCAATTCATACCAAAATATCATACGATATCATACGATATCATTTTCAAACTTCCAACCCTATTGCTTCAAAATTGCGCCCTTTATCGTGTAAACAACGCTAAAATACATCATAAAAAGTCATGAAACGAAAAACTATCTTGGACCTAGGTCCAACTTTGCTAATAGCACCTATTTTAATAAGCAGGTTTTCAAAGTGAAAACCTGCTAGAAATCGAAAGTATTTACGTTCAACTATGATAAACAAAACATAATTTTCATACAGTTATTGACTCTGTTTACCTAAGATGAGATATTTCCTCAAATAAAAATGTCTAATAAATTGAAAGATTCACAAATGAAGACTGGACATCAAGTGCTAAAAAATAAAAAATTGAGTTAGACCCGAAAAAGCAAGCTTGCCATTGCCAACAACCTAAAAAGCGGGCTAAATACCATGATCGTTAATAGTTGTTCAAACAAGGCCCACCAGATGGTATGAGATGTATGTGCCGGCCAGCTGGTTCGGCTAAAACGGGCCAAGTGCCACCGAGGTGTAGTTGAGTGTGAGCTTTGTCTATGGCAGATAACATATCTCTAAATTGCAACCTTATCTTTTAAGGTTATCTTTCTACCTCGCGGTGAGTTTTAGTCCCAGTCCCAGAATACAGAATAAAGTGTATACAATGGAATTACATAGTGACACGGGCAAGAAACGGAAAAAGGGAGAATCGATTCCGGATGAAAGGAAACGTCGTAGAAGTGAAGGGAAACCTTATGTGAACAGTAAAAACTTGTTGGTGGAAACAGCAGTTCTCAGCAGCAGATGTGGACCTTATTTTCGAACATGTGAACTCTTTTCCAAGGAACGAGGGTCATTATGGAAGGAGGAAAAGCAATAAGGAGTACTTAAGCCAGGATTTGAACTTCAGCAGGCTGTACCGTGCCCTTGAAGACAGACACCAAGACTCTAATATCACGTACAAGTTTTATTACAGAACATTTAAAAAAAAATTCCCGCAGATTTCCTTCCATAGACCACGCACTGATACTTGCTCTAAATGTGACTTACTATCAGCAGAAATATTAGTAAAACCTGGTGATAGAAAAGCAAAAACCGCTTTACTAATACACCATAAAAAAGCCGAGAAAGCAAGAGGAGTAATGAAACAAAATAGTAAGTCATCTCAGCCCCCAATAGTGACGAATCAATGTGCTCGATTGATCTTGAACAAGTTTTATCTTTGCCTTCTCTGACCCACAGTCAGATGTTTTATTCACGTCAGCTTTCATGCTACAATCTGTGTGTCCATGTTGGTGATAACAACAAGAAGCTCATGTTTTTGTGGCACGAGGGTATGAGTGGTCGAGGTGGTAATGAAATTTCTTCGTGCGTCTTTAAAGCACTCAGCAGACCTGAATTTACAAGGAAACGAAAACTTACCGTCTGGTTCGATTGGACAAAATAAGAATAAAATGATGGTATTTCTTTGGATTTATTTGACGATTACGGGCAAGTATGATGAGATAAACCATAAATTTTTGGTATCCGGTCATTCATTTTTGTCGTGTGACAGAAATTTTGCTCGGATCGAGAAACGTAAAAGAGTTGAAGAGTGTCAAGTTCCCAACGACCTGGTTAAACTTATGAAGAATGCAACACCGAACAACCCCTTTGTGGTTACTGTTCTACAACCTGAAGACTTCTTTGACTTCAAACAAGAAGCCGATTCATACATCAACACTACAAAACTAAATATTTCCAAATGCAGTTGGGTTAGAGTTGAAAGAGCTGCACCTGGAGTTGTCAAGACGAGAGCAATGTTCAATGAACTTGAAGCATGGAGCACCTGCAAGGTTCTCAAGAAAGGGGTTACCAGTAATAAGATCAAGGACTTGCTTTTACCATCATAAACTCTGTAAAAACAACATATAATGTGTTTAGCATTAATTCCCAGATTCTGCAAAAGATGAATCCTTGAGATAATTTTCAACTGAGAATCTGTCAGTTTAGTAAATTTGTGCTGATAGTTTGAGGTCCTATCTTAGTGGCAGATATCCTCAGTTGAAGTGAATGGCTTAGTTATCAACTATTATAAGCTTATGTTTGGTGATTCACAAGGGCCTAATTTGGGACTTTTGCTCTTTTTGCTGTTTGTTAGCAATCGGCCGGACTGTGAATCAATAAAAAAACAATATGAATGCTGTTGATGAGACAGTTGTTGCTTCTAGTTCTGGCTATTGAGAGGTCAAGTTTGTGGATTGATGGAGGTGCGATGTCAGAGAAATTGACTCCTCAGTGCAGTTATTCTGTTACCTCCTTGAGATAATTTCGAACTAAGAATCTGTCGGTTTAGTTAATTCAAATGTCATCAAAACACAGGCAACCAGGTTCTCAAGAATAACTTTCCACATTTCAAGAAGTTGCCTCAAATCAAATTTTATTTGGCACAAACAATTCTCCACTATCGCCTTGTCAGCTGCAGATATGATAAAAATGTATTTACGCCTATCAGATAAAGCTCAAGATTCAATTTAAAAAAGAGAACCTTTATTTAATCGAACATCGGAGGAAATATGCCGACTTATGTCTCTTCTAAGAAAATAATCACAGTAGGTATCTTCAATTAGTTTGACATTTTTTGACGATTTCAATTTTGTGAATATACGGACATGGACGAATTTGGAGCTTAGAGTACTTATATAAGGGTGGCTAGAGTTTCGTAAATTATTTAAGTAGGATGCCTAACGTGTTAACATATTATAGAAACATGTGAAAAATTCTCAGGGAATTACTTTAGTGGTGACTTTCTTTAATATATTTTCGGGTTATCCTCTTACTGACAAGAGTACAGTGAGCGAATATAGATTTTGCTGTGTAGGCCAGGGGTCTCCAAACTTTCAAGCCTTAGGGCCATACTGTTTACTCCAGTAAGTTCCGAGGGCCAAAACCATATTATCATTGTTGCCGGTGGTAAAAAGTGAAATAGTCCACTGATGAAAAAAAAATCTGAAAAAGTACGCAACGTTTAAAAAAGGCTGCAAATCGGACTAAAGTCCGCAAAACGGCAACACTGCATATTATTAATTTTCCTGTCATTATCTGTAATTTCTAGATTAGTCGTAGAGTACGAGCCATGAGGAGTAACGTGACACGACATCTGGTGGACACAAGCGGAAATAGGTAGTACCTTCTATCGCTAACAGATGGCGCTAATAGCACGTACAGAATAATCTCGTTGGTTCGAGAAAGTTCTGGTGTCTTCCACTCACTTCTAGATGGCAGTAATTGGAATATATAAGAAGGCTAGTGGCGAACCACAAGTCAGTTCCTATGACACTGTTGTGAAATAAAATAGTGCGTACCTCCTTAAAACGTGTTTGTGCGTGTTTAAGTTTAAGACATCTTTGTAACAGTATTTTGATTTGAATTGTTGCTTTTGTGTGTGATTTAGTAGTATGGAAAAGAAGCGAAAAATTGATAGTGAATGCAGAAAATTCAAAGATCAGTGGAACATTCAGTATTTCGTAATTGAGTCCAGTAACAAGGCGCTATGTTTGATTTGCAATGAAAGCATAGCCGTTCTCAAGGAATATAACATTAAACGTCATTATGAAACAAAACATTTTCAAAATTACTCAAAATATACAGGAAGTTTGCGGACAGAAAAATTCGAAGCTATGAAGCGCGGATTGAAATCGCAGCAATCTTCATTTACAAAACTCAAAACTGAACAAGAGGCTGCAACTCGTGCCAGCTTTCGTGTGGCTCTTGAAATTGCAAAACGTGGAAAACCATTCACCGATGGAGAAATGATCAAAGAATGCATAATTGCAGTAGCCGAAGAAATGTGCCCTGAAAAGGTAAATTTATTAAAAACTGTCAGTATGTCAGCAAACACTGTGGTTCGAAGGGTAGAAAACATCGCTGAAAATATATCCTCTCAACTGTTCGACAAAAATGGACATGTTGAGTGGTTTTCTTTGGCCTTGGATGAGTCAACGGATGTGTCAGATACTGCTCAGGTGTTGATTTATATTCGAGGAGTAGAAAAAAGCTATGAAGTGCATGAAGAACTACTGGTACAGATATTTTTAAAGGAGTTGAAATGGCCATTAATCAAAAGAACCTTCGATGGAAAAACTTGAAATGTATTACAACTGATGGTGGCAAAAACTTGAGTGGGAAAGATAAAGGAGTAGTCGCTCTTGTGTCAAAGGTTGTAGAAAATGACGGTGGTTCAAAACCATTAGTCTTACATTGTATCATTCATCAACAGTCTTTGTGTGGAAAATGTTTGGATATGTCTGAAGTTCTGAAACCAGTCATATCAACTGTTAATTTTATCAGATCTTTTGGGCTGAATCACCGACAATTTCGACAATTTATTGAAGAGATTGGAGAAAATGATTTACCTTATCATACTGCCGTAGGTTGGCTTAGTTGTGGGAAAGTCCTTCAACGCTTTTTTGAACTTCGAGCAGTGATCGAAATTTTTTTGAATGAAAAGCATCGCCATCGCCCTCTTACTGAATTACAAAACAACGCATGGCTGTGGAAGTAAGCATTCTATGTTGATTTGACAAAACATGTGTAGGTAAGGAGAAAACCAGCATCTTCCTGATTTATACACTAATATCAAATCATTCCGGAAGAAACTGTTTCAATCACAACTACGAAGTAAATGTTTTTCACATTTTAAAATATGTGAAATATTCAGCCACACCACTGAGACTGAGTTTCCTATCGATTTTGTAATCGAAACTTTGAGTGCTACGAAAATAAATTTTGATACTAGTTTCTCGGACTCTGGTGCCATTGCGAATCAAATTAAGATTTTTCAGAATCCTTTTGATACTGACATTGAAACACTAGCCCCGGAACTTCAAATGGAAATGATTGATCTACAGTGCAGTGATATAATTAAGAACAAATATCAAAACTCATCTTTGTTGGAATTTTATAACAGTCTTCCACTGACACAATTTGATAATTAGCATAAATTTGCTCGTGGGCTGTTTTCTGTTTTTGGTACTACTTATTCGTGTGAGAAGACCTTCACCAAAATGAAGTACAGAAAAAATGTTTACAGACCTAAATTAACTGATGAGCATCTTAAATCTCTTTTAATAATTGGTACAAGTAAAATTAGTCATATTAATAATTATTCAACATAAAATTAGAATACTTCAGTACACTAAATTTAATTTGCTATAAAAAATATGTTCTCTAAAAGGAGTTTTCAAGTATGCTAGCTCTCCGCGGGCCGGACAAAATCTGTCCGCGGGCCGGATGTGGCCCTCGGGCCGTAGTTTGGAGACCCCTGGTGTAGGCTATAGATATTAGAGTTAGTAGGACGGTGGTAAATTCTACACGTAAGGCAATCATACTTTGGTATATGTTGAAAAAGGTGAATAGTAAACACCAGGTTATTTTGGGAATATTTTTTCGTTTTTTTTGCTAAAAACGAGTAGCTCCGGAGATAAAGCAATTGAGAATTTTAAGAGTGATTTTAGAGTTTTTATTCCGTTTGAATCACATCTCGACGCGATGCACTTCGCGGGAAAAATTCGACTAAAAAGGCTGAGATCTGCAGCTCGTTCAAATTTTTTTTTATTATGGAAGCGTCAACCTTACACTTTGAATACGGTGACACTGAAAAAAAGCTGTGAATATAGACATTCCCTTCAATTACATTCATTGTGAAGATGAACTTGATATTACAGGCGATTGACGTTTAAACCGGAATTCACTGATAAGTTTTCCCCACCTGTTTCTGAATTAAACATCTCAAACTAACAACCGCTTGTTGGAATGTTATGATTGAACTAACAATCATTTTTTAGAAATAATAAGAAAATTTCCACTCTGACGGAGGTCAATCAATATTTATGTCTTGATCTGTAACAATTTTGTAAGCATATATATTTATTTAATTTGGGGTTATGTTGCACTGCGATCTTAAGGTCTATTGTACCCCATAGATCGTAAAAAAATGCCTAGGAATCAAGATATGAAACATCTCTCCTTTAAATACTTTATATCGTGTATTACAGGTCGATTGCTTTGAAAATACCAGTAAGAGAAAAGATAAAAGTTATAAAAAGATCCCTTGAATTTGTCTGACGTGCTAACGACTCGAAACGCTGAAGGAAAGCATTATTTCATTCATTGCTTTTCATTTCGCCGGTCCCTTTCGAACCCTTTCTAATTTACATCAGACGCGATTTGAAAGACAACTTGCTAAGTACCATAAGCTGCTGGAAGCAATATGAGAGACAAAAGGTGCTTGTATAAACAACCTACGTACGAACGGCACCCCAAACGATTTGCAGGGATAGATTACAAGCCAAATACAGGAGTTTTATAAAACAATTCCAAGGGAGAACATCTGGGATCGAGTCTGCATACAAATTAACTCGGTACCAGATGCTGGGATAAAATATTCAGCTGATGCAGTTAGATTAAATATTCTAGCGAAATTTCTGTAATTATAGATATTTCAATAAGATGAAAGATGTTTCTGATTAGATGCTTTTTGATAGATTTGCCTTCAGATCCTTCTGATACCTTATATTCAATTTCATGAGTATTTTCAGGCTTACCTTAAAATATATTTAATAAAGAAATTGAAAATGTGAATGATGCATGTCCCACATAGAACCCAACTCTGGTTTATTCTCGATGAAAATTTGTGGCTTTGTATAACAACAACAGAGTTAGATAAATTTTTCACGGGAGAAAAAAATTATATGCTATTCAAAGAAAAATGGGTTTATAGTGTAAAATGCTACCTGTAGTTCTACAGATAGTTAAACAAGACACCCAGTTAGAACGAAGTTTTCTATGCTATTATATATTATGATTTAAGAAGAAGGCATAACGGAATAAATTAACAACGTTTCCGAGTAATAAGTGAAATGAAAAATCGGCATTATTTATATTAGTATTTCTATCCAATACATTACTCAACTTTAAGAGAGAAATGTACGCAATACATGGCAGTCTCACTTTTCAACTGTCTTCCTAGACAGCTTCAGTTGGCAAGTGGCACAAAACATTACAAAGACAGAATGTATAAGTTAATGGTGGAGTGTGAACCATATTATGTTGAGGAAGTTTTTGATTATTGTAGAGGTAAATAGTGTCTCTTCCTTTAATTCTTACAATTGAGTTTTCCTGTTTTGACCTGTTTTCATTATAGTTTTGCATTTTGAGTCATATTGTGATGTAGAATTAATTTTGAGGACTAAATAAATATTACTATCATTATTATTTTTATCATTATTACTTACTTCCAGAGCGAGTAGAAAATATTTTGCGAATTTCATTCAGAATATATTAGAATGAAAACAATATACTTATAAGGGCCATGCCATGTTCAATATTACATATTTTCTGATAACAATATTACCAAATAATTAACGCAACTATCCTAAATAGATATAATATATATATATATAAATATATATATATATATATATATATATATATATATATATATATATATATATATATATATATATATATATATATATATTTATTCGAATTGTTGTTGCCTGTGAACTATTTCTAATCTCTTGAAAATTATTAGCAATAACAGGCTTGTTGAATCTTAAAAAACTCGATTTTATTAAAAAGTTGACGTTTCGCCACGACATTCGTGGCTTTATCAAAACTTTTGAAAAAATTGAAATTTCTCTGACATTTATTGATTTGAAAAAATTTGAATAGAAACAGACTACTGTTTCACTAAAATTTTTCGGCTGTGGCCGTTCTTTGTTATTTATTACGTGCTATTCAGTCCAATATTAACATTCAAATCTGTTATTATTAGATGGTAAGGGAAACCACAGAAACCTTTACCCACGTAATGTTCGAAATAGGTTCAAATTATTTTGATTTTGAAGAGTCAAAGAATAGGGCACTATTTATCTTTTCTTCAAAAATTTCTTATTGCGGCTGTGGCAGTCTTCAGTTATTAATTACGTGCTATTTAGTACAATATCAACAGACAGGTCTGTTGATATTAGATGGGAAGGGAACCACAGAAACCTTCACCCACGTAATATACAAAATAGGTTTAAAATATATAATCTAAACATCTAGAATTTTCAATTTTTCTAAAAAGAGAGTATAGTTTAGAACATGTGATCTCCAAAATTACAAGTAATGTCTTTTTAAAGACAACAATCAAATATTTTAAACCTATTTTGTACATTACGTGGGTGAAGGTTTCTGTGGTTCCCTTCCCATCTAATATCAACAGACCTGTCTGTTGATATTGGACTAAATAGCACGTAATTAATAACTGACAACGGCCACAGCCGCAATAAGAAATTTTTGAAAAAAAGATAAATAGTACACTATTCTTTGACTCTTCAAAATCAAAATAATTTGAACCTATTTCGAACATTACGTGGGTAAAGGTTTCTGTGGTTTCCCGTACCATCTAATAATAACAGATTTGAATGTTAATATTGGACTGAATAGCACGTAATAAATAACAAAGAACGGCCACAGCCGAAAAATTTTAGTGAAACAGTAGTCTGTTTCTATTCAAATTTTTTCAAATCAATAAATGTCAGAGAAATTTCAATTTTTTCAAAAGTTTTGATAAAGCCACGAATGTCGTGGCGAAACGTCAACTTTTCAATAAAATCGAGTTTTTTAAGATTCAACAAGCCTGTTATTGCTAATAATTTTCAAGAGATTATATATTATATATATATATATATATATATATATATATATATATATATATATATATATATATATATATATATATATATATATATATTGAATAATTATTCCTGGGTAGAGATGTTCATTGATTTTTGAATAAAAAGATATAAATTGGACTATGTCTAACAAAATACAATAATTATTAGTATAAATTTTAACGCCTTGTATCTCTTCCAGCATCTGTCAATATCTATGGTATTTATAATGATGTCATGTCATGCTTACGTGGGTTAATTTTCTTTCGTGTTTAGTTGTGTCAATATTGGTAGATATTGTGTAATTCAACTGTTTCACGTCTTGTCTGTTTGCAATTTCCATTGTATGTGTAACATTTCCCAAAATTTCCTCTGTTTTTGCTTGGGTTCTACCTTCAAAATTTTAGTTTGTTCGTAGTCAAATGTATACTAAGTTGTCCTACATCAGATTTTTTCATTTTCGGTGTAGCTGTTTTTAACCTGTTGTACTACTTGATATATCGGTTTATGCATTATTTGCATATTTTTTGTTTGATACAATAATCTGTTTGTGAATGCTATAAAAATCTATATTTTTTCTTTCTGTCTTCTTTTTTGTCTTTTTCTCGTGTCACTGAAGAAAGAGGAATGACCTCCGAAATGTCCAATTTATAAGTTTTTTTTTCTAACTTAATAAACACTTGTAAATACTAGTAATTGTTTAATTAATATCCTTAATGAAAACAGGTACCAAAATTCTTTATTTGTATATATATATATATATATCTATACATAAATATATATATATATATATATATATATATATATATATATATATATATATATATATATATATATATATATATATATATATATATATATATATATATATATATATATATTTATATATATATATATATATATATATATATATATATATATATATATATATATATATATATATATATATATATATATATCTATATATATAAATATAGTAATCTATAGGTTATTGGGATGGCAGCAATTAAACAAGTTATTAACTCTTTTTTCATCAAGAGAGAAAATTTTTTTTCATGTGATAAATTTGTAAATGTCTTCCTTTTTTTAAATTTTTAAATTTAAATGACAAATATTTTCTTAAAACGAATAGTCAACTCCTAATTCCTGAAGATAATATAAAGCAACCTTCAAAGCTGAAGAAAAAAAAGTAAATCACTTGTTTCATTGCAGCCATCTCAATAACCTATATATATATATATATATATATATATATATACATATATATATATATATATATATATATATATATATATACATAGATGACTAATTTTCATGAATTATTTATTCTGATAACTGATTATCACTAATAGATATTACATTACTTTCGAATATTAAAATGAATTGTCTACTTCAAAATCATACTAATGAATTACCATTTTCAACTTCAATATAATATTTTCAAGAATATTTATAAACTTCAGTGTAGAAATATTACAGACTTCTTGAATCACGTTGAGTTGAGTTACGTTGAGAGTATCCCCTTTCAAAACAACATTCAATACACATAGGTAAACGAATACAGCTGACCTGAACAGAGTTACTCTAACATTACGATTTATCATTCTACGGCCAAGCTCCTATTCGCTAGGTATCTGGAGTGTAACGTGAGATTAAAAATTTAATACCAATAAAAAGTTTGATATACCTAACAGAAATGTTTCTAGAAAAATAGCTATTTATTCGAGAACTCCGTCTAGAAGGAAATCGACATTTGATGATAACCTAGATTAATCCTGATTTCCCGAGTATGTCTTTTCTTTGAGTAAAAGTGAGTAAATAAGAAAGCAATTAAACCCAGATGAGGATGTTCGCAGGATGTATCAATTCAGCAATAGAATCTCCAAGTTGATAATCCTAGCTCAATCATGTGCCCATCTCAATCTGAACTCGAAAAGATTCACGTTTGCGGAAATTTCTCGAATCCGCACTGCTAAACGCCTTTCAATAATCGGATTCAATCTGTTGAGATTCCCTATATAAATATTTGATGTGATAATGGAAAATCGTTGCATTATGACATCGCCGGATTTCTGTTTGTGAAACTCTGCTGTGGCGTTGCTGTGACGCTGTTCGAGATGCTCTATGTTTTATTTATGCCTAAATATTGCCAGTCGGATCAATGTTGGCCGTTGGTTCGTGGGGATGAATAATTCTGACGTCAGGGATATAAAAACCGTTTCCGCACTTCATGTAATATGATAAGTTTGGCGAAAATGCGGTGTATAGGTACACATCGATTGGATAATGGTTTATCATCGTATTATGTTCATGCAGATATGAGCACTGGGCCGTATTCCAGGTTCTTTTAGTTGAAAATGAAATGATCTTATCGTATGAATGTCGTTTTGGAGTATTTGGAGTATTCTAGGAGTATTGGCTTCTACAATTCTACATAATACAAGGTTATCGAGAACTATGCAACTTTGAACCATAGTTTCAGTATACTACATTTTTCCTAGAAATATATAAATGATTTTTTTATGAAATGCATTGTTATATTTTTTTCGTAATCCCATACTGTTATTTTGATTTAACGGTAATCAGATGACAATTGAAAAGTCAGTGTTAACGGCCGCCGGCCATTGAGAAATCACTTGTTCAAATATTTATTTCAAAACATCATTCTGCTTACAATAACAACATTGAAATCTTGGTCCACAGCGAGTTGGGAGAATAAACCTCTGATTTTCATTTCGCATAGGCTAATAATACATCTTCATTAACCACCTTTACATTCTTGCTTTTACGCCACATTTCAAAATTTTCATATTTTTTTTGATATCGCTCTTGAGTTATTTTCGGCAGTTAATCAACACTCGCTGCACTGCACATGATTCTCCCAATATTTCTAAAGGAATTTGATTTTGTTCCTCAATTTCATCAATTTCATCCATGGTCGTCGTTAAAGCGAACTTGAGAAGACAAAAAACTGACGTTGTTTATAAAACTGTCAAACTGTTCCATGACAACAGAGTGCACGACGTTGGGATTTTTCTTTAGATTTGCGAGGTACGGGGTTTTTTCTTTCTTCGGAATCAAAATATAATCTTTCAACGGGATTTCGAAAAATTTTTAACGACACACGGCCGATACACAAATAACGGATTCGGTTAATTATAATCCTCGGCTGCGCCTCGTTCCGTTATTTGCTACATATCGGCCTTGTTACGTTAATAACTATATTGTTTTTATCACAAGTCTAACCAACTGTTACTCACGAGTTTACGTCAGTGTAGTGGCCGATAAGATATGCTTGTGATAAAGTCTTACTGGACTTAAACAGATGGCAGATAAAGGAGATAATTAAACAGTTGGTTTAAAACATTTAGCTTGCATTATTGCAAGAAACAAAACTCAGAAAATTTCGACTGTTATCAAAAATGTCACTCTAATGCGGGCTACACACGGACGTCGATGAATTAATACATCGATGTGCATCCAAAAAGGCGCAACCTGATTGCATACATACGTAAGTACAAAACTACAGTTTGATCTTGATACATCAACATGCATCCAAGAATGTACAATCAATGTAACGTTAAATCGCATCCACACGTTTACACCTGTACGTATTCGTTGGGATGCGCATCCATAAATTCAAACGATTCAGAAAATATCAATCCGGGTTGTGCATTCAAAAACGCGGGTATTTTTGCATGCACATTAACGTTACTTATTGATTGCACGTTGATGTGTTAAGACATAAACGCCCGTGTGTAGGGGCCTTAAAAGTCTAATATTTCATTAGCTGTTTGGTGTATCGCGACATTCGAAATATCTCCAATGCCAAAACTTAGAAATTCAGTATGTTTAAGTCGAAATATAGTTTGTCCACGACTGTACTATAAAACATTCATTATACATGTGCTTTTTAAAGTGTAACACTACCTATTATTCACTAGTGAATAATGGTTCATTATTCACTGCATGACGTCACACTCAGGACGTGTATCTAAACTAGAGAACATCATTTACATTGTTTTTTAAAACATTGATTTATCTCTAAATTCAATGCCTTCGTTTATTTTCAATAATTGTTCTGTTAATATTAATATAAATTAATAAATGCAAAATTATCTATTTGATTTTCATCAGAGTGAAAGAAAGGAATGGAATCGATGTTAAGTGAAATAGTTGACGTTTACGTGAGTATGCAGTTTTCAGTGAACACAGAAAATTTTTTTTCGTTTTTGATAACAATTTTTATTGTTGAAAATGCAGATTATAACTAATTTTTTCGAGGAAGTCGTGGACAAAGTATAGTATTCTACTCGCACAAAATTACAATTTTTCACTCGGGTGAATAGCGACACTCATTTGCGGCTCGCGTCGCAAACTTCACCCTCGTGAAAAATAGCAATCATTTTGTGCTCGTTGAATAATTTACTATTTTCCAATACCTACGTTGCAAATGTGTAATTTTTAATGACATTTGTGTTTCAAAAGAAGGCTATTTTTGAAAAGAGTGCATGGAGTGCAAAAAAAAAGAGAGAGAGAAATAGCTTTATTGTCATATAAAATTAGAAAATTTTGTAGACAAACCACATATAACAAATTTAAATAAAGTTCAACAATGATAACTAATCAAACAAAATACACTCTCGAAAGTTGAACAAAACAAGAATCTATTAACACGTTCAGTGGCATCGACGCCGTACGGCGTTATCATGCTTCCCTAGGTACATGAGATGACGCCGTACGACGTCAAAGATTCAAAATCATTTGGTGACAGAACGCCGGGCGGCGTCCTAATAAGCATATCATCCAATGTTACTTGCACTCCTACTGCCCCTTATCACGGAAGCAGATATACCGTAGTGTCATATATAAGCTGATCATCCCCTCCCGCTCGCCCTAATAACCTCTTCTCGGTAAGCTTAGCTTTTGGCGCGCATTACGCCGTGCGGCGTTGCAGTGCCATTCGAAAAACAATGCTAGTCGGAGTACTGTCTGTTTACAAAGAGAGTTTGTTTCCAAAGAGTTTTTTGTCGGAGCAACAGAGAAAGTAAGTAGCTACATGATATTATTCTTGATCTACAATGATTTTATAATCGATTCGATGTTCTTCAGTCCATTGCCTCAATTGAATATTTTCACAATAAATAGTTTTTTGAGGTTATGAAATAAATATGTATTGCCTACATTTTGAATGCTTATTTGAATTCCAGATGGATGGAGATGGCTCTAGAAACGATCCGTATGAGAGGGAGCAACGCAGATTAAAACGTTTGTTTGACGAGATATCTTCTGGATCTGATGAAGAATTAGATCTATATGAGGATGATGGAGAGTATGGATCGGATCAGGACTATGTACCGAGCGAAAATTCTTCAGAGTCAGATATGGGAAATGATAAAGCAGATTTGAGCGCCAATTCTGAGGCTGACAATGACCCTGATAGTGATCAAGACCTTTCTCCAAGTAAATCACCGGTAGTGTTCTCTCAGCAAGCTCAATACAATGAGGACAGCGATTGGGAGGACACAACAACAGATATACCAGATTTTGTACCGAGCGAAAATTCTTCAGAGTCAGATATGGGAAATGATAAAGCAGATTTGAGCGCCAATTCTGAGGCTGACAATGACCCTGATAGTGATCAAGACCTTTCTCCAAGTAAATCACCGGTAGTGTTTTCTCAGCAAGCTCAATACAATGAGGACAGCGATTGGGAGGACACAACAACAGATATACCAGATTTTGACTTCGACGAAGCTAGCAACAATTTGAAAATCACCCTTGATGACAACTCCAATCCACTTCAGGTATTTGAAAAGCTTTTCACTCCTGAAATACAAGAATATATATTACAATGCTCAAATGACTATGGAAAAAGCTTAGTCAACACCAACAGACCAAAAACTAGATATTGTAGAGACGCAAATTTCCGCCCTATTTCAAATGATGAAATGAAGCAATTTCTTGGCTTATGCTTGCTCCAAGGCCAGATATCTGCGAAAAATATGATACGCTACTTCTCTTATTCTGATCCGTTGTATTATCATCCAGTCCTCAGTTTCACCATGTCTGGAAAACGCTACCAACAGATCCTCAGAGTTATCTGCTGTTCCCTTCCTGGTGCAAGTTCCAAAGAGTGCAACCCCTTCTCGATATGTTGATCGTCCAATTCCAGATCGTCTACGGTCCAGGCAAGGAACTTTCTCTCGATGAAAGTCTCTTACATTTTCGAGGAAGATTAGGGTTCCGAGTTTATATAAAAAACAAGAAAAGTAGATATGGCATCAAGTTCTTCGAGGTAACTACTTCAGATGGGTATGTTCTCAACATGGAGATGTATAGTGGTGCTCAGGCTGCAGCACTTGACAACAGTATCAGTAAAACCACCGCTCTCGTACTAAGACTGCTGAAGCCGTATCTTATGAAAGGACACCACATTTTCATGGATAACTACTACAACAGCTACGAGTTATCAAAGAAGCTTTTAAAGTTGAGAACACACACAAACGGAACTCTAAGGGCTAATCGAAAGAACAATCCCCAGAAAGTTGTGGCGTCTAAAATCAAAAAGGAAGAACATATCTGGCAACGCAGAGGAAACGTATACGTCTCTAAGTGGAAGGACAAGAGAGATGTTCTCGTGATTACAACTCGGAACCATCCACGTTTGGTGACAACGGCAAATAGGTTTGGAAAAGAATATGTGAAGCCTGAAGAAGTTGTTACGTATAATGATCACATGTCCGGAATCGATAGATGCGATCAAATGACTTCAACATATTCTTCTCCGCGCAAGACGCTTAGATGGTACAAAAAAGTTATGTTTCATCTATTGGACGTGTCAGTTTGGAATTCCTTCTATCTTTACAGAAAGTATTTCAAAGGCGCTGATAGAAAATACTCTTATCTTCAATTCGGGGATAATTTGATAAAGTGCCTCATAAAACTGCCTGAAAATATCGAGACAAAGAACTTAGTAAGAATAAGCAGACACAGCAACAGAAGATTTCAAAATTCTGTACCAGGAGAACACTTAGGTCATTGGCCCGAGAAAATTCCTGGTGTCCCAGGACCAAAGTCTGGAAAGAAGTTTATTTTTCTAAAGTGTAAACTATGTACTATGAAAAACACACGCCGCGAAACCAGTTTCCGGTGCAAGGGATGTGTTGGAAAACCGCCTTTGTGCCCTTCCTGTTTTGAGGAGTGGCATAATAAATAGATGTAATAATTTTGGTAGTATTTAGTTGTAATAATAAGAGTTATTATGGTTAGAAACGCTTTTATTTTTGAATAAATTTTTTTCTTTACATTTTCCATTTATTTTCATTTATAACGCCGTTCAGCGTCCTGCCAAAAGAAATGCTACTATACTTTGACAGTGTGACAGGACGCTGATCAGCGTCATAAAAAAAAATAATAAAAAACCTTTATAACGATTTTTTTCAAATCAAATTTCAAATAAATCACATACCTAGAGCAGTAACGAATCTATTAACACTATAAAACAGTAGTGTCACATTAAGTGGAATTTCGATATGAGAACTGTCACTGAACGTATTAAAATAGAAAAACAACAACAGTAAAACAGTTATGAGACAATTATGTAAAACATATGTTAAAAATCAAAATATTTGTCAATTAAACTGATTATGTAGATATAAAGTTTTGCAGGTATATTACAAAAAAATAAACCAAAAAACATTAAAAAATATTAAGACATGTTACTACCAAATCTTATTCAGTTACAGAATAAAATTCTACTACTGAGTAAAATGGTCTCTCCAAAAGAAAAGCCTTAGTCGAACTTCGGAACTTTGTATGTACTTAAAGATTTTAGCTCCAATAGTAGGTGATTGTATAACTTTCCGGCATTGTAGGTAAGAGAGTTTTTTGTTAAGACAGAGGTGGGCGCTATTGAATAAATATCGGTATCGAAATTTCTTGTGGGATATCTATGATTTGGTCTTTCAGAAAAGTTATGAATGTGTTTGAGAATCGAATAGACGGATTCGAATATGAATAGTGCAGGAAGAATCAGAATTTTGAATTTTTTAAAGTAGAATTCGCAATGTGTCTTTCTGCTCAGATCGAACATATAACGAATTGCTCTTTTTTGCAGTTTGAAAACAGACTCAAAGTGGAAGAGGCTGCATGAATCCTAATAAGGAAAACCATAACGAAGGTGAGATTCGAATAAAGAAAAGTACAGACCTACGCTGATTAAATAGAGGTGATACATAATACCCATAATTTTTATTTCATTCGTTTTTTACTGAACATACTACAATCATATTCCATCCAAACCGATTTTGAAAAAGATTCATAACAATAGTATTATTGCTGTTATTCTGTGTGTTAATCACAGATGATAACTTTGGTAGAACGGAATCCGTCGGCATTTTTTCCTTTAAGAAAAGCTTTCACTTAGATATAATCACCTATATGTATTTTCTTGTTAATAGCAGTTCATTTTAACTTAGAAAACTTACTGGTCGAACTTACGAGTAGACCACAGGGTCGACGACTTCATAGCATTCGAGTTTTCTCTTAAATACGCAAAATTTACTGGTTCTGATACCTTGGTTTTTTCTGAGAACACCAATTAACAAATGCATCATATTCTTTTTCGTATAGTAGTCTAGATTTCACTGGTCGACATTCGAACCTGAATTATTTCACTGAATTTCTCACAATGGCAGAAATTCATCAAAATCACCTTATTACGGTTTTATAGCAATAGCGAATTATTGAGATTTTTACTATGTACTCTGACAACCTAAAATTTGTTCTAATAATGAAGGATATTTTATTTTCATATGAATAATCTATATACTTGAAAAAATAATCTAATACAAAACCTCTTTTCGTGCGTGCAAAACAGATTAACTTTATATTCTTGTTGTACAGAAAGTACGGCGTACTTTTTTCTGTTTTTTCTCTGTTGAAATTTGTTTTTTTTTCTTAGCTATTCTTATTCAAGTCAGTGTGTTCTAGTTGTAGATGCCAGTAAAGATACCAATGACATAAAGCTATGTTTTCACTTACTCGGCATTCTATCATGAGTTCATGGATACCTATGAAGCTTCAACGATTCGTTTGAACAAAGTGGTATCACTCTAGATGGGCAATACTATCGAAGTGATGCAAAATAGTAGGAACCTTTATGGGCTAGCCCTGAGTCTCTGGGTTGTGTCCTTACAAGATTCACAACATTTTCCTGCAAAGTACTGATAAAAGTAGGTATTTAGTAATTTAGTGCATAGTGTTGATACAACTGATTCGCTGTACCAGCGTACCAGTTTTCGTTCATCTAGAGGTTATCCTTGAACTAACCAAAATCCACGAACTGTACGATAGAGTGACATTATCTGCATTTTGTCCTACACAGAAACAAATCGTGCGGCACAAAAACTGACCCTGTGGCTATTTATCTAGCTCTAAAGAAGCACCGAACCATAAGTGAGGGACATAAGAAAGGTATTGTGCCAAGAACTCTTGAGTAGTATGTATTCCTTTAAAATTGGCACCTCCTTGGAGCCGCATGGAGTAAATTTTTTTTATATTTCCGAAAATAAAGAAATTTTCGCTATGCTGAAAATTCAAAAAAAAAAGAAAGGTACTTTGTTTGTTCCAATGACTAAATAAATGGTACTTACTTCTGACGAAAACGACGTGAACGAATATTTATATCGAATTACGTTTTTCCATTTTTGATATAACTGATAAGTTCAAAATGGAACTAGATTAAGAGAGTCGTATTCCGTTTATTTTGAGTGACTTATTATATTTCCCTAGTCTTAATTTCCACCAATCACAAACGCACAATTTTGAATAACAAATGGTTTCTAGATGAAAAAACTGTATGACAGCAACTGTTTTTCGAGTTAACTCGCAGCAAAACTTGACAGCTGTTACTCATGAAATAGTCTTGTCAAATACCATTCTTGGCATCTAATTTTTTCAATGCAAATATTTTTTAACAAAAACCGTTCGTACAGGTGCAAGAATCCTCGTCTTTGACCCGGATCTTTGTTGCCACCAGCACCAATGCTTCTTGTTAAAATATTACTTAGCAACGTGTTCTTTCGATTTTTTTCGGAAAAATTAGATTAGTACAGTAAAAAGGTATATTTTACTAAAAAAAAATACTTAATCGCTGAAATTTTTCGGGGGTATTCGGGGGTATTCGGGGGCATGTCCTGAGTCTAAAACTGAGTTTGCGTATTCGAGGGGGTGGGGGAAGATACAACCCCCGGTCTATATGGGGGTGAGTTCGTTTTAATTCTATATCTCCGTTGCTGTTGCCCGTACAGTCAAGTCCAAGAGATCATATTTGTAGGAAATTGAATTATCTATCCAATTATGATAAAATAGAGGTCATAGGTCAATTACAATTGCCGGTCAAAGGTCAAAAGTGAAGGGTAGTTTTTCATTTTTCGCGAATACCGTGAAACCGGTAAGTTTTTTCGCATACTGCTTCGATACAATTTCATAGTACTTGAAGTTACCTACAAAATGAGCTCTCGAACACCCTTCTACGATGAAGAGTTTTCCATCACTCCAACGATCCAGTTGACCGCGCGCGCCAATGTTGACCGCGCGAGCCGCGTGTCGTGTTCTCATTGCTCGTACATTGCACTCTCTACGTGCAGTTAATAATTATCGTTAAATTTTTTCCTAATTAGAATTAATAATATGGTTGAAGGTGGACTTGTTTTTTTTTTCAAGGGAAAACGGGAAATCCATCATGGACAAACGACAAGGTCTGCCCTTGCCGAATAGTGTGAGACTCCTACTCACTAAAACCCTATAAAAACCCCAAATTTGAATGTTCAGTGCTCTGTCATGAATGTATGTGTATTGCCGTGTACTGTTTGATGATTTGAAGTGTCTCGATCATTAATTTTTCTGCTGGCGACTTTCATGTGAATTTGGCTCTTTTGGATGGACTTTTTTCGCCATCTTCGTATTCATCATCCTTTTCGAATGTGTCACCACGAACGTCTTCTTCAGGAATGGATGGCGAGTTCCTGTCGTGGTTGAGAAAATCGTCATCTTCTTGCAGGGTAGAATATTGGGCGATGTTGTTGCACGCGGTACCGCTACAAGTCCCACAAATCGGAGAAAATTTCAGCCAAGCTTGTCGACAACCATAGGCCTTCTTTTTCGCAGGCGACGGGCATATAAATGCTCTTCGTTTTCTTCCAACCACAGTCTTCAGGATATTTGTAATTTCCCAACCATTCTTGAACTTGATAATACACTCTATACGTGTGTAGACGAGCCGCATCTTCAGTAGGTGGTAGGGAAGCCAAATTTAGAGTGTTTTTTTTTCCAGACTGGAGAAAACGCTTGCAACGATAGAAGTTCAAAGTCTCGTCCTGGTTTCCTCCGTATAACTTGTAGAAGAAGAATTGTCCGAGGGCACAGGTTTTTGAATATTAATGACCTGTCAACACAGTGACGTAGCTCCCTAAATTTTAGGGAGTATTGACTAAACTTCCCTGAAGTATTTTAATAATCTACGGCGAGTTTTAAAAAAACGCACGTAAAAACAAGTCCACCTTCACCCATATTATTAATTCTAATTAGGAAAAAATTCAACGATAATTATTAACTGCACGTAGAGAGTGCAATGTACGAGCAATGAGAGTACGACACGCGGCTCGCGCGGTCAACATTGGCGCGCGCGGTCAACTTGATCGTTGGAGTGATGGAAAACTCTTCATCGTAGAAGGGTGTTCGAGAGCTCATTTTGTAGGTAACTTCAAGTACTATGAAATTGTATCAAAGCAGTATGCGACAAAACTTACAGGTTTCACGGTAGTCGCGAAAAAGGAAAAACTACCCTTCACTTTTGACCTTTGACCGGCAATTGTAATTGACCTAATGGACCTTATAACCTCGATTTTATTATCATTGGATAGATAATTCAATTTCCTACAAACATGATCTCTTGGACTTGACTGTACGGGCAACAGAAACGGAGATATATAGTTAAAACGAATTCACCCCCATATAGACCGGGGGTTGTATCTTTCCCCACCCCCTCGAATACGAAAAGTCTGTTTTAGACTCAGGACATGCTCCCGAACACCCCCGAAAAATTTCAGCCATTAAGTATTTTTTTTTAGTAAATGCCATTTTTGTGTCTCTATTTACTGTACTAGATGCCCTTACTTAGATAGATGATATAACTTGAGAAAAAAACGCGTTAGCAACAGAGCTCAGTCAAAAAGGTCTCATTTTTCATAGAAAGTGCATCACGTCGAGATGCGATTAGGAAGGAATCAATTATGCTTTCGAAAACCACGCTTCAATAGCAAACCGAAATAGAAATTAATTTTTTGAAAGAAATTCGAGAAATGCGGAACCACGCATTGATGGCAATCGTAATATAAATCAAAAAACAATTTATTCTATTCAGAAAAAGTCGAGACGCTATTCGTGAGTAGTAGCCTCGCGAAGTGCAGCGCGGTTGAGGAAAATAATTGCAAATCACAAAGGATCGCATTTCAACATGAACTCAATCCATGTATGAAATTTCAATCGTCTCAATCAATCTCTAGAAGCTGTGGAGTTGAGCAAGTATGTATATATATATATATATATATATATATATATATATATATATATATATATATATATATATATATATATATATATATATATACAGGGTCCTGCAACAGTGGCGCGGTGTTTCATATCTCTATTTTGGAAACAGATAGAAATCTATATTTCTATAATATTACCTTATTGCTCGAGCTCGACAAAATAAAAATATTAACGGTCACACAGGGTGTTCAATTTCTTCTGGGCGAATATCAACTATGTTTTTTCAAATGGCAACCTATATTTTTTGTAACCTTTTCGGTTTCTACATAGAGAATAAAAGATACTTTATGTAGATCGTCGTTTCGAAAATATTTACGGTTTTCCAGATTTTTTGCATTTTTGATTTTTTTTTGAAATTTTGTTCACTCAGAATATTTGAAATTATGAAGTTGTGCCAAGTCCAATTGAAATTTATTTTTTGTCAAATATTCTACATTGGTAAATCTCTCAAACGATATATCTGAAATCAACCTGCGATATACAGGGTATGAAAAATTGCTTGCCACATATTGTAAATAAAAATGTACAGAATCTTCCTTATTTCAAATGGACCACCCTGTATATTATAGATCCAGAAGAAGGTCTAAGAAAAACTTTATAAATGTCATGAAGTAATCCCTATGGTCAAGTTCACTAGTTTTCCTTAAAACAGCGAAAAATGGCAAATATTCAAATTTCTTCGCTATAATCTCAATGAACGACTTTTTCCAAAAATAACCTGTTGGTAGAGAAACAAGTTGTGAATTACACCACAAAATATACATTGTATATTCAAAATAATTTCAATAGTCTCCAAATTTGAGCCATATTCTTTCGATCTAAATCAACCTTTCAGCGAATAAAATATTTATTGGAAATCGGGTAGTCTGGCAAATGAAAGATCAAAATATTTGCCTTCAAATAAGTATTGAAATCTTTAGTTATTCGTTAAGTTGAACTTTCGATATAATTTAACAACATTCTGATGAAATCATATCGAAAGTTCTACTTAACGAATCACTAAAGATTTCAATACTTATTTGAAGGCAAATAATTTGATCTGTCATTGGCCAGACTACCCGATTTCCAATAAATATTTTATTCGCTGAAAGGGTGTTTGAAATCGACAGAATATGGCTCAAATTTGGAGATTATTGAAATTATTTTGAATATACAATGTATATTTTGTAGTGTAATTCACAACTTGTTTATCAGGTTATTTTTGGAAAAAGTCGTTCATTGAGATTATAGCGAAGAAATTTGAATATTTGCCATTTTTCGCTGTTTTAAGGAAAACTAGTGAACTTAACCATAGGGATTAGTTCATGACATTCATAAAGCTTTTCTTAGCGCTTCTTCTGGATCTATAATATACAGGGTGTTCCATTTGAAATAAGGAAGATTCTGTACATTTTTATTTACAATATGTGGCAAGCGATTTTTCATACCCTGTATATCGCAGGTTGATTTCAGATATATCGTTTGAGAGATTTACCAATCTAGAATATTTGACCAAAAATAAATTTCAATTGGACTTGGCACAACTTTATAATTTCAAATATTCTGAGTGACCAAAATTTAAAAAAAAAATCAAAAATGCAAAAAATCTCGAAAACCGTAAATATTTTCGAAACGACGATCTACATAAAGTATCTTTTATTTTCCATGTAGAAACCGAAAAGGTGACAAAAAATATAGGTTGCCATTTGAAAAAACATAGTTGATATTCGCCCAGAAGAAATTGAACACCCTGTGTGACCGTTAGTATTTTTATTTTGTCGAGCTCGAGAAATAAGGTAATATTATAGAAATATAGATTTCTATCTGTTTCCAAAATAGAGATATGAAACACCGCGCCACTGTTGCAGGACCCTGTATATATATATATTTATATTTATTATACATATATATATATATATATATATATATATATATATATATATATATATATATATATATATATATATATAATAATGTTTATAGTAGCAAAAACATTGTGTGATTCTATCCAATAATTGCGTCCAAATAAACGAGACGTTATTCGCCCATTAAAACATTTCTCTTGTGCTTGGGCATAACAACTTCATATTATGACGTATACATATATATACACATATACATATAGCAGAACAACAACCCAGTTCTTCAAATAAGGGTGAAAGGAGAAGAAGGTCCTTTCTCAATTCTCAATAAGTTCTTTTGTGCCAGTTTTTGCTATATATATATATATATATATATATATATATATATATATATATATATATATATATATACATATACATATATCGAAACCTTATGTAGATCATTGCTATTAAAAAAATTAAATAAAATTGGTTTTCAAGGGGTGGTCAATAAATGGTTCAATTCTTATCTAGATTCACGATCACAAAAAGTTAAGTTCAACGGTGTTGTTTCGGATAGCATTGGAGTGGACTTTGGAGTACCTCAGGGAACTGTCCTGGGCCCATTGCTGTTTTCCTTATATATAAACGATATCGTTTCTCATGTGAAAATATGTTCTATAAAGCTATTTGCTGATGATACTATGCTTTATATAAGTGGTAGGGATATCAAAAACCTATCAGAAAGTATCAATCAAGATCTTTCATCAGTAAACGAATGGCTATGTGATAACAGTTTATCCTTAAATGTAAAAAAATCTAAGTTTATAATTTTGGGCACGGGGAAGACATTAAACAACACAGTAAATGAAAATATAACTATCGAAATTGATAACCACGAAATTGAAAGAGTAGAAACAGTCAAATATTTAGGTATTATTTTGGATGAAAAATTGAATTTCAACGAACATGTCGATTTGATTTCTTCGAAAATCTCAAAGAAAGTAAATTTTTTGAAAAGAATTGGAGGAAATCTGACAACATACGTAAAGTTGTTGCTATACAAATCAATAATTATGCCACACTTTGTATATTGTTCCACTTTGTTATTCGGACTGAGCAAAGAAAAAAATCAACAGTTACAAAAACTGCAGAATAGGGCCATGCGAGTAATTTTGAAATGTAATAGATATACTCCAATAAAAACTATGTTGAATACTGTAGAGCTGATGTCTGTTAGGCAGAGAATAGTCTTCGCCACTTATATATTCATTTATAAAGTTGAAAACCGGCTGCTTCCAAATAATGTGATCAAAAATATAACCTGTGTCAGTGACATGCACGGCTACGACACTAGAAATGCTAATTGCTTTTACATGCAGGTTTGTCGGCTTGCTAAATCCAGAAATAGTATATTTTATGAGGGATTCAATAGATTTAATAAATTGCCTAGTGATATAAAAAGTAGTACTAGTTTTAATGTTTTTAAGCGTAAGTTAGCAATGCTTGTTTTAAGTAATATGAAATGTTAAGCCGAAATGTCTAGGCTTCTCAGCAGATGTAGATTTATGTGATAGCTTATGCTAAAATAAACGATATTATTATTATTATTATTATATATATTTATATATATATATATATATATATATATATATATATATATTAATATATATATATATATATATATATATATATATATATATATATATATATATATATATATATATATATATATATATATATATATATATATATATATATATAAAATATATATATATATATATATATATATATATATATATATATATATATATATATATTATATATGAAACATCAAAATAAATTCTACACTTGTAGTTCAAGAGCTATAAAATGGATGAAAAACTATTCCCGTACCTACCTGTTGACTCTTAATACACTGCAATATTCCATTACTACTACAAAGACACATTCCTAGAATGAACGGAATTAATATATACATTTTAAAACTTGACTATGGTCATATTTTCCCCTCAGACTATATACTATGAATGTCGCATGAAAATAATGAATTTCGACATCAATAAGGTGGCGGTTGATGAAAAGGTTTGACGTCCCAAGAGAAGATTTCTTACTAAATTTGAAAGGGCTGTAGAGAAGCATAATGCTATAAACCCCGCAAATAGGATTAAGCAAGCATTTCATATTAAGTCCTGAAGTCAAAGGTAGGTAAGTATCACCAAACGTCAAACAAGTCAAACATTAAATGACTGCGAATTATATGCGTTGATTAGAAGATGAAACACGTAGAGCCATGAGTTTTTCAATCTTGCTTTAATATCTGCCGTTCTTTCTATTTTTGAGTGAGAATGAAAATATAAATATTAATGTTTCTGCAGTTTTCAGCTCTGAATCAAATAGTTGATCAGTTATGGCAATAAGGGTTCGGGTTCTTTCATAAATTGATGAAATTGAACAGAAAAAATGTGTTAATTTTTATCACAGATTATGAAAAGTAGTATGTCAAGTTTTCGAAATGAACCAACTTACAAAGATTATATTTGTCTATCGAAAAGAAGTTACTTATTGCATGACACTCCAGACGCTTAACGAATGAACGCTATAATAGGTCAAAAACTGTACCTGATAACGACTATCACGGCAACATTACTGGGCTTGTGCGTCAGTTGTATTTGTATATGCGTTTGTTATTTTGTTTTATTAATAAATAACGAATTATGAACATGATTCAGTAGAAGTTGAGTATAGCGGTGATTATGTCAGGTAAGTAGCTGCGTTTGTCGATTTTAGTAAGATTCTAGACTATTTTCATTTGGGCTACGTGAAATAAAAAGTGTACGTTGATAAGCCAAATACGAGGATGCATTGGAGGCCAACATTACTCGCGTGATTTTCCAAATACCACGCGAAATGCTTCAACACGTCATTCGAAATTGGAATATTTGGATGGATCCTGTTAGCCGCAGTTACGGCCAACATTTGAAATAAATAATATTGAAAATATAAATGTAACAATCTGTTCTTTTGTATAATAATGAAGAATGAACACTAAAATTGATATTTTAATTTGGTTTTTATTCATGAAAAAAGTACCTCTCAATGAATCACACTTTATATAGCAGGATGTTTCAAACAGGTGGACACGACACTTCACATTCTTTCATCTGTCGAAAATAAACATGATTATATAACTCATGTGTGAATAAGCCAATAGAATCCGTGAATTTTGCATAGCTACTGCGTATTGATAAGTGAATATACCCCTGACGACATGATATAATATGTAACGCTTTGGTTATAGTTCTGGAAGTGTTTTTCATTCGTTATATAATCGTAACGAATACCACTCTAGCAATCGAAAATAATTGTTATACTGACCTCGTCACTCGACGTATTTTCTTAAAACATCACTCGAACTGTGCTCTCGTGATGTTTCGAAAAAATACGTCCTCTGACTCGGAAGTATAATCGATTATATTCGATGCTCTATAACTGATAATATATATATATATATATATATATATATATATATATATATATATATATATATATATATATATATATATATATATATATATATATATATATATATATATATATATATATATATATATATAGATATAGTTTTCAACCAATCAGAACGATCAATAAAGTTTAGTTACCTTGTATTATTTCGATTATATAACTCATGTATGAATGAGCCAATAGAATCCGTGAATTTTGCATAACGACTGCGTATAGATAAGTGAATATACCCTTGACGACGTGATATAATCGTTTTGGTGTTTCGCCTCGTGTCAAAATGTATGAATATTTTCATATTGACGGTGTTTTGACGTTTGTCAAAAAAATTAATATTTTTTAATCATTATATAATCGTAACGAATACCACTCGAGCAATCGAAAATAATCGATTATACTGACCTCGTCACTAGGCGTATTTTTTTAAAACACCACTCGAGCTGCGCTCTCGTGGTGTTTCGCAAAATACGTCTCGTGACTCGGTAGTATAATCGATTATTTTCGATGCTCTTGTGATATTACTACTGATAATACCTGATTATACATAGAGTAGCTGTACCAATCGAAACTTTTGCTTTAATTTAATTTCCATAGTAACAACATCGACATCAATATACAACAATACACAAACTAACAGGATCGTCAAATTTTGACGTCTATCAACTGTTCAAAAATGAGTCGATTCCGAAATTTTAACTTAATTTACTCAATAAATAATCGTATCAAATACAATACAATCTTCAAAATAAATACGGTTATACATCTCAAACTTCCTGTATGATTAAAAATCGTGCCAGTTCGACAGAATAATCCTTCCGCTTCGCGGTTGGATTATTTAGTTTAGACTTTCAAACTGACACTCTTTGTAATTATGCAACAAGTTATCGATGTATAACTAGATTATTTTGAAGTACTTATAGTATTACTACTGAATATATTTGAAAATAACAACTATTTTGTAAATAATTACTCGGATCGGTAAAGTATGAGATAATTCACTCCAGTTCTTTGTTTCCGAAAATAAGCAGCTTCTCAAATGGATGAATTTTTCAATGATGCTTCCTCTCACTTGAGTCTGTCAAGATCCTCTCAAACGTCCACTTCCTCTCTTAATTTTACGCTACGTATTTCTGTTTGATGAAATGAACAGAAGAATGGAAAAGATGAAGTTATTTCAACGTTTCTAACATCTACGTACTGAAAGACGAATGGCTTCAGGTGAAGAGAAAGAAGGATTGGAAGAAATTGGTCCAGACGTTTCATTGCCAGAAACAATAGAGGCTGTTCTCGCTCGCCGCCACAAATAATTAATCATCACCTACTCTTCGCCTTTCCTGTTTTTCACTCCTTCAGCCCCTACAGTATCCATTTTGACGCAGAGTTGGTGTTTGATTTATTTAAGTAAGTTTTTTCTCTGGCGGAGAACGGAAATTAAAAGCCACGTTCGAAATATTGGAGCCTTATTTTGTCTTATATCATTAATTTGAACAGATGGTAGGCAATCTCTAGGGGAATTTTGCAAGGATCGAATTTGTCTCGAACATTTTTCATCTAAGGCAAAAAGAGGAAAACAAATAGCCTTCTTAATAAAACTTCGGGGTACCTCAGATATGCTTCAACACTATGAAATGGATATTATAGCTGAAAGAATATTGCGCAAATTTTATATTATATGAAATCTTGTGAAACGAGGGAAAAACTTAATTATAAGTTGTATTTTCCTTGAATAATAGGCATTTGAACACGACAGTGGTAAATTTTATATTATATGAAATATTGTGAAACGAGGGAAAAACTTAATTATAAGTTGTATTTTCCTTGAATAATAGGCATTTGAACACGACAGTGGTAGTGGTTTTTCATAACACTTTGACCACTATTTTTGAGTTTTTTCTGATGTACCTATAATATATATATATATATATATATATATATATATATATATATAATTATATATATATATATATATATTTATATATATATATATATATATATATATATATATATATATATATATATATATATATATATATATATATATACAGGGTAGCGAGAAAGTCCGGCAACAAGCGATTTTCTTTAAAACGATCAGAGTTATAATTTTCAAATTTCAGGGTTATTAACGGGAATATATTCTGCGTTTTTGAGAGGACCTGTCAAAGTCAGGTGACCTCACCGTTCAGTGTACCGCCGCCATCTTAGATTTTTTTAAATGGCAACGTAGGTCGAGTGATATATCGTAGAAAAGCTTATTTTTTCCTCTATCCGAAAATATAAAACAATTACCACATTACTGAGAAAGTATCCTATAACATTGCAGATATGTGTGTTAGTTTCTCTATATTTTGGAAGATTGCTGGTACGTCACTGGTATACGGTTAATAAAAAAAACAGTAGTAAAATATGTCAAAAATCCCCTGCCACATGTCAGAGTCTTTTTATTTGATAACAGAAGTGTTTAAATCATATTTTCAAATAGTAAATTGATTTAATCTTGGTATTTGATACATGCAGTGTTTGAGATGTATTTGTGAGAAGTAAATTAAGAATGGTGTACTTATCAGAAATAGAAAGGATCCAGATAATAATGTTGATTGAATATGGCGACAAAAAACGTAAATATGAAGAAGTAAGTCATTTGTTCAATGATTTGAATCCTCAACATGCCCCCATAAGTAAATCAACAGTTTCCAGAATATTAAATAAATTTAATGAAACCGGTAGCGTACAGGATCGCCCAAGGTCTGGCAGACCAAAAACTGCAACTAACTCATCAAACATCTACGTATGAATTGGCAAGAAATCATGATATTAGCAGGAAGTCGGTACAAACAATTTTGCATCAAAATAAGTTCCATCCATACAAAATTAAAAACCACCAAGAATTAGCTGAGGATGATTTTGATCTAAGATTAAAGTTTTGTGAAACGGTTCTAGAGAAAATTGGTGATCAAAATAATTTCTCAGATTCACTTGTATTCAGTGATGAAGCTACATTTTGTCTGAACGGCACTATTAATCGACATAATTGCCGGTATTGGTCAGATTATAATCCCCAATGGATGGATGAGGCCCATATACAATACCCACATGTATGGGCTGGTTTGGTGAAAAACCATATCATTGGTCCATTTTATATCGACGGCGCTCTTACTGGTGAAAAATATCTTGATCTTCTACTGAATCTAATTATAACTGAAATTACTGCTCTATTTCCAAATATGAATGTATATTTCCAACAGGATGGTGCACCTGCGCACTTTCATAAAACCGTTAGGCAATGTTTGGATATAACTTTCCCTCAGAGATGGATTGGTCGAAGAGGTATAATTGAGTGGCCAGCAAGATCTCCCGACTTGAGTCCACTTGATTTCTTCTTATGGGGATACCTGAAGGACCGCGTGTATGTTAACAGACCAACAAACATAAACGATTTGAAAGATCGCATACGTGGGGGGGGGGGGGGTGGGGGGGGGGGGGGGTGGGGGGGGGGGGGGGTGGGGGGGGGGGGGGGTGGGGGGGGGGGGGGGTGGGGGGGGGGGGGGGTACACAGAGCGCTTTCAATTCCATTATCCGTAACAAATTCATCAAAAGAAATTTTGACTATGAAAATAATTGCTTCAAATAATGGTTTTCATAAAAATTTGATAGATATAAACAACAAACGTAGTCAACTAGCGTACAACAGCATATGTCCTCAATTAAAAGTAGAAAAATCGGAAAAATTCACATTTTTAACATATTTTGGTCCTCTGACAGAAAAAGTTGCTAATGTCCTACCTAAATGTAATATTAAAATTGCTTTCAAACCTAAGACAAAACTCTTAGGATTTTTATTCAATGCCAAACATATCACTCCAAATGATATGGAGTGTATATACCACCACCAATTTCCACAAAAAGATAATTTTCAAATTATGCATAACTTACCAAAAAGAACCAAACTTACTTACTTAGAATCATTAGAAATTTTTAAACTCAATCATAATGCAAAAGATATCTTGCTGAACGACCAGATTGACTTGATATATTCTCCCATATTTAGTGTATTCAAACAATAACGATTTTTCTAAGAACATTTCATTGTACCAACCACACACTATTATCTCTTCTTAAAATGTGTTCCTCTTGTCTATTTATGCACCTGCAATAGTTTTTTTCCACCCGTAAGCGCAAATCTATAATTATGTATTTAGTTCTTAACTCAATCTGCCCGATGATGTTATATTTTTCGAAGTATTTTTGTGATAATAAACGTAGTAAATTCAAATTTAGTTTTTGTTCATCATGCTAAATTATCACGTAGTAATGACGGATTCCATCAACTATATATATATATATATATATATATATATATATATATATATATATATATATATATATATATATATATATATATATATATATATATATATATATATATATATATACTCTGTGACTAAGAAAGGTAAACACCCAGTATAATGTACTTTATTTTATTAATTCTTTGCAGGTAAACTTGCTTTAAGTCGAACAAAAAATGGTTAAATTTTCAGCCTAATCTGCGGCGTATCAGACCCGTTTTTTATCACTTCTTTTTTTTGGAATTTGCATATTCTACGATTTTTATTCACATTTTGTGAATCTATCATTAGAAAATTGGTAGCAAAGTGCTTTACTTTAACGACCAAGATGCCCCGTGCGCGAAGACTAGCTCGTGTATCCCAGTTAAATGACTTTGAAAGGGGTCGAATTGTAGGCTTACGCGAAGCCGGATTTTCATATAGAGAAATTCAGAGAAGAACAATTCGTTCATTGCGTACCATAGTGAGATGTTATCAGGCATGGACTCAAGAAGGCCGGCAGCATAGAGCTATAGGCACTGGACGTTGTAGGGGCACAACAGGGCGTCAAGATCGGCGACTAAGACTTTTAGCCCTGAGAGATCGGTTTAGGTCTACTCGAGCGATTGCAGATCAATGGTTTGAAGAACATGGAAGGATGGTTCGGATGCGTACAGTTTACAGGAGAATAAGAAGTTTTGGGCTTTTTTCTTGACGACCCCATTGGCTCTTACCATTGACGCCTGAGCATAGACGAAACCGCCTGCAATGGTGCCAAGAGAAATCAAATTGGGATCAATAATGGAATCACGTGATCTTTGGCAATGAATCGCGCTTTTGTTTGGGTATGCATGACGGCCGAGCAAGGGTGAGAATGAGACGTGGTGAAGGAAGAAATCCACAATTAGATGTTGAAAGGCATATCTACCAAACCGTGGGTGTTATGGTATGGGGTGCCACATGATGGAACCACATGTTCTTCCATTTGTTCAGAGAGTTGAAAATGCCATTTTCCAACAAGACAACGCCAGGCCGCATGTTGCTAGAGTAACTTTAGCCTTCATGGATCAACACCATATCAATCGTTTACCATGGCCTCCAAGATCGCCCTATCTTTCTCCAATTGAACATGTGTGGGACATGCTCGGCCGAAGGTTGCTTAACTTACCCCACCCCCCTCAGACTCTAGCAGCTCTTAGACATGAGTTGGTGGTAGGGTGGAATGAGATACCTCAGGAGGACATTGACCACCTCATCAGAACAATGCCCCGACGTACAAATGAGTGTGTAAGACATCGAGGGTATGTGACACATTATTAACTGTAACTCGGTTCAACGATAACCAAAGTGGAAGAAACTCTAATCATTTATTCATTATTATTAGTTAAACATGTAAGCAAAATATTAATAAATATTATTAAATACGTCTAGGTGTCTACTTTTCTTTGTCACTCATTTTATATATGTATATATATATATATATATATATACATATATATATATATATATATATATATATATATATATATATATATATATATATATATATATATATATATATATATATATATATATATATATATATATATATATATATATGTATGTATATACATATATTTATATATATATATACATATATATATATATATATATATATATATATATATATATATATATATATATATATATATATATATATATATTATATATATTGTATTATATATTATGGTTATATATATTTATATATATATACATATTATATATATATATATATATATATATATATATATATATATATATAAATAAATATATATAAATATATATATATATATATATATATATATATATATATATATATATATATATATATATACATATATATCTCATGATCTACGTACCTGTTATCCTGACATTCGCAGGAGAGCTGACGATGACTTGGCGACTGAGTCGATGCATCGTTCGACATCTGTACGCAGGAAACTGGTCGCTAAACTCCAGATTATGGATGAGTAATTCTCCCGATGGCAGTTGGTGGAACTTTCCATCTGCAAGTATTTCATCGAAAGTCAAAAAAGGCACTAGGGGAAAAGCAAGTGATAAATGGTGGATGAAATAAGATCATTTTAAGACGATCTGGCTTGAAAAAATATTATTGGTGAATGATGGAACAAAAAATCACGTGAAGAAAGATGTATAACGTTCAGTAGAAATTAATATTATTTGCAATCAATTACTCTGGTCCAATTAAATAGGTACAGTGCGCCGAGAAGTTGTAATTTTCTTTTAGCTATTGGTTGATGATATTATTCAGAATTAATGAATTCGTATTGTTTGTTTTTGTTACCATTTGAGCCATTTTTGTTATCAGAGTGGTGAATATTTTGATTGAATAATGAAATATTGGATTTGTGCATATGGTATACCTAATATTTATTATTATTATAACAAGTCAGAGAATTATTATAGAACCAGAGAAAGTTTATATATATATATATATATATATATATATATATATATATATATATATATATATATATATATATATATATACAGGGTGATTCATTAAGCGTGGCGACCGGTCGTATCTCGGAAAACGTATGTCCTAGAATTTGGGGAAAAAAATTCTTATGTGCAAATCTGCCCTAAAAAAAAGATTAAAAATGTTTTTGAGTCCATAGTTTTCCGCTAGGTGGCGCAAACTACCACTTATAAAATATAATTGGATTTTTTACGAAATATTCCCCAATTTAGGCTGGTAAAAAATATCAAATTTAGAAACTACTGTCCTAAATCCACAACTCTTGCTTGAGTCATTTTTCTGTATTACCTATTCTAAAATGGTGGGGGAAGTTCGCCTTCTTTGACATAAAAAAGACTGTAACTCCATAATGCATCAACCGATTTTTGAAAACGTAGACTCTACGCAAAGAGTATTGAATGTAGATTTCAGTAACAAATAACAAAAACACTTTTAATTTTCCAATCGACAACTAGAGGGCGTTATGTAACACCTAGCAATATTTATGTTTTTTTTTGAGAAATTTCAAATGCAATGCTATAAATCTAACTAGCTAACAAAAAGCCAAATTTGATGACTTATTGACCTGTCAAAACCGCGAACTGATATCTCTTTTCATTCCAAAGATATTGGCATTTTTTGATGAGTGTCGATGATTGTTGGCTCGCCTCGTAAGGTGGAAGAGAAATTATGTTGCTAAAATTGTTTTGAAAATAAAATAACAAGTAGAAACGCATCACCAAAATATTTATTAACATTACATAATGAAACAAAACTAAGAGAGCTAGTTATAACAGAAATTTACAAAACGCTCCCACTATCTCATTATTTTAAATACTCAAAATGCTTGCCATTATTTGCTTTGAACTATTTCGGATAAAAATTTTCGAGTCTCTTATAGTTTTATGTTCATGGACGAGCTGCAATATTACGAATGATGTTAAACTGTTGAGAGATAGATGTTTCAAAAGTCAGCAAGTTACCTATGGAAATGACACCAATGTTTTATGATTGTTTACTTTTAAGTTTTTATTGCTGTCAAATTTATTCTGACTGTTTGCAAACTAACTCTTTTATAATGCCTTTTTATTCAAATGGAGAGGCATATGATATGCCCAGTATATATTTTGAAAGTCTACAAAATGAAGTAATTGGTGAACGGGAGTAGGTATGCGATACGATATCCTGAAAGACGGCGCCATTCTCGGAAATTATTCAAAAGATTGACACAAAGATTGCGAGAAACCGGCAATGTTCAACCTGTCGCATTAAGAAATAGGATACGTAGAAGTCGCAATGAAGAAGATGTTATTAACGTATTGGTGTTAGTTAAGTCTGAACCCCATTTGCGTATTCGAAAAATTGCAAGAGATCTAGGATTGAATTATTCTTTGGTGCAAAGAATATTAAAGGATTATAAAATGCACTCTCATCATATTATTTCACAACAGCATGAAATTAGCCCAGACAAAAATTGTAGATCAGATAATTATCTATAAAAAATTTCAAAATACTTTTTCTTCGCCGTTTTTGAGATATAACGATTCAAAAAGTTGAAAGAGTTGTAATCGTCAATATGTGCAATATATACGTGCAATATGCACGTTTCAACGCCACCTTTGAACTAGTGTTTTTTTGCATTTCTTTCAACTTTCTGAATCGTTGATCTCAAAAACGGTGGCTCTGAGGATAAAATTTATGAAATCGTTTTTTATAGATAATTAGGTGATCTACAATTTTTGTCTGAACTAATTTCATGATAAAACTTACTGCTTTGCTGAAAATCGCAAAAAAACCGTTATTATGATATTCGAACCTGATTAAATTTTTTTTGCACGTATCAGATCGATGAAGACTTTTCAGATTTCATTTGTTTTGAACAATCCTACCAATTTTCAGATGGGTGCGAATTTTTATAACTTCACTCCTATTTTTTGGTCTAATTTGACCGGACTAGTTTTGTTTCATTATGTAATGTTGATAAATATTTTCATGATGCGTTTCTACTTGTCATTTTTTTTTTCAAAACAATTTAAGCAACATAATTTGTCTTCCACCTTACAGGGCGAGCCAACAGTCACCAACACTCATCAAAAAATGCCAATATCTTTGGAATGAAAAGAGATATCAGTTCGCGGTTTCACAGGTCAATAAGTCATCAAATTTGGCTTTTTGTTAGCTAGTTAGATTTATAGCATTGAATCTGAAATTTCTCAAAAAAAATCATAAATAGAGCTTGGTGTTACATAACGCCCTCTAGTTGTCGATTGGAAAATTAAAAGTGTTTTTGTTATTTGTTACTGAAATCTACATTCAATATTCTTTGCATAGAGTCTACGTTTTTGAAAATCGGTTGATGCATTATGGAGTTACAGTCTTTTTTATGTCAAAGAAAGAGAACTTCCCCCACCATTTCAGAATAGGTAATACAGAAAAATTACTCTAACAAGAGTTGTGGAATTAGGACAGTAGTTTCTAAATTTGATATTTTTTACCAGCCTAAATTGAGGAATATTTCGTAAAAAATCCAATTATATTTTATAAGTGGTAGATTGCGCCACCTAGCGGAAAACTATGGACTCAAAAACATTTTTAACCATTTTTTTAGGGCAGATTTGCATAGAAGAATTTTTTTCCCCAAATTCTAGGACATACGGTTTCCGAGACACGGCCGGTCGCCACCCTTAATGAATCACCCTGTATATATATATTATCAGACATTGACAAAATCTCAAAAATAATCCATGAGTTGTAAAACGGGTTTCAATACTTCTCTCGTATATCACCGTTGACTTTCGATATAGTTCAATGGTCTATTGTTTTCATGAAAAATTCGTCCAAAGAATAAAACTTCTAGTAAATTAACCCTTTCGAATTTTAAGTTACTGCTTCTGCGTTCAACAGCACGCCATTGCGATTTAATAGAAATAACTGCAGCTTTGAACTGCTATTAATTTCCACACTCAATTAGCCAAGTTAGCGTCGTCTAATCGAGTTTTCCCAAGAATTTAATGTATGCAAAGGCATTCAACGAATTCGACCCATAGCTTGAGGCGACTGTGTAAAGGAAACGGAATACTTGCCTGTGTTTACGTAACAGAAAATCATCGGAATGCGTTATGTGCGAGGGAGTATCATTAATGCCTTGGAAATTGTACGAGAAGAAGGTTTTAAGAATATACATATTGACTGGAATTGACACTTTTTGGTTAAAGAAATTATCGCTCCTCTTCAGTAGGTATTGCAGAATGATTAACTTATTGCAAAATAACATAGACCACATGACGAAATAATTAACTACAACGTCGCTTTGCCATTGCAACCGCTCAAACTTATATCAAAACCTTGATGACCGTAGAAATCGAAACGAAATTCCAAAATTTAGGAAGTATTATTTCGAAGTCAATCAAGATTCCTTTTTGGAACGGAGTTCCTTACGACAGGTTTGAAAGAGATAGGCATTTCGCTGCGGGACCAAACTGAAAAATATGCGAGACTAAAAGTGTGACGAAAATGGACTGACGCTTCACGCTGACTGACGAAAGTCACGCTTTTAATTAACACAAGCGAAAATTGTAAGTATACCTTTCTCTTTCTTCCTCTTTCTTTCCGTTCTCTCATCCTTCCTCTTCCTGGTTCACTACGCCACGTCAATCGCCAATGCATAGTATGTACTCATGAATTCATGTACAAGCATCTCGAAAACGTCATATGTGAAACATCGAAATAATAGTGCATAAGTTATAGATAAAAGAACAGATTACGACAGGAATCAGATATAACATAATGAAAATGATAAGACAAAGCTTTACAAATTTGTTCCATAAAGTAATGACTGAGTATTGTAGGTTTATATTCAATTTTCAATTATATAGCGTGGCGATACGTTATCCTTTCGTTATATACACTCTTGCGTCTAAATTTTACATTGCGTTGACGACCAAGTGGTCTAAGTGCTGAACCCTGGTGTGCCGTATTTCTGGGTTCGAATCCCAGAGGTGACTCTTGGTTGTTTTAATAAATTTTTTATTTACAATCTCGTGAGAGCTCTTAGCATAATTTCAATTTGATGAGTTATCACTTCTGCCGTGCGCCCCGACACGCACATGTTTCGTTTTCGCAAATTGTGGTCGTTCTTTATCATCCGAAGGAACTTCGTTCCTACCTGGTGTCCCATGACACCGTTTTCCTTGTTAATCTTTAATTTTGAATCAATCAATTTAGTACATGACAACATACTAAAAGAGGACTTGTACTTTGTGTAACTATTTTAATTTTAGTCACTATTGAATTCGCTGAAGATGAACGTATGTCTGAATCTTTCAATTTATCATATGCGCTGAAGATGGACGTATATCTGAATCTGTCAGTTTATTATGTACCTACGCAGAACACGGACATACGTCTGAATCTGTCAGTTTATTATATGCGCTGAAGATGGACGTATGTCTGAATCTATCAGAAACCTACGCAGAAGATGGTTATACGTCTGAATCTGTCAGTTTATCATATGCGCTGAAGATTGACGTATATCTCAATCTGCCAGTTAATATATAAATACGCATAAGATGGACGTATGTCTGAACTTGTCAGTTTATTATATGTGATGAAGATAGACATATGTCTGAATCTGTCAGTTTATTATATGCGCTGAAGATGGACGTATGTGTGAATCTATCAGTTTATTATGTACCTACGCAGAAGATGGTTATAGGTCTGAATCTGTCAGTTTATCATACACGCTGAAGATTGACGTATATCTCAATCTGCCAGTTAATATATACCTACGCATAAGGTGGACGTATATCTGAACCTGTCAGTTTATTCTATGTGATGAAGATAGACATATGTCTGAATCTGTCAGTTTATTATATGCGCTGAAGATGGACGTATGTCAGAATCTTTCAGTCTATTATATACACTGAACATCAGTTTATTATATGCGCTGAAGATAGACGTACATCTGAATATGTCAGTTCATTATATGCGATGAAGACAGAGTATATGTATAATTACAAAATATACCCCTGAAACAGGTGAGTCTTCCTAGGGAGGTAAGTTAAATACTCTGTGGTATGACATAATCAAAATCCTAGTGTCCATTGACATGATTGACTGAGTGCCACATGAATGTTCTGACAGTGTCAGTTGGATGGATGGACAGTGTCAGTTGGATGGATTCAGTATACCAGTGTGTTTTGTGGGTTGTCTGACATAGTAAAATTTGACGTGTTCATCGAAGACAGGCCGAAATAAGTCGAAGCGCGTATAACGTGCATTTGATTACTATAGTTGGACAATGCTTAGAGGATCTGCTGAAACTGTGTGAATTTGTTATTTTTATTTATGAATGGTGGAAAAGTGGCTCCAAAGTTATTTACTTATATCTTACTTATGCATTTTCATGAATATATTGAACGTAAATGTTTCCTTTTTTTCGAAATTACTAATTTTGTTGGGGTCTCCTGAAGTGACCACTGGACACTTACGTAATCGTGTTATCTTATTTTAGTTCTGAGGAAGCAAGTTTGGAGTACCTACTTACTGAATAGGGTTGCCAATTTTCGAAAGGACCAACCCGGGATATTTTTTTAAGGAGTTTAGTAGGGAGGGGGTTGAAGAAAATGTCAAATCATTTATTTATTTTTAAATTATATATACTCTGTTTCTAATATTTGACAGTTTTTTACCACAAAATCATAATCATTAAAAATCGAAGTTTGATTAGTAGAGCACGGTTGCGTATAATTTGAAAAAAAAACTGGGGAAATTAGTCACCCCGGGAAGTCGGGAGGTTGACCATTATTACCGGAGTCATCCATGCAATCCGGGAGGGTTGGGAACCCAATAACTGAATATTTAGAAAATCTTCATGCAGATGAGTTCTATGATTTGTAAGAAATGTTCAGCGTGCAAAGTAGAATTGTGTTTGAAACATGACAAAAACTGTTTCTTGTTATATTACGCAAAATAGGTTATATTGTTTGGTTATATGTTCTTACTGGTTATGTGGAGTGACCACATCCTGCAGGATAATCCTTGTGTTTTTTTATCTTGAAATTCGTTTCATTTTCTTCGAGTATCTCTACTAAACCATTATCAAACCATACATAATATTTTTTCCACAAAAAAATAATTTGGGCCGGAAAGGGTTAGCCTATTCAAGACGTATTCAGGGTCGTTGTCGTTCGAAATGTCCTCCCCGGCCATCAGACATATACACAAAACTCCATATAACACACAAATGCTCGAATACACAAGATTTCTTGCCCGATATTCCAGTCATGTGTAGCTCGCATAAAGATGTGACGTGAGACGAGTGTATCATCCCGCCCAATCTTATCTCCCTACAGGGCAAAAACGGGGCATTCAACTTCGTTTATCTAGACAAACAATAAATTCAAGCCGGAACTGACGAAGTGAGATTCTTGCTATTCTCGCAGATTAGCGCATAGATACCGGTGAAATATATTTCTTGATAGCAAAATTCCGTTCGTAAATATTAATTCTTTTCAAAAGACTGTCATAATTAGAAACAATAAATTTAATGAGTTGAAGGGTGCTGTAATATTGTAGGTGAAATTACAACTTTCTGTTTCTAATATATACTTCATTAACGTCGTCAAATATTTTGTAGATTTTCAGATTTTCAGGCACTCAATATATTTAGGATAAAATTAAGTTACGGATGAAATTTTGAAAAACTGCATGGGCAGTAGAGCTCCAATATTAAAGACATATTTCAACGTCATTTTTGATGTCTACATATAAGTTCTTAGCCTTTTAGAATAATTTGAAACTTGACAAAAAATACGAAATTTTCATTTGGAAATAGCGGCGATGATTGTTAACATTCGAAATCCGGAATTGCACCCTTCTAACATCATTCAGATTGACGTATAAACCTTAATTCTTTCCACTGAAATTTGAGTGGCTATAGAGATGTGCTCTGCTCGGAAGTCCTCAAAAAAAAATTGTTTGAAATTTCATAAAATATTCAAAAATTTAAAGCAACTCTTCCACCAGTGGACGTTTTCCTGATATTGATTCAATCTACGAAACAAATTTCAACTGTCTTACTCAAGAAGTAGGAGATTTGAATGTGCGCTAAGCCTAAAAACTACGAAAAACGAGAAATTCTCATATAGAAATGACGACGGTTTAGGAAAATTGCTGGAACTATCAAGAGACATTTTATAAAGACCAACTTAATACACGTATGAATTTTTAATTGTCTCATCTAACCTGGGGGAACTGCGCAAATCTTCAGTAAGAAACATTTTTATTTCTATATAAAAATCGTTCGAGGGGAAAAAGCTCTATCACTAAGAAGCACGTTTCAGAACTAACATGAGCCAAGTTTTTTCACCCTTAGAAGGCCAAATTTCGAATATGTTGTAGGAAATTAACTTCCCTATATTTTGCCGACGGTTTGAAAAACTTCCACTAATGCCGCTTCCTACCACTCTTTCAACAAAAGTTTGAAAATGCCAAAATTTCGTATATTCACCTGAGAAAAAAAATTAAACGCTATATTTAAGAATGTAGTATATATATATATATATATATATATATATATATATATATATATAAATATATATATATATATATATATATTATATATAAATATATATATATATATATATATATATATATATATATATATATATATATATATATATATATATATATATATTATATATATTATATATATATATATATATATATTATATATATATATATATATATATATATATATATATATATATATATATATATATATATATATATATATATATATATATGAACTAATTGATGAAACGTTAAATAAGAGGTTTATTACATAACACTTCCAGCTTCATCAAAAACGATGCAATAGTTAAAATATTCATTTGTGATAAAAAGAATAAAGAACTATTCATGCCAAAATTCAATACAATTTTAAACAATTCAAACTTGGAAAATTAGATTGATATGAACTATGAAAATGAATGTAACACCTCGTGATAGTATTATGAATACAAATGTCTTAGACTCTTTGTTGTACTTTTTGAGATGCTAACAATAGAAAAGACATGTAGAATGGGTACAATATAAAATAAACTTAGGTATATCTCTTTGATATAAATTTAAATAATACTATTGTTCTACATCAAGTATTTTTACTTGATGTAATAATTTTTATTTTTTCCATCTTTTTTTGGCTAATGAAGTGGAAAAGTTATAGGTAAGCTCACCTCCTTGGAGAGAAGGATAGATGAAAAATGATGGCTCCTGTACCCACGAAATTATGCGCACCAAATCTTTTACGAATGGAGGTATGATGCATTTAAGAACTGCAGTGCATCCTCTTGCTGCTCCTACAACCTCCACATCTACTTTATAGGATTGTGTCACCACTGCAAAAAAATCAGAAAATTACATTATATATAAATTCATTGATGTATATATATATATATATATATATATATATATATAAATATAAATATATATATATATATAACTGAGATTGAATTCTCGCACATCACTTGGTGAAACATCATAAAGAATAAAGTATAAACTTTAAAATAAAAACACTTGGCTTATGTTTCACAATATAAAAAATCTTTAGATACTGTACTTAGCAGTAATAAAAAGTCGACATGTTTCGAGCTATGAACTCATTATCAAGACTGACAACAGGAGAGTATTGCATCGTAATTTATAAAACAGACAAAAGCAAAGGTGATACCTGAAAATCAATTTGTTCGTTTACAAGGGGTAATTGACTATTATTATGGGCGGAACTTATTTCGATAATTTCGAGAAGGTCAAGACGTTTACCCTTGTTACCTGAATGTAACAATTTGGTTTTGTTGAAATCCAGGAAGTGATTGAATTTATACAATGTTCAGAAGAAGCCAGTGGTATTTTTGTTTTGTAAAATTGACTTTTTATGTTCTTCAACACGAATATTTATATTCCTTCCTGTCTGTCCAATATAGAAAGCAGGACATTCGTCGCAAAAATATTTTGTAAATACCACTGTTTTCTCCGATGTTAGATTTTTCTTTATTATTGACCAAGAGTGACTTCAAGTTTCTTTTATTTGTACAAATGTTTTAACGTTATTTTTCGATAGTCTGTTACAAATTTTGCTACTCTCAAATTAGGCACATAATTTATTGGGAAGTATTTTTTGTTCTTCATTAATAGTTTTGCGTGGGGTATATTGAATGCAACAGATACTTTCTTCGTTTTTCCCAATGAGCTTGTCGATAAGACTTTCATTGTAACCGTTATTGATGGCTAATAATTTAATTGTATTAACTTCAGTTTTGAAAATTTGTTTCCGATAATGGAATCGTGAACAACCTATGTATGAACGAATGGAAAGCACTGAGTTTTATTTTAATGTGTTGGTTACTGTCGCTGTGAATTAAAGTATCTGTGAAGGTTTGGTTTTCTATAAATGTTGAAAGTAAGAGAATTCAAATTCCTAGCAATCTGAACGTCTAAGAAATTCAAGGTACCCGTTTTCGTTTCTACTTCTTTTGTAAATTGAATCGAGTTGTAGAAAGTATTTATATATTTAAGGAAATTATCTAACTGCCTATCTGTACCGGTCCAAATACAAAAAATATCATCTACATAACGTCTCCATAATAAAACGTTAGTAATTAAATTATTATCAGTATTGAAAATTTTTTCTTCTAAGTTATTCATGAAAATTTCACTCAACAAAGGCGATAACGGTGAGCCCATGGGCAATCCGTCTTCCACTAAAAAATTCCAAAACGAAATAAAATCATTCATCAAGAATAGTAAAATCTTATTTTCAGATATTAACACTTTTTTCTTAACTTCCATGAACCCACGCACCCCGGTTTTATATACTTTACCAAAAATACATAAAATTGATTGCCCGATGCGTCCAATAGTATCTTATATTAACGCTCCTGCGTATAAATTATGTCAGTATTTGAATAAGAAATTACCCACCTTAATTCAATTAAATCCGGCGTATAGCATTAAAAATTCTATTCAGTTAGTTAATCATCTTAAGAATATCAAAATTCCTTCAAATGCTAAATTAATTTCATTTGACGTTATCAACTTATTTCCTTCTACGCCAACTCAAGAAGTTAAAAATATTGTTAAGCGATATCTAGAGATGAACCCAAATGTAACAACTCAAGCAGTCAACGAAACAATGTCTGCCTTAAACTTATGTTTGAAACAGAGTTATTTCAAATTTAATAATATAATATACAAACAAGAAGACGGATTGCCCATGGGCTCACCGTTATCGCCTTTGTTGAGTGAAATTTTCATGAATAACTTAGAAGAAAAAATTTCCAATACTGATAATAATTTAATTACTAACGTTTTATTATGGAGACGTTATGTAGATGATATTTTTTGTATTTGGACCGGTACAGATAGGCAGTTAGATAATTTCCTTAAATATATAAATACTTTCTACAACTCGATTCAATTTACAAAAGAAGTAGAAAACGAAAACGGTACCTTGAATTTCTTAGACGTTCAGATTGCTAGGAATTTGAATTCTCTTACTTTCAACATTTATAGAAAACCAACCTTCACAGATACTTTAATTCACAGCGACAGTAACCAACACATTAAAATAAAACTCAGTGCTTTTCATTCGTTCATACATAGGTTGTTCACGATTCCATTATCGGAAACAAATTTTCAAACTGAAGTTAATACAATAAAATAATTAGCCATCAATAACGGTTACAATGAAAGTCTTATCGACAAGCTCATTGGGAAAAAACGAAGAAAGTATCTGTTGCATTCAATATACCCCACGCAAACTATTAATGAAGAACAAAAATACTTCCCAATAAATTATGTGCCTAATTTGAGTAGCAAAATTTGTAACAGACTATCGAAAAATAACGATAAAACAATTTGTACAAATAAAAGAAACTTGAAGTCACTCTTGGTCAATAATAAAGAAAAATCTAACATCGGAGAAAACAGTGGTATTTACAAAATATTTTGCGACGAATGTCCTGCTTTCTATATTGGACAGACAGGAAGGAATATAAATATTCGTGTTGAAGAACATAAAAAGTCAATTTTACAAAACAAAAATACCACTGGCTTCTCTGAACATTGTATAAAATTCAATCACTTCCTGGATTTCAACAAAACCAAATTGTTACATTCAGGTAACAAGGGTAAACGTCTTGACCTTCTCGAAATTATCGAAATAAGTTCCGCCCATAATAGTCAATTACCCCTTGTAAACGAACAAATTGATTTTCAGGTATCACCTTTGCTTTTGTCTGTTTTATAAATTACGATGCAATACTCTGTTGTCAGTCTTGATAATGAGTTCATAGCTCGAAACATGTCGACTTTTTATTACTGCTAAGTACAGTATCTAAAGATTTTTTATATTGTGAAACATAAGCCAAGTGTTTTTATTTTAAAGTTTATACTTTATTATATATATATATATATATATCTATATATATATAAATATATATATATATATATATATATATATATATATATATATATATATATATATATATATATATATATATATATATATATATATAATCAAGTACTAGGACATTTATTTGAAACTAATCAAACAAATCTCCTAGCGGAGCTGGTTATACGAGTTCACGAAACATCGAAATGCCTCCATATACCTTGGACGGTGTATGTTAGAAACATTAAGTTGTTTATCACAATCAATGAAAATGATAGACAGTCTGTTTCGCCCTTATTTAGGGCTCATCAGTATCATCCATCGAAAGTGATAACCAACCAAATATTTCTAACGGCCTCATATTTTCCTTCAAATGACTATTTGGCATATAAATATGACACAGCGACACCAGTCGGAAACAAATGAACCACATCTTACAGATAGATGAAAACATTTCGGCAACGCGAACTCGTACGTCCTGACACCCGAAGGTGGTTACTACGGCCACGAACGTGTTTCGATAACAAGAAGAATTCTGTTTTCTATTCTATATAAATATATAAATATATATATATATATATATATACATATATATATATATATATATATATATATATATATATATATATATATATATATATATATATATATATATATACAGGGTTGCGATAAAGTATGGAACCAAGTCAATATCTTTCGAACGAAAAGGAGAATATTTATGAAATTTTGCAGGTAAGTCCAATGGTGCAAAATGCATCTGATGTATGATTTTTTGTTGATAATATACTTCTGGTTGTACCGGAAATAGACCCTAAGTCGCTTATTTTAAATGGGATACCCTATATATTATTACATTTTTGGATTCTACTTAAGATTCTAGGCAGATTTTATGCATTATGTCCTATACCTTGTCTAAGCGTTTTTGACATATTTAGGTTTTTATATCAAAAACGACGATTGCAAGCCCTAATATAATTATCAGTTGTTCCTATAAGGAAGCTCTTTTTACTTACTTTGGGTTAGATTCCTTGTTGAAAATGACCTACTTTATTAGATTTTTTATAATATTTGGATAACTAGTCATACAGGGTGTGCAAAAAATAAGATCTAAAATGAGATTGAGAAAACTGACAAAAATCAATTCAACTTCTTTTGAGTTTTTTACATCACCGTAAAAAAACGTTCAGATAAACAAATTGATGTTGTGTGTATGCATATGTAGTAAGTAATAAACGAGTACGATCTCAAATACGATCGTGGCTATCCTAGATCTAATTGTTTAACGATTGAATGCAAAATCGCCATAAGAAAATATTAAATTGGCAATTTTTTGAAAACTTCAAAAGGTGAAGATAACCTCATACAAAGTTACCTCTTTTTTGAATGCTTAATACTACAGAATAAAGAAAATGGGGGGTTCCCATTTGAAAAAATACCTGCAAAATTTCATAAATATTCTCCTTTTCGTTCGAAAGATATTTACTTGGTTCCATACTTTATCGCACCCCTGTATATATATATATATATATATATATATATATATATATATATATATATATATATATATATATATATATATATATATATATACACAGTGTGGAACAGCCAAATGGAATAAATTCGATAACGAATAAATGAGAGCGTGTTGGGAAAAACGCTTGGACACGTCGATTAGTATTTTCATTTCATTTTCAGTATGCTCATTTTTTTCAAAAAAAAATAATTATATAGGGTGTGTCACGTGACAGTGGCCGATAGCTTATTTTAAATACAACCCCATGTATATTATTAGTTTTCTGTATTCTTCAGAAAATTCTAGACATAATTCATGTACAATCATACCTATCTTCAACTGTTTCGGAAATATTAAGTGTTTTCAGATATATTACAAAAATTAACATTAAAAAGAAATTATTTTATTTCACAAATAATGTAAAAAAAAACAAAAAAACATTAATTTCAATGTGAGAGATGTTTAAAATGTTCGCCGCGAAAGTCTTGGCAACATGCTAATCTGGTATAGAAATGTCTTCTAACGTTTGTAATACATCTGAAAACACTTAATATTTCCGAAACAGTTGAAGACAGGTATGGGACATTGTACATGAATTATGTCTAGAATTTTCTGAAGAATCCAAAAAACTAATAATATACAGGGAGTTGTATTCAAAATAAGAAAGTCGGCACTGTCACATGACACCCTATATAATTATTTTTTTTTGAAAAAAATGCGCATCTAAAAATACAAATCGACGAGTCCAAGCGTTCTCATTTATTCGTTATCTATTTTATTCCATTTAGCTGTTCCACACTGTATATATATATAATATATATATATATATATATATATATATATATCTATATATATATATATATATATATATATATCTATATATATATATATATATATATATATCTATATATATATATATATATATATATATATATATATATATATATCTATAGATATATAAATATATATATATATAGATATATATATATATATATATAGATATATATATATATATATATATATATATATACAGTGTGGAACAGCTAAATGGAATAAAATAGATAACGAATAAATGAGAACATGTTGGGAAAAACGCTTGGACTCGTCGATTTGTATTTTTAGATGCGCATTTTTTTCAAAAAAAAATAATTATATAGGGTGTCATGTGACAGTGCCGACTTTCTTATTTTGAATACAACTCCCTGTATATTATATATATATATATATATATATATATATATATATATATATATATATATATATATATATATATATATATATATATATATATATAGACACATCACAGAAAAATATGTTCCTTAAAATTGTCTAAAGTATTGTTTTGTGGTTTTGTTATGTGTTAAAAGTAAAAGTCTTATAAATTAGTAATGTCTGAGATGGTCTTGGGAAATCTCATCTATTACTGAATTGCCGTATATATATATATATATATAAATATATAAATATATACATATAAAAATATATAAATATATAAATAAATATTATATATATATATATATATATATATATATATATATATATATATATATATATATATATATATATATACGTACATAAATTATAAAATATATAGTATAACAGCTTGAAGGTTTGAAGATTGATTTCAAAGCTTGATACCCTCATTCGACATATTAAATTGAATTCTTACCGAATTCTTATATTTTCACGTAAAATTGCGCTCTTTACCTAGATCTACTCGTCTAGTTTTTGTTGTTACCTACCTGCTCTAACCTGAACATCTCTGCTGATGATTCTACCAACTGTGTTAGACGCCACGCACCTATATACTGTGCTGTGTATATCTTGTCTATAAGATGCTGCAGGAAAAGGCTGAAGGAATAGTGTTCCATTCCTAAGCACTCTTCTGATACCCGAAACGTCGCCTACTGAAGTACCGTCTACCGATAACCAGTCAATCGATGGTTGTGGGCTACCTGATGCAGAGCAGTCTAGCCATCCTCCACTTGAATTCGAAAATTCTAGTCTCGGGGGAGGTTCCATTACGAATGATGGTCCGCGTAGGTGTGAGTCGAAACACATAGATAATCCTGAAACAAATATATGCCCAAATTAACATTAATTGAATTATCAGTCTGGTGAGATTTTGATGATATGTTATCAAATCTGGAAAGTGAAGTCTTTCGTAAATTTGATTTCATTTAGAGTGTATTCAAATAAAAATGTGAGTCTGAAATAATTGCGAACAAATAGTTCAAATATCATCATTATCAAGGGTGACATTTAAACATCCTTCTTTCATTGGGGTAAAATATTAGAATTCGAATATAACTAAGGTATGAATAATACTGTATGTGATTAGAGAAATAAATATATTCGATAATAGACAATAAAATTTCATATAAATGATAAGGAAGGTCTGTGTCACATATCTCAGGACATATATTATTGGAAATCATATTGAATACTTAGCAATTAGTCTGATTATCTCTAAGAAATTTCACCGAGTTTGGTACAAAAAACTGCTATTTAATCCTGCGGTCTTTTAGAGTAACTATGCTGGTTGATCGAAAACTTTCTTTCTGAAAGGAAAGGTGTGTTGCGGTCGATGGTGTAAGCTCGACCTGCATATTATTACGACCGGTGTGCCCCAAGGGTCTACTTCTCACCGACGCTTTTCGATACACTCATTGATGATCTCCTATTCAGGATTAGAAATGAAAGTATGATCACCGGCGACGATAATACTCTAGTAGAATTCAATAGCAATAAGAGGTCTCGTAGTGCATTACATCTGACCGTTAGCATATTTTTCAAGCTGAGTTCATGAAAAGCAAGCTTCAAATCTCTTCTGTCTAGAGATCTAATAACTTAGTTATTATCAGCAACCAGGTTTTTAAAAAACCTTTCCTCAGATGAGGGAAGTTTTCCTCAATTAGGTGTTATTAAAAAACCAAATGATAAGGTGAATTTCATCTCTTATAAATCAGCGTAAATTCCAATTGAACCTGGACGAACATATATTCTCTAATGCACAGAAGTTCAAGTATCTAGTTCCAGCTGAAAATCAGTTTCAGCTAAACCAGCTTTTGCTAGTTTATGAGTATTAAGTATATCCAGTATTGGAATACTGCTGTCCTGGTAGAAACCAATTCTTATACACACTTGACCAAGTTAAAGGAAAAATATTGAGGAAAATAGACAACCCGTCATCAACTGCCCACCTTTATTCATTTGAATACCGTAGGAAAGTAATTTTTTTTTCACAGATATTATCATGGCAAGTGATCTGCAGCCATTGACACCAGTATCCAACGACGAGCACAATTCATCATTATAAACGTATGTAG
>JARQZK010000789.1:252500-272500 GCA_030704885.1 Cynegetis impunctata | reverse complement strand
TGCAGAGTTCTCGTCGGTAATGAATCAGTTTGACCCATTCTGAAGGTAAATTTGTATAGATGAAGGAATATAAACCAGTACAAAATTAGAACATGATACATTGAACGATTAGAAATCTATTAGGTTTTTGAAATAATTCATAATATATTCGTATTGGAATAATATTAGCAGTTGAAATCTGAATTAAATATATGTTTATATATGTATGTATATATATATATATATTTATATATATATATATATATATATATATATATATATATATATATATATATATATATATATATATACAGGATGGCCCACCACATTCGCCTCGGTGATTCTATGAGAAATGAAGAGAGTAGAAGAAAAATTTAGCACAGTCATATGTATGTCTATGAGGAGCATATTCCAAAATTATTTTTAAATATACAGGGTGACCCAAAATAAAGATACATATCAAAGTTATATGTTTTTTTTTTAATGGAACGCCCTATATATTTTTCATATTTTTAGATACTATAGACCAAATATAGGTAAGTTACTGTATTTCCTATACCTAAAACTAACCGTTGCTGAGAAATTTTGAGAAATTAAAAAATACGGACCATAATTTAAAAATTGTTTGCACCCTGTAACATGTAACGAGCTACTTGTACCTGAATTTACTGCTTAGCTGAAAGGTTGAAGTTAACTATCACATAAAAGTTATATCTCAATATTGTACAGCGTAGTGAAAAAAATTGCATCAAACTCTGGGCACATTTTTTAATGAATAACTTCTTAAAGTTAAATGGAACATCCTGTATTCAATGGCATATTTTGACGCAGAAGTAGATTCCTTTTAAAAATACATCAGGGTTCTCTATAACTATCTCTCATGATTTCTACGCATAATACGTTTTTATATTCTACTTATGAGTAATTTCTTTATCTTAAAAATGGAACATCCTGTATTGTAATTGAATGCGCATTTCGAAATCTTCTTATTAAGGAATACGTTAATTCGCTAAAAGCACAAGTTTGAATTTTTGGAAATACGGTGTTTATCAAGCAAAATGCAGGCAAAAGTATAAACTCAAATTTATTGCATTTCTAAACCTTTGAAATATTCTTGAAAATGAACAATCACATGTCTTAGTTATTGAGACGAAATATGTTAAATTGCCTTGTTTATTAGCAAATGTATAGGACTTTATCGTGAAATCCCAAAATAAGTATTTTTTTGAAAGATTGTTACATTTTAATAAGTTAAAATGAAACATCGGGCAGATTGAGTTAAGTTCTTAACTCAATCTGCCCGATGAAGGTCTAGTGACCGAAATTGCAATCGCAGTGTTATATTTTTCAAAATATTTTGTGATAATAAACGTAGTAAATTTAAATTTAGCCTTTGTTCATCATGTTGAATTATCACGTAGTAACGACGGATTCCATCAAATATTCAAATAGATGGAAAGGACGAGGACGTCCACAGAACTGGTCAGCCAGGTCTCACGAACTAATAAGTCCCGACTTTTTTTATGGGGTATATCAAAAATATTGTTTACAATACACAGCCAACGACACCCCAGGATATGAAAGTACGAATAAGAAGAAAGTTTCGTTTCATACCGCAAAACATGTTAGAAGAGTCCAGCACTCATTTCAAGAAAGAGTTCACTTATGCATCGAGAATAATGGTCACCTCTTTGAGCATTTGTTGAAATAATAATTCTTTCACCATTAACCTTTGTTATTTTTTCAATAAAATGAGTTCAAACATGTTTTCAGCTTTTTATTACAATACCGGATGTTCCACAAGATGAAGAAATTACTCATAAGTAGAACACAAAAACGTCTTTTGCGTAAAAATCATGAGAGATAGGTATAGGGAACCCTATATAAATAATATATAATATAGTTTTAAAGGGAATCTTATTTTGCGTCAAAATATGCCATTTAATACAGGATGTTCCATTCAAATTCAAGAAGCTATTCAATGAAGAATGTGCCCAAACTTTGATGCAATATTTTTCACCACTCTGTACAAAATTGAGATAAAACTATGTGGTAGTTAACTATAACCTTTCAGCTAAGCAGTAAATTCAGCTATAAGCAGCTCGTTACATGTTACAGGGTGTAAACAATTTTCAAATTATGGTCCGTACGTTTTAATTTCTTAAAATTTCTCAGCATCGGTTGGTTTTAGGCATAGGAAATATAACAGTAACTTACCTTTATTTGGTCTAGTATCTTAAAATATAAAAAATATATGGTGTTTCATAAGAAAAAATATAACTTTGATATGTATCTTTTATTGGGGTCACCCTGTATATTTCAAAATAATTTTGTAATATAAATTCAACTGTTAAAAACTATACAACTGTCATTACAATAATTCAACTGTTTTAAGAGTCCCTTATAATTAAGAAAATAAGTGACAGTAGAAAGTCGTTTATAATACAATTCTCAATCAATACTCTACTTTATGTATAAAAGCAATGTAACGAGGTATACAATATATTACGAATAATTCAAAAACAATGATATTCATCGAAATTTCTCACTTACCGTTGTAGCTTTTTTGCGTAGAATAGTTCAGGCAAACGATTTTAGAAAAAATTTCTTTATCAATTGAAAATGAAAAAAAATTGACATAATAACCATCTCTTACCATTCAAAACTACAATGTAAACTCAAGGGATAGGGTAAGTGGTGACTTAAAAATAATTATATAATGTCTTATAATCACTGCTAAAATATGAACTTCTATATCGAAACCATTTCGAAGATATTCAAAAAAATATGGTTTTCAATTTACCCCTTTGATAATTTGTATAATCCTTACTATTCGCTTGTGTGAAAAAGTGTACATGAAGTGTAACCTTATTCTATTATGAACTATCAACTCTACGAAATGATGCTTATAATTCTGGACTACTTATATTATATCGGAACTTCAGGAGGTATGAAATGAAATTATATAATTCATAATTCAACATTTTTCAGCAGAATAATTTATTGCATATAAACTAGATTCAAATTAAATTATAGATTTTCGAAAAAAGGCAAGTACAAATATTATCTAAGAAAAAAAATTTATTCTAACTTATAAAAAAACATTTATCTCAACCTCGACTTAAAATGTTCCACAGTAGGAGAAGTTTTGAAATATAATGGTAAGCTTTTGTACAACCTTGAGCTCTCTATGAACATAAATTTCTCCATTGCTGTTGAATGAAATCTCTCAATCTGATAATTATCGTTTGTCTTTAAATTGTAATCCATGTTCCGAGATCTTTTATTTAAATATTTGTTAAAATATAATGGAGCTTGATAGTTAACAGTTTTAAAAATTAATAGTAAATCCTACATATATAAGCTGTGATATATTTTAAAAAATTAATGACTTACTACTGATTAACATAATATTAATAGAGGTATATCTGTTACATCGCAATAAAATTCTCATTGCCTTGAAGAACCTGTAGTCTACAAATAACTTCATTGGAACAAGACATCAAAAGAGACAGGCAGTAGTTGAAATGTGGATAGATAGTAGCATTGTACACTAATTTTCTGCACCGCAGTGAGAGATTATTAAAAATGAAAACCAATCTCCTATTCCATCGTTGCTTTGTATACAATGCAATAGCCTATTATTTTCGGGGATAATAGTACCTAAAATGGGATGGACCGAAAAGTCCTTTCTACTACTGCATATAACTTGACATACAGTTCCTTTGTTATATACTAGATAGAGGCAATTTACAAATGATTATTGTGCTCCATAACGTCGATATTGTTCCGTGTGGGCAGTTATTTTCATAGCACATTATAATTAAAGGGGCAATTTCCATAAATATGAGTTTAATGTCCAAAGTTTGTTGTGCACATAAAGTGGCTATCTAGACCTCCATGAATGGACCTGATTTGTTCTTTATCGCTACTACTCCAATCTTTCTGTTTCATCATGTATCTGCTGAAGAGAAGATAATTGGAAGCGCTGTGTTCAAATTATTGATGATAACAGTTCAATCTATATAAGAGGAATAAATTATAGACTATAAAACCACAAGTAAAAAGTTTAACATCTTTATGAATCTATAGCGAAACTATTTTATTATAAGTTATGGTATCAGATATACAATGAACCTACTTTTCTTCTTTCCATATTTCTAATTAGCTATATTTGAATTAGTAAATCAATTTACTTCAAATAATGTACCGTTTTTGAGAATTCACATATATATATATATATATATATATATATATATATATATATATATATATATATATATATATATATATATATATATATATATATATATATATATATAATCTTTTGATAATTATTAGCAATAACAGGCTTGTTGAATCTCAAAAAACTCGATTTTATTAAAAAGTTGACGTTTCGCCACGACATTCGTGGCTTTATCAGAACTTTTCTTAAAAAAGTTTTCTTTTAAAAGTTTTGATAAAGCCACGAATGTCGTGGCGAAACGTCAACTTTTTAATAAAATCGAGTTTTTTGAGATTCAACAAGCCTGTTATTGCTAATAATTATCAAGAGATTTAGAAATAGTTCACCGGCAACAACAAGTCGAATGAATATATATATATATATATATATATATATATATATATATATATATATATATATATATATATATATTCTGAGAAATATATAAATAATAATAATTATAATATATATATATATATATATATATATATATATATACATATAATATATATATATATATATATATATATATATATATATATATATATATATATATATATATATATATATATATATATATATACATATATATATATATATATATATATATATATATATATATATATATTTTCAAAGGCGTTTGATACAATTGACCATCGGTTGTTGTGTACCAAGCTTTGTTATTTTGGCTTTTGTTGTCTCTGTGAAATTTTTTGAATCCTATCTCAATGGGAGAAAGCAAATTGTTAAAATCGATGGTTCCTTCTCTGAGGCACTATCTGTTACGTCAGGTGTGCCCCAGGGGTCGATATTAGGTCCAATTCTCTACCTGGTGTACACAGCGGACCTGTTCATGGGGTTGAATCATTGTCAGTATCATGCATTTGCGGATGATTCCCAGTTGTACTTCCCTTTCGTTTCGGAGAGGGCTGCAGAGGCTTCTACATATATAAATCAGGATCTGGAAGTCATGGCTTGTATCTCGAAGGAACACAATCTTAGGCTGAATCCCTCTAAGTGCACTTTACTTCTATTCAGCTCGAGTGCTAAAAGGTCGATGGTACATGAGAATGTTTCTATTATGTTGGATGGCGTGGGTCTTTCTCAAAGTAATTCTGCTAAGAATTTGGGTATCATTATGGATGATCAATTACGTTTTCGTGATCATATTTTGATTTTGGTAAGAAAATGCTACATGGCTCTTAGGACTCTGTATATGAATGTTAGCATATTGAATTTTAAGATGCGTAAAAAACTTGTAGAAACGCTAATTTTGCCGATTCTGCACTATGGTCTGGTCCTTATCTATCCTTGTCTGGATCAATTTTCGAGGAATAGACTACAGCGCATTCAGAATTCATGTTGTCGGTTTGTATTCAGAGTACGCAAATATGAGAGGATTTCGGCTAAGATTGATCAACTACGGTGGCTGAGAATGAACCAGGTTTTCTTCTTTCATATGAGTTCTTTAGTCCACCGAATTCTATCATCTGGGATGCCTTCTTATCTTCATTGTAGATTGAGTTTCAGAGGTAATTCTCATGCTGTTAATATTAGACATGGGGATACTCTCCACCTCCCTAGGTTTCGCCTAACTATCTTTGAAAGATCTTTCTCATATAATTCTGTAGCTGTATATAATAAGATTCCTAGGAATATTAAAAACCTCTCATTACATAGTTTCAAGAAGAGGATCAGATCGAGACTTCTATCTGCACAAATAGCTGTTTAATTTTTATTCAGGGCTACCTAATGAATGAACTTCAGTTTGTTATTGTCAATTTATATTCAGCGTTTACATTCTCATTTTCTCCTAATAATTTGCGATTTGTTTCAGTTTTTTTTTCGTGTCTGGTTCATTATTTGTTTGTATTTCATTTCACATTGAGTTGTTTTATTCCATTAATTATTTATTTTCATTTCAATTTATATAGGTTCTTGAATTTTTTTATTTTTTTTATATATATATATATATTGTTTTTTTTTTTGTTTTTTTGTTACTTTGTTTCATTGATTATATTTTATTTTTTGTAGTTCGAGGTTGAGTTGAATAGCTTTGCTAGACTTCGCCTCTCATAGTCAATAAAGTCCTTATTATTATTATTATTATTATTATTATTATTATTATTATTACATATATATATATATATATATATATATATATATATATATATATATATATATATATATATATATATATATATATATATATATTTCTCAGAATTAGCGGAACCTGGAATGTATCGTATTAATACAGAAAATCAGTTTCAAGAATTCTCCTCGACGCTTCATATATTTTTATGAAAATATACTATAATAAAAATTAACTTGCTTCGGTCGAGAAATTCCGAGGATAGACTACTTCGCATTGCGAAAAATAATAATAATATAGTTATTAACGTAACAAGACCGATATGTAGCAAATAACGGATGAGGTTGTATAACTAACCGAATCCGTTATTTGGGTATCGGCCGTGTGTCGTTAAAGAATTTTCGTAATCCCGTTGGAAGATTACATTTTGATTCCGAAGAAAAAATAAACCCCGTACCTTGTAATTCTGAAAAAAAATCCCAACGTCGTGCACTCTGTTGTCATGGAACTGTTTGGCAATTTTATAAACAACGTCAGTTTTTTGTGTTCGCAAGTTCGCTGTAACGACGACTATGGATGAAATCGAAGAACAAAATGAAATTCCTTTTGAAATATTGGAAGAATCATGTGCAGCGAGTGTTGATTTACTGCCGGCAATAACTCAACAGCGGTATAAAAAAGAATATGAAAATTTTGAAAATTGGCGTAATAGCAAGAATGTAAAGGTGGTTAATGAGGATGTTTTATAAGCCTATGCGAAAGGAAAATCGAAGGTTTATTCTCCCAACTCGCTGTGGACGAAGCTTTCAATGTTGAAACTTGCTTTGAGAGTTTATGACAACATTGACATTTCAAGGTTAGTTATTTTAAATCTTGCAACATATTAGAGTATTACCAACAGAAATGTATTTTCAGATTCGGAAAATTATTTTTATTCTTGAGACGAAAGTGTGATGGATACAACCCAAAGAAATAGAAATTTTGTCTGAAGAAGAAGTAGTTAAGTTTTTGTTGGAGGCAAATGATCATACATGGTTGCTTGAAAAGGTTGTATTAATGTGTGGAATTTTTGGTGCCTGTAGACGTGAAGAACTTGTGAAGCTAAGTGTGGATGATTTTGAAAGCACCAGTACCAAAGTTTTGGTTGTCAAATTACTTTTCAAATAAATAAATAGTTAGTTTTATTATAATTGTTATTGTAACTAGAATGATGTTTTGAAATAAATACTTGAACACGTGATTTCTTAACGGCCGCCGGCCGTTATAAAATTATAACGGCCGGCGGCCGTTAACACTGACTTTTCAATTGTCATCTGAATACCGTCAAATCAAAATAACAGTATGGGATTACGAAAACATAATATCAGTATGCTAAGCATTATCAGTCCTATTTTCTCACAACCGGAAGAAATTTTGAGTTTTCGTTGTACTATTTCATATTTGGCATCTCCAATGTCTCCCATCAGACTAAATGAGTTGAAATTCAGGGGTTGTTCTTGGGGAAGATCAAACTTTCGGTAAATCGAATCAAAATTTTTGGCACTTGATAAATGAAAAGATCATATATACGTATTATAACAAAACTATTTTTAGTTTTTTTTTGCTCCAATTGAAAAGTTATATTCAATAAAAAATAAAATTTTGAATTCAGTACCGAAAACACGCCGACAGTTTCCAAACAAAAAAAACCGCGTGTGATGTAGCAATATCAATATATTAATGAATGTTTCTAAAATATCAAACCGTGTTCAACCAAAAGTTATCTTGCTTCCTTAGTACCCTAACGTACGAACTACTACAAAATCAACTCCCCAAAAAATGTTTTAAAATTTTCCACAAGACATTATACATCAGATTTATTACTAAATAAAAGTAGCTATTATAATTAATTTTTTGCACTAAATTTCAAATCTTTTTGGTCAATTTACACTAAGAAGTTGTGACACTGTACTATCGAGAAATTCCTTTGACATTATGATGTCACAAACAAGTTTTTCGCATCGACTATGAGTATAATTTATGAAAAAGTTTCAAAAGATTTCTAGTTTTTTCATGGTTTAAGGGTTTTTTCACATCTTCACAGCTTCATGGTAAAACTTCGGAACGTGCATTGTGTTGATATTATGGAAATATTTTTTCGGATTTTCAATACTTTTCCTCGACCGCCGCTATTCTCATGTTTCTTCATAGATTTTGAGGTTCTGTGCACCTACACAGCTGCTTCCAATTAACTAAGAATATGAAGAATTTTTATAAAATAAATTGTATAGTACTCTTATGACGTGAAGATTGTATAATAATCAACTTCCATATGGAAGATAATTCATTTTCCCACTATTTCTGTTCGGTGTGCGTAAATAAAAATTTGATTGATAATTTTTTTCGTATGATTTTCAACCAATCAGAATGATCAATTTAGTTAAGTTACCTTGTATAATTTCGATAATACCTGCTTATACATCAAGTAGCTCTACCAATCGAAATCTAACAGTACCGTCAAATTTTGACGTTTATCAATAACTGTTCAAAAATGAGTAGATTCGGAGATTTTTTCTTGATATACTCAACAAATGATCGTATCAAATACAATGCGTACTTCAGAATAAATATGGATATACATCTCAAACTTCCTGCATAATTACAAATCATGTCAGTTTGACAGAATATTTGAAGTGTCAAACTGACACTCTTTGTAATTATGCAACAAGTTATCGATGTATAACCTGATTATTTTGAAGTACTTATAGTATTACTACTGATAATTTACTATAGTAACCAATCAAATTCCTTAATTTAGAGTCATGCTTCAAATTTCATCCAATCACATATGAATGACAGCGATAATACCCTACATGTGACGTGTTTTCAGTTTGGTGTAGTTTTGTTAAATAAAAATGAATAAATATTAAACGTCAGAGTGACAATCAATTTTTTGAAATCTACAAAGTAAAAATTATCTTATCGAATACCCCTCGGACCTTCATAAATCCTCAAAATTATGTCATAGAGAATCCTTCAAGCGTGTTGCTTGAGGATAATAGCCCTCGGCCTAACACTCGAGATATTCCATGATTTTCAGCTGTCATAAAATCGATCTCTGAGTGAAAAATATGACAATATTGCCAAAAATGGCATGAAAACGATTGTAGTACTAAGAATTTTACACATCACACCAGAAAATATCAATTTCACGTTGTCGATGTTTACAGAGCATCGCACCTTGGTTTATATTGCTAGGGATATAAAAGGGCGAGTTGTCAACATGCCGCATCTAATATTCATTCAACATCAACATTGTCACAATAATTCCTTCAATATTCAATATCTGCGCCACGAACCGAGGGCGACGAAGCGTTATGCAAAACATATTTACCGGGAAATTGATTCATCCATACATTTCCAGGTTCAGTAAACTTGACGCCGTACTGCTACCATCAGCAGTTTCTCGGATCGGGACCATTCAACCGTTATTGTTTTTTCTTATAGTTTCCGTAGTCGATCAACATGAATGATTAGAGAGATTTTCGAGACTTTAAGAATGCCAGCAATCGATTAATTCAGTATGAAATAAAAAAGCAAGAGCTTTTCAATGAAATCTGTAGAACATTTAATTTTTTTTTATTTTCATCAATTCTGAAACGTTCAGAATTGATATTGAATAAATGAAGCAGATGCTTATACACAAATTTGAAGATAGGCGTATAGATCAGTAAAGGATATTTTCATTACGAAGTCACTGCTGTCAGCCAAATTTTTTTTCCTTTCTTAGCTGTTTTCTGTTTGTACAACTCAATATGCTCTAGTTAGAAATAAAAAAAGAGATGTGGATGCGTTTCTGCGCTCTCGGCATTCATTCATGAGTTTAGAGACACTATGAAGCTATGGTTCAATTTGCACATCCCTAGAAATAGTTGTACATCCTTTGATGTATTTGTATGCCTCTTGATATTCCTGGTAACGATAAATAGACTAAAATTATCAATGTTCAAAGAATGGTGGACCAAGATAGCATCACAATAAGTTTCTGTGTTGTGTTCTGACAGGATACACAGTATTTCTGTAAATTATCTATAAAAGTAGATTTTTAAATATTTGGGCCGATCCAAGTCATCTTCAGACCAAGCGCACCAATTTAAGCATAAGGAGACTATGCTCCATCTAACGATAGTAAAAACCTTATGGTAAATACTATTTTTCTCGGAAATTTTCATCTAAGACATAGAAAAATAAACTCTGTGGGACCTCTCCTGCGCCAAGGATGGGCAGGACCACTAAGTATGACTAGAAAAGTCTCGCCAATAGGATTATTAGATTCTTGAAGCAACATAGGGTATTAATTGCTAGATATAAATTACTAAGCAAATATAATTGAATTTAATTCATTCTTAAATAATTATTAGAATCAAATGATCTGTTCAACTCCAGTGAAAATGGCAAAAGTTTATGTTCAAGTCCATACCGTTAGAAAAATACCTGTACTCTTCCGATTATGGAAAGCAGGTTTTCGAAAATTTTTTCCAGAATAATAACTGAGAACTAGAGTAAAATGGCCTAAAAAGGAGAAAATTATCATAGAGGCATCCAAAATACTTCTTTGTATAAATTTTTATACACTAAAAGAAAAAGTTTTTTTTCTACTCAGCGGATCCTAGTAACTTGACGATTCAAACAACATTTTACTGTGACGTGCACAAATAGACACATTTATAATGAAACAACAAAAAAGATAAAAATCTTCGTTTGTTGAACACACTTGTCGCACGTTTCTCAGTACAACTTCCTCATCAGGTTTGGAGGCTATCCCGCTACCCCTTCTGTCCACCACTGTCTACTTATCACATTAAACTATCTAATAATTTTGTTCAAAATTTGTGAACAACATAATTCAATGTAAAACAGGAAACCAAACAATTTTTCAGCTAAAACTTAGAGAATATTGAACCTACGATTAAATTATTTAAAAAGTATATTTAATTTCGAAAGACATTTGAGAAAATCTAGATCTCAATCTGGTTAATTGATCTCTTTCAGTAAGACTCAATAAGTAGTTATTCCAATTATACGTGTGGCCAGCACTTTGTTGCAAATACTCAAATAACTAAAAAAATATAAAAATATGAAGGAAATTATCACAAACAAGAATAATTGAAATTGAAAATGATCTTGAATATTATTTCTATAATTCATATGTGTTTTATACATCGTGCAAGAGTGCATAACTTCATCGGGAACATGAAACGTTTTCATGTTGAGGATGAGTGCTCAGAGTTGATATGATATTGAAGTATTCCTTCAAGCAAACTATCTCTTATGTTCGTTCCAAAATGATACATAAACAAACCGAGCTGACTAGAATCTTTAATATATTAAGTGTGACAAAATACGATTGCCGTAAATATTTGTACTTGTTTTGATATCAAGTAGGTAATAATAATTTGTTATTACTTCTTACATTGTCATTTTATGAGGAAATTTTGAAAAAAGAATAATTGAACAGATTTACTTCGGTTGTAGTTTAATTTTTTATATTCAAATTTGGAGCAATATCTACTCTTGCTCTCAGAAAGCAAGTTGAAATTTCATTTGAACGAGAGCTTCAAGATTCTTCATACCCTAGACAATATTATCAAATGGAGAATAGACTATACGTTAATGACTTGAGATAAAAGAGAATATCATAATTGAAATTTCTGTTAATATAAAATATTTTATTCAATGCCAGGGTTTCAAGCAGTTATGACTTACTTCAAGAAATCTTATACTCTATTTATATGCAGCTCAAATCCATGGCATTAAGCAGAGTAGCAGCCATTGTCAGTATGTAAATGGGTCGCTCGCGCTACCGTGCCGTTGATCATACACTTTCCACTGTCGTACACTCTCTTTGGCGGAGGTATTTTGAGCGGAAGTCGAAGGACGAGCAGCAGGAGTAGAAGAGCTTGTTTACATGCCGCCGTTAAATGTCATGTTTCTTGAAATGATGTTTCCAAAATTCCATTTTAAGTTCTTATTTAATTCGAAGTACAGTGCATTCGTATATTGACAAAGTTTAAAAAGATTAAGGAAAGTCTGCAGAATATCTCATTAGATTTCAAATCTGGTCGAAATAATTCTCCTTATTTTTTAAGTTTCAAAACGATAGAATAATGTAACAATACTCACTCATTACTAACGTTTTTCTTCTATCACATTTCCTTTTGAACATTAATGTTAGTACTCGGGTTGCTTCGGCTATGGCTGCATGTAAATGGGGTGTAAGACAATAGTAGCTGCAATATATCTTCTGTCCGAAGTCAGTATTTAGAAGTATAGCGATTTCTCGTGACTTAATTTACGTTTTGTCATTTTTCTCTCTTATACATATCCCATTTATATGAAGCCACTGCTGATACTACTCGTGCTGTCCACTGTCCTGCTCTGAATACTTCTTAGGGTAAGAATAAACCAGTAAGTCGCGGTGGAGGTGGAGGTCGCGGTAGAAGCTACTAGTTAAATCGCGGTCAAAGTCGACGCCACATAGCATCGAGGTTAACAGCGATGCTCAGTTGAGCCAGTGTCCAATTTGGCGACTTTGTCGCTAGATCTAGCGACATAACGTTTTCTACAGCAGCTTGAATTATGTGTCTAGCGACAAAAAAAATCTAGCGACTATCCTAACGACTTCTAGAGTTTAAGTAAAATAATGAAATAGTATATAATAAAAACTATCTTCATCAAACATGCCAAGTTCTCAGCCCAGAAATCTATCTTCTCGATATTCTGCCATGAACATTACAAAATAGAATTTTCGAAATCGAATGAGTCTGAAGTCATTAAACTCTATTTTAATGATTAAATACTCTTTAAGAAGAACCAATAAAAGCTGCTATTATTACGAAATATCAATTTATGTTCTAAATAATATTGGGACCAATAAATCATATTCATTTGCCAAACGTACATTGCAGCCTCAGCCATCAACTTCAGGTATTAATTTCAGTTCCAGAATGGATACATTAACCATTTCAGAATTTCAGATTATTAGCGATAGTTCTGATGATGAATGAAGAAAATTTCTCATGAATGAAATAACTTTTTCATCATTTTTAGCATTAAGTTTTTGACTTTTATTCGTGAAATAAACCACCTCCACCGCGACTTACTTGTTCTGTTCGTACCCTTAGGCGGCCTTGAAAAAAGTTATTGTTTACATGCTGCTCTACTTCATTAAATTCTCTAGAAATGTATGACGTTCAAATTGAAGCGACGGGAACGGTTTTTTTTCATTTAGCTTTGCAAAATTACATTAATGTATTGACAATAAATATTATAGAAAAAAATGTTAGTAGAAATTTTTTTTTCATTCTTCTTTCGTTTTGACGCTCGATAAATAAGGGTAAATTGTTTCAACCATTGGAATATGAAGTGATCTTCCATAGGCTATCCTGAATCTCTAGCTGTAATTTGATTCTCACTAGCTTCTAATACTTTGTTTATAATTTTGTACGCTTTACTTTGAGTAAACTAAGAATTCAACATGGAATTTCAGTGAAATCATTTCAAGAAATCTGACATTCAACGGTAGCATGTAAACAATCGCTGCAACTCGTCTTGCATGTCTTTTAGCTACCCTTTGAAATACCTTAGTGGCAAGGACACGATCAACGACTGCGCGAGCATGTCATTTACATGCTACCAATACCTACTTCAATGTCTACTTCCCTGCTCACTGCCGTGAGAGCCAGCTGCATAGAAAGGGTTATAAAATAACTTATCATTGAGTTTAATGAAAATTTAAACGAGCCTTTTACTAGACAGATTCAACAATATCGCATTTTTTAGATGAAAAAATTGATTATACAAAATGATAAGAAGTATCTAGTTAATTCATACTATTACTATACACAGATTATATTGAATCATGAAAATATCAAGTAGAGAACAAACAGCTTTACTGTTTATTCAATAAAATATTGATATTGATTTTCTTATACGACTATTGCACCAGAAGATGAATTTCAATGGTACACTCTACGTATATTCGACATTTTAATTAAACACATAAGATATGATTTTCCACTAGCAAGAGGCTTCAGTAATATATTTTTCGAAATATTGCATAAGCTCATCACTTCAAAATGAAAAAATATACAAATTACTCAAGTACAATTCATAAAATACAATAATTTGAATGCGCATAGTAAGGAATTATAACTGACCTTCCACAAAGCGCCATTTATGTTTTTCAATTTGTTGAATTTCATTTATTGAAATCTTAATGAGTAATTGAACTGAAGCGAAACATGTGGTTTACTTAATAATCAATTTCATAATAATTGCATTTCACACTCTCTTTGAATCATGCTTTCCTAACTCGAAATATTCATGAATTTGTATTCATTTATATACTTTTTTTTTTAATTATCGAAACGCATTCATTGAGCAGTATATTTCACTTGTCAATCCTTTCTTCCTGGTACTCTTTCTTTCATTGCGTATCATTTAATTTTTTCGAAATCAAAACATTTATGACCAGAAAATATGATCAGGAGGATATTGCCACAATGATGAAAAAAACGGTTATAGGTGTAACGTGTCAATTCCCCGCTTAACCGCCGCCACTGAATCGAGGTACCGTGTTTCACAGATGAAGAGACTCGCGCAGTTCGGGATGACTGCGTGTTACGAACATCTCGAGTATTAACAGGTACAAGATCGTTCTTTTTTTTTAGCAAATGGTTCTTGAAGATACCAGTTCATTAATTGTTAAAATTATAGTCAATATCTATTAGACGAATAGTTTGTTAAAGTTTATTAAAATTTATTAAGTATCTGTGGCGTCTGATAGACGGTAAGTTATGAGAAGAAATATAACTATTTCGTATTAATGCATTATCTTGAAAATCTGAATTGATTCCTTATTTAGTTTTTCCGCCATTTCATTTTTTTCATTTATCTATATTAAATTATTTATCTTTCAATATTGAAATAATCATCTTGCATTTATTAATTTAAAATATTTTTACTTCATTTGCTTATTTCATTCTCTCAATTTGACACAAGATTTTTGTAGGCTAACGATGGCAAATTTCACGTGGTCATATCTTATGTTCAGTTTAATGTTGGAACATATACTGTCTTTCTTAGCATCTTTGCTTGAGATAAATCTAAATGTTAGTTTGAATTGGCCATCGATACCCTACAGATATTCTTGGAAAATATTAATTTTGAGATTGTATGTTGATTTGCCCCGAATTATTTAAGCCACCTTGGTTAGAGCTAAAAAAACCACGTTGTCTGGATTTTAAAATTTACCTTGGTTGGAGTTCAAAAGATAAACTTGGTTGGAGCTAGAAAGCTTTTCAATTGGAACTCAAAACCACCTTGACGAACCATATTCTACTGAAGCTACGATACAACCTATACTAGGACCACCAAAAATCTAGGAATCCACATAGAAAATAGAACGTCGTCAGAAAATCAAATAAATAGACACAGATAAGTCTCACAATATGTATTGAGAAAATAGTAAATACCTACACTTTACCTTGTTATTATTATTGTGAACAAATCAGAACCCATATATGTTTAACCAATCCCCCTGCTAGCTCGGGCATAAATATCTCTCAAAAGGGAGGTTGGTTACATAGGTTATAAATAAGATATAATCAAAATGAATGTTCTTCGTGTTTCATGAATGCACGGAAAAAATTCCTTAACTGTCATTTTGCTCAACATTAGCTAATTTAATTTGATGGTTTTTGATGTTTGTAAGCCAATTATTCGAACTAAACTAAGTGGCCAAGACTGTAGTAATTAATAAATGAATCGATTAATTATAACTTGAAGGTTCACATCCATGTAAATGCGAGCCACACATATTGACATCCAAACCCCCGCACTCCCAATTAATCAATTAAATTTTCAACTGAAGTGGGTCATTTTGGATTACGAAGAGGCTGGCCTGATTGGGTCATTTATATTCAGTGTTGTCATACTGTCTGCTGCAAGATATCGTTCATCTGGGCTGGAAATTAGAGCGTTAATCTCATTAGCTTGTCCTATGAGTATAAGTCTGTTGGGTGGTATACTCAGGGCATTAGATTGAAACGATCCTTCAAATTTCAACATGGAAAGTTATATCATGTAATCCAAAAATTATCAAATTACCTTTCAAGGAAACTGATAATCCAAATCGTAAGAAGGATCAGTAGAGATCTGATGAAATAATAATAACTATATATTGTTCTATTTGTCATGTTCGTTTTATTAACGTAATCAGTATTGCCTGAAAAAAAAAATTCCAACCCTTATTTGTCGGAAAATAATAATAAAAAAATTTCCCAATAATTTTGCTCTAGAATTTAAAAAAAACGGAAAAACAAGGTAGTGCTGTCTGTTTCTTTTCTATCTCAAGTATGTAACAGGGAGACGGGCTGCTTTAGCTATGAGTAACAACTCATTCAGTCAGATCATAGGATACGCTTGTATGTAAAAGTGCATTAAGAAAGGTAGAAACCGGATATTTTATGGAAAAGAGGATGCGAGGTGGATTTTAGAGCATGTAAAATTGCCTATAATATGAAATATATCAGGATTGTGAGCTCGCAAGCATTGAATTATATACCCTATGAGTAAACCTCAGACCAGTCCAATCGACTACATGGTACGAAACTTGGATCTACAGAATACTAATGAGCGAGCATAAATGTTGATTTTGATAAAAACAGTCATTACATGTCATCAGTGTTATATAATAGTACAGGAAATGAAGCTCAAAAAATGACCAAAACCTCGCAATTTTTTCGTCCAGCATCGATTTCAATGAAAATTTGGAATTAGGCTTATTTCACCCTTTAGTTCATTTTCTATATCGTGCCGTTGTACGCTTTTTGTTTTTCAAGGGCGAAAACAACCCCTAATTGTAAAAACTTATAAAATAACGTTGTTAACGTTAAAATGGGTGAAATTTGGTTTGGATTAGTTGAATAATGATTGTTTCACGCTTTGGAATACAATTGCTAATGTGTTAGACCTTAAAAATCCACCCTTGTTAGAGATTAATATACAAAAAATTATTTATCCTAAGAAAAGGATTTCGTCTTTCATCGATTTGCATAAAAATTTGGGATTAGGCTCATCTCACCAAGAACCTCATATTTTATATCATGCTCACGGGCGTTGATTATTTTTAGAAGTGGAAACTACCTCTTATTGTGAAAAATTATAAAATAACATTGCAAAACCTTAATATGGGTAGAATTTTGTTTGAGTTCCTAAAGTAGTGATTGTTTTATGCTTAAAGATCATTCATAATTTTTCAGGATAAATATATTTTTTTTATATCAAGCTCTAACTAGGGTGAATTTTTAAGGGTTGAAACATTAGAAATATTCAAAAAATGATTTTGTTTTTTTAAAGCTACAATTTTGCTCTTTACAGTTTTTTTATAAAATGCATATTTTTCGAGCTATTCGCAGAAAACCTTTTAAAAACATGGATTTTATGACGAAAAACTGTTACTTTCAACCGCAAATAATTCAAAAAATATTCAAAAAATAATTGTTTCATGAAGCAAACGTAAATAACATTATTTTCTTAGAATTACCTGTTTCATCGATTCCTATAATTGAAATGTAGTAAAAAATTTCCACCTCCGAGATGGGGTGTCAACCACCCCCAAGGTTTCAGCGTACACAAGCAGGACATAGAAAATGATCCTTGGGCTAGTCTCTACCTTCTGTAAAAATTTCACGTAATTCCATTCTGGACGAAAAAATTTCGAGCCAAAATGCTTCATTTCCAGTACTATAAGTAGGATTTCAAAAAACCGCAGCGTCAACACTCAGTAGTCAAAGAAAACGTTATCGACTTCAAAGATTGGACATGAAAGAAGCTTTTTTGGAAACCAAACGAATATTATGCGATGAATCCTCTGTTATAGTGTTACATGTTTTTGACAGAATATACCCGAACTAAAATTTCGGTAATATCCGAGATAGAAAACGGTCCAACAATACTTAGTGTGGTATTTCTAAAATACAAAGAAAGTTGAAAATTGAAGTTGATACGTTAAATTTGAAATTTTGGAAATTGGTAGCAAACCATAGTCTTCACTCAGAAAGTACTGTTTTCAAAATCTAGATATCTCAATTTCTTGAGAATATGCATTAAGCATTGGAATATATTTTCTTTTAATTTAATTTGATAGTATGGAGCAATAAAAAATGCCATCCGGAAGAAAATCTATATATTCTAGGATAAATTTTGATGAATATAAGCTCACGAAGTTTTCATTTATAAATAGATAATTGATTACAATATTGAACTATCTATCGTGCTGAAAAATTTACTCAAACAGCAGAGCATCCTCAATAATGTAGTATTTACCCTCATTTTTTTTTTACATTCAATATCCCAACACTCTATGTTGAATTGAAGGGGCTATGGAGGTGATTAAACATTAAAAACTCGAGAAAAACGTGGGATTTTTACACGAAAATAGCTGCAACTAAGGAAAACGCCTCAACTCAACGTACAAAATTTCTAACCTCTAAATAATTCTGAAGGAACAAGACCTTAGAAACTAAGACAAAAATTGAGGGGTCTAAATCAAATTGCGGCCGAGAGAAAAAGACTGAAAGGCACTTCATCTGGAGGAGCTGTGTGAGGCTCGAAAAAGCTCAAAAACTACAAAAAAATAAGAAGTATATACAACACTACGCTTTCCTACATTGTTTGAAACTATATAATTATTGTGTGCTTTATTTTCCTGTAGGATAAAACCTCACTTTATTTACGTGATGTTTTGTCTGTTTTAAAATTTGATATAATATTATCATCACATATTTTGTAGCAGCCCTGATGGAGTAATACATTATGATGCAATCTAGGTAAGATCTACAGAGTATCTAACTAATATAAAATGTAATTACCAGTAATCGGATATATATATATATATATATATATATATATATATATATATATATATATATAAATATATATATATATATATATATATATATATATATATAGTGGCTCCGTAGCTCAGTGGTCAGTGCGTTGGACTACTGAACAGCAGGTCGGCGGATAGAATCCCGAACCAACAAATTAATGTGGAGCCACCTCTCGGAAGGCAATGGCAAACCACCGGGAAGTATTCTGCCTTGTAAAGTCTCTCTATAAAGACAATCGGAACCGTCGTAAAACTGTAGGCCCCTTCTATTCGTGCGTCACTTTATCACGCACAACACAAATAGTTGTAGAGAGGTCGCCTACACTCAAAACTGGGTAAGGCACTTGATTTTCCTAGTGTGGACCACTCCTGCCATAGGCTTTTACTTCTGTGAATGTCTACCATACTAGTTTGATGAATCTTTTCACCAAGAGAGGTATAAATTTCTTGAGGTTCATTGGCGGTAGATTCGGATACATTTCATTGAACTTTCTACATGTCCTGCTGATAATTTTATCACACTGTCCAAAAATAATAAACAAATTCATAAGAACTTCATTTCAATAAAATTTTTCCATCGTTTCTGAAGGTATTTCCAACTTCTGAAGTGATGAAAGTTTCGATATTATCAGTAGATTGTCACAACGTTACTGTCAAATAGTGGGTAATCATGACATGCTTAGCAAATACCAAGGGGATACCATGTTCAAGGAACATTTTCACAAATAAGTGCTCATAAGTCCGAAACTTGACTAGTTAGGTATAGGTAT
>JARQZK010000789.1:127500-247500 GCA_030704885.1 Cynegetis impunctata | reverse complement strand
TGTATGAGTTGTCTTAAAAACAACAGACTTTGTTTTGTCTTCATTCATGACTAGGTGATTCTTTCCAAGCCAGTCCGAAACCATTGAAATAGCACTTTCTGTTTCTAATATCGAGTGTTCTATTTCCATTTTTGTTACTAAAATATTCGTATTATCAGCATACATGAAAATCTTTGGACATTCCTGAAAGATATCAGGCAAATCATTTATATAGATTACAACAGAAGAGGCCCCAAAATGCTTCCTTGAGGAACTCCAACTTCAAGTTTTCCATTGTTCGATATAATTGTTTTACCATCAACATCCATAACTACTCTTTGACACCGACCATGAAGGTAATTGCGAAATAATTCCAGTTGTTTATCCCTGATTCCATAAGTTGATAGTTTTTGCATCCGATATCATGATTAACACAATCAAATGCTTTGGGCAGGTCTATAAAAAGACCTACTGGGGTTTCCCCCTCTCCAATGCTTTAATTATGGACTGCGACAATTCGTAAATTGCTGTCATTTTATTTATTTTTCAGAAATCCATGCTGACTCTTTAAGAAAATTTTACATTTATAGAAAAAGTTTAATAGTCTATTTACCAAAAGTTTTTCAAAAATTTTCGAGAACTAGGTAAGCAGACTTCTAGGGCGATAATTTCCTAGGTCTTCAAGATTTCATTTTCTAAAGAAAAGTATTGCTATAATCCTTTTCAAGGATTGAGGAAATATTCCCTCTTTGAAAGCTTTATACATAATGAAAGCTAAAGGCTTGACAATATGTGACAGATATGCCTTAATGACAGTCATTGGGATACCGTCATATCCGAAAAAACTTTTATTTTTCATTCGCTTTACCGTGTTTATTACTTGCTCCTCAGCAATCTCGAGAAGAAAGAAAGGATTGTAATTTCTTACAAACTTTCCATCGAATGATGTAGTATTTCGTAATATTTTGGAACCTACATTTACGAAATAGTCATTGAAGCGGTTTGCTAATTTCGTGTGGTCTTCAAAATTATTTGAGGGTATTCTGGACTTCGTACTTTTACCTATCATTTCGCCAATGAGTTTCCAAACATATTTGTTTTTATTTTCTGAGGTTATTTTTTTGCATGTAAACATATATATATATATATATATATATATATATATATATATATATATATATATATATATATATATATATATATATATATATATATTATTTATATATATATATATATATATATATATTAATATAATAAATATTATTTATTTATTTGAATTGTTGTTGCCTGTGAACTGTTTTTAACAAAAGATAAATAGTACCCTATTCTTTGACTTTTCATAATCAAAATAATTTGAACCTATTTCGAACATTACGTGGGTGAAGGTTTATGTGGTTTTCCTTACCATCTAATAATAACAGATTTAAATGTTAGTATAGGACTGAATAGCACGTAATAAATAACAGAGAACGGCCACAGCCAAAAATATTTTTATGAAACATGGTAGTCTTTTTCAACTATACAAATTTTTTCAAATCAATAAATGTCGAAGATATTTCAATATTTCGAAAGTTTCGAACAAGCCACGAATGTCGTGGCGAAACGTCAACTTATTAATAAAATCGAGTTTTCTGACGAAATGTAAAAAACTTGTTTGAAATTTATATTTTGCTAGAATATTTTCACTTTGCAATAGTATAGAAGCTTCTTCACAAAGGTTTCAATGAATCGCTCGCTTTAATGGTGAGGTAGGATAAATATATATATATATATATATATATATATATATATATATATATATATATATATATATATATATATATATATAAATATATTTATTTATTTGAATTGTTGTTGCCTGTGAACTGTTTTTAACAAAAGATAAATAGTACCCTATTCTTTGACTTTTCATAATCAAAATAATTTGAACCTATTTCGAACATTACGTGGGTGAAGGTTTATGTGGTTTTCCTTACCATCTAATAATAACAGATTTAAATGTTAGTATAGGACTGAATAGCACGTAATAAATAACAGAGAACGGCCACAGCCAAAAATATTTTTATGAAACATGGTAGTCTTTTTCAACTATACAAATTTTTTCAAATCAATAAATGTCGAAGATATTTCAATATTTCGAAAGTTTCGAACAAGCCACGAATGTCGTGGCGAAACGTCAACTTTTTAATAAAATCGAGTTTTTTTGGGATTCACCAAGCCTGTTATTGCTAATAATTATCAAAAAATTATATATATACATACATATATATATATATATATATATATATATATATATATATATATATATATATATATATATATATATATATATATATATATATATATATATATATATATATATATATATATATATATATATATATAAATCTTGTTTCGAATGAATATGAAAATATTTTATATTCTGTTCTTATATTCCTGTGAAGTATTTGTAAGTTTCATTTTGAAGTACTATAATTTCCTCGGAAAAAAATCTAAGAAAAAATCTCTGTAAAGTGACAATATGTCCACTGCATACGCTTTATAAAAAAGGAAATCATTTTCAGCATCCGTTTCTTCAGATTCTCTTTGTTGCTTGATGCGGATTTCTGCGTTCTCTTCCAACTCAAAGAATTCAGATAGAAATGGAAAATGTACTCCACGAACGTATAAAAAGATCCTCATGATAAGCCAGAGATGGATTTAGATGAAAATATAGCACCTGATGTGTGAAACTACTATTATACGCGATAACTAAACGATTAGATATTTTGTTTTTAAATGCAGAAAATAGCACAAAATATTCTCATCAATTGGACAACTCTTCTCAGGATTAAATGATTAGAATCTTCCAAGTACAATGTTAATCTATGAAGTGGGGTTTTTAATCGCTCCAGACGAATAAAAGCTAGGCCCAAAAACCTGTAACAGTTTAGCAAAACGAGCGAGTCATAAAACTTATAAATTTTCTTGTTGATGCAATTACTTTCAAAAGTTGTAAATTCATTGTTATTTTAATGATAAAGTAGTAATTGTGAAATAAGTTCAGTCGAAGTTGAGATTAGTGATGCTGATTTCAGGGTAGTATCAGTAGTTTAGATTTCAGTTAGATATTTTATATACCTACACATATAATTATGATATCAGTGTATTATCAAATATAATTAGGATGTTGAAGTGGAGTATTCAATGATATTTTCACAAATAATCCACAATCTAGTTGTAAAATGTAATCAAAATGAATGATTGAACAAATTATTAAATTTCACGTCGATTTTATATCTGTGGTCCATTTTTAACTTCTGAAAGTATTCTAAAATGTCATAATTATATTGCATGGTATAGTATCGATTACATTACATCAGTTTCGCTCTATGAAATATAGAGTTATGAACGAAAGTAATAACTCAATAATAAATTACCCTTAATTTAATTGGAACGAAGTATCTTAACCCACGTAATGATGCAGGCTCTAGATAATTGGCGAATGAGAGCTAGAGCAACAAAAGAGTCACGACAGAGTAACAAGCATGCGAGTCAGATGTTTTAGTAAAATATTAATAAAGAATGAGTTTTGAAATTGATTCATTAGAAGTTGAGGAAAGCGATGATAAAGTCTGATAATAAACGGTATAAATTTTGAATACTACTGATGTATGTTTTTATTCATGTAAGATGTTCAAGAGGGGGTTTATTATAATTTTTAGAATGTATCTATTTATACGAATAATGGAAATCAGGAATCCGAATGAAAAATCAGAAGAAACAAATTTTATAAAATTTTCAATATTGTTCGTGTTCAAGGGAATTGATTTCAATATCCACTTTCATAATGAAAACTAAGAGCCTTTATTGCAGTTTCTTCAGCATGAATTCGAGTTGAGAATTAATAATAATGCAGCAGAAACAAAAACATGATAGAATATAATTGTCGATGAAGTTTTTGCAGATAATTTCATATAACTGAATCACAAATATAAGTTCTCCTTTAGTTAATCAGTACACTGGGGCCTCGGTAGATCAGCGGTGAACGAGTACCGCCTTGTACCGTTTGTTGACCGAGGATGTGGGTTCGAGTCCCACCTTGCTCTTGGGCGTTGTGTATGTCCTGAATTTAGTGGTTCTAATTATGAGATTGAGTGTTGGGTAATGTACATCGTTAACAAGCCCAATGGACGTTAGGAACCGTCGTTAAACTGTAGGTCCCTCGAGTTAAAAAAAAAAATCAGTACACTACTGATGAGTTCGTTGTGTTTCGAAACGGTTTGTTTAGACCTCATAAAACTAGCGCGGTTGAAGGGTTGATTTGATTGATCTTCAATTTTTCAAATGAATTTCATGCTGCTTCTGAGCACATAAATAAGCAACTCTCATTTTCTTACCAGAGCATCATTAAAAAATCTCATCCAATATTTGATTATTATGTTATTATAAATGGATACTTCCGGAAAAAAAAATTTCTGAGTAGTTCAATATAATTAAATATTTTCTTAATATTTCTTCACTGAACAACTTCTCATTAGATTTGATGAAGTCTGATATACGTATTCTTCAGGCAGATTTAATTGAATGACTTGATGCTGACATATTTAAACAACAAGATTATCTAAGGCAGCTTTTCCCTCTGGCGAAAGACTGTGTAATCCTCTTGAACCCATTCCTATCTGCTCTACCTTAGCATGAACATTGCCTATCTATCCAATTCATCAACAAGACACAATTTCAATGGTATCTTCTTGAGAAATGAAACAGATTTTCTATTTTTACGGTTTTGAATGACTATAGAAAGTCCTCCTATAGTTACCACAAACCACTGAGATCGAATGTACTGATTAAATTCATAATTAATTTTTACTGTTAACACGCTTTTATCAGCTTGGTATGGACATATATATGTAATGGAATCGTTGAACGTGATTTTCACCCCTTCAAATCGTCGGATTGATTGGAAACATTGTGTACAGGCTGTCCCATTTTCGATGTCCTTACGGGGTAACTCGGTTATTTTTAAAGATAGAGATTTGCGGTTTTCGCGAACGTTGGCTACTTTTTTGTGAATCTCACGATACCGTAAACAAAATTTTCATAGCTTGCTTCGTTTTTGAGATACAGGGCGAAGTTGAAAATATTGCATTTTGGCCCCCGCCTTGTATCACAGCTATCTTTCAACTTATAGGAAAAGTAAAAACTGTGTTTTATACACTTTTTTACGTAGAATCCAGTGGCGTAGTGAGATTTTTGAAATGAGCTGTCATTGTTCAGATATAACCCAAAGTTATATTTTTTTAAATGGGCCACTCTATATATTTTTCCATATTCAAAACATAAATGCTTTGAGCTCTTTAAAAATATATAATACTTTTATAATATTTCAAGTATTAGCCCTGTATTTAGATAAATTTCATTTTTGTTATAGCAAGTCAAGACAAATATCACTTTAGTAGAACGTTTAGCGCAATAAACAAATATCACTCTCATTTATATATGGTAGCATGGAAAGTATTCATTAAAAAAATATTATTTAATATAAGTTACTAAACAAAGATTAATTTAAAAATTATTATAACAGAAATTAAAACTTATATGAAACACTGCTACAAAACAAAGCTCTTTTATTCTTCGGTTGAAAATATTTTATGAATATTGTTCAAATTGCTGTCCATTGTGTTGAAGACACAACCGACATCTTCTGAGGATAGCGTCAATCGACCGCAGTAACAACAAAGGTCTTATGCGTAAGAATCCGAAAGCTTCTCTCGTGGCATTCATGAGAGCATCTCGATTTTCTTGCCGCGTGTGGTTTATTTTATTTTTCATAAAGCCCCATATGAAAAAATCTAATATCGATAAGTCAGGGGACCTTGGTGGCCAGTTAATGGGACCATTATTACCAATCCACTGGTTTTGGAATCTTTCATTAAGAAAAGCTCTAACGGGACCTGCGTTATGACAAGGTGCGCCATCTTGTTGGAAATAACTGTGTCCGTATTGAGCCAACGGAATTTCGTCAAGTAGTTCACAAAGACAATCATCCAAAATTTCCAAAATGCGGTATGCCAATCTTCCTCCAAAAACGAAACAAGATACATTGAAGCCGCGAATCTGCCTTGCTGTTGACGAGCCACCGTAACGTGCTCATTTTCATTTGACCAATAACGATGATTCTTTCGATTAAAAATGAAAGCGCTACTTATATAGCTTTCATTCTCCCGTCTTTTGTATATACCAACTACAAAACTCAATGCGCTTCTCAGCATCACCTGGGTGCAGATGATGTATAGTTTGAGGTATGTAAGGGGTATTATTTATGCATTTTCAATATCTTCGAAACTCTTGTCTTTGGAATGCCAATCGAATCTTCAATTTCTCTGCAAGAAGTATTTTTGTTCTCTTCTACCTTTGCGAGGACACTAATTTCAACATCTTCAGCATTTTCTTTCCTATAACTTTTTGGTCTAGGCTTTTCAAAAGATCCAAAATTTTCCAAATTTCTTTTTAGTCTGCCAAATATTCTCCTACTCGGTTGTCTCCTTTCAGGAAACCTAAATTTTTTTATCTCATTATCTTACTGACACCCACTAAATGGGTAATAGTAAATACCTTTCAACATAGAGGTCCATCGCTTGATTTGGATTGAAACCTACTTGGTAATATATCCCAACCATATATAATTTTTCGTAATTTTGATATCTTGGATTATCATTCGCCATTGTGAGAAAAATTTGTTAACTTTGACAGGTAGGTGACAGGACCTATATACATTCTGCACTTGCTCTTTTTCCATAGCTACCTACTAATTAGGTCCACAGCGTTTATGGTCGATAAAGAGTGTTTCATAAGAGTTTAAATTTATTGTTTTGTCAAATTATTTAGTGACCCATACTGAATAATATTTTTTTAATGAATAGGTACTCTCCATGCTACCATATACGAATGAGAGTGATATTTCTTTATTGCGCTAAACGTTCTACTAAAGTGATATTTGTCTTGACTTGCTATAACAAAAATGAAATTTATCTAAATACAGGGCTAATACTTGAAATATTATATAAGTATTATATATTTTTAAAAAGCTCAAAGCATTTATGTTTTGAATATGGAAAAATATACAGAGTGTCCTATTTAAAAAAATATAACTTTGTGTTATATCTGAACAACGATAGCTCATTTCAAAAATCTCACTACGCCACTGGATTCTACGTAAAAAAGTATATAAAACACAGTTTTTACTTTTCCTATAAGTTGAAAGATAGCTGTGTTACAAGGCGGGGGCCAAAATGCAATATTTTCAACTTCGCCCTGTATCTCAAAAACGAAGCAAGCTATGAAAATTTTGTTTACGGTATCGTGAGTTTCACAAGAAAGTAGCCAACGTTCGCGGAAACCGCAAATCTCTATCTTTAAAAATAAGCGAGTTAGCCTGTAAGGACATCGAAAATGGGACAGCCTGTACTTATCAAACACCGATGACAATGCAATAATTTTAAAAATTTGCTCCATTACCCTGATCAGGACATTCAGAATGCCCGGTGGTGTGTTTGTGCCAAGTACGCACAAAAAGGAAATAATCATCATTTTAGAACTGTAAAAGCAAAACTAAACGATAGTTGAAAAAAAACATGTTTTTTTAGTTTGCAGAACTGAAAAATTAGAAGCAAATAATAATTTAAAATAACTAAAGAACACAATTTTGTAGATAAACAATCTAAGAAGTAGAAAATGAATTAAAAAAAACACGCTTCAATAGAAAATTAACTAAAAAGTAGAAAATAATTTTCAATAAGTTTGAATTGTAATGTAATAAACGAATGAAATTCTTTTATTTTGGACAAGCGTGGGGCGCTTTTCAAGATATGATATTTCCATAATGACTCTACTTTCACCAATATCTATCTGTCATTAAAATATTGTAACAATTTCCTCCTAGCCCCCCACGCTTTCTAATACCACTGTTCTGAATTTAAGTTCATTGAAAAGTATTTTCTACTTTTCATTCGCTTTTCTATCGAAGCGTGTTTTTTAGTTACTTTGAACTAATATTCTTATTGTTATCAATAATAAAATGTTTATTTTCATAAATTTTTTTGGAGAAATTATGAATAATAATTTCATCACCATTCATCCATTTTTTTGTAAAGTAGTTGTTCTCAAATTTCATTAAATTACTTCTTTGTGCCTGCTATTCAGTACATAATATATAGTGAAAGCAACTTCGTTCCATTTGGAAGTCCCACGATATTTTTCGTCACTTTTGATTTCATTGTGAAATATAATATCCAAGTAAGAAATGATGTTTCAGTTCAATATTGTTTTACTTTACGTTTATTTCGATCTCTACCTTTTCAGTTATCCAAAATCAATCTTTACTGATAACTTAACCCTCTCGCTCACCTTGTCCTCAATTGAGGACAACCTACTTTGGATTTTTTCCTATGAAGTGCCGCTTGCTCTTACTTCTCTGTCACATTGTTCTCAGTTGTGCACATCATATACTTCCAAATGAATATATGTGCTGCCATCTACAAGCTGATGGAAAAAAAATTCATTCATTTGAAATATAGGTTTCCGTAGGGTAGCTGTGACAGCAGTGTAGCGCTCTACTGTTTATTTTTGTTTTGGTTATATTCGTTAGACCACGTGTTTGAAAACTGTTTGTTCACGTTCACAATAAGTGTAGACGTGTTCCAAAGTAATTGTGTTTGGTGATTTTTGTGCATATTGTAATCAGCGATTTTTGAAAGTGTGGTGTCCTAATTTGAGGACATTGTGAGCTAGCGGTAAACGCAACATCTAGGTAAATATAACAGCACTTTTATTTCATTTCTGCAAAAGTTAAATTTTATACATTTTAGTACTTCGAAAATGGACCATTCATGAAATACCATACCCTGTAATGTTATTTTAATAAAACGTATTAATATTTCACCCTCTGAACATATTTCTGAAAATTTTTTGTCTTTCATCAGCTCATGATGTCCTCAATTGGGGACATGTCATAGTTCCCATCAGCTCATGATGTCCTCAATTGGGGACATGTCATAGCGCCCAAACGGAGCATTTTGAAAATCTGAATTTAACATCGAAAATTTTCAAAAAATCATAAGTTGCATCACAGTAAATTTCAGATTTTTCGCTCCAATAGTTTTAATTCGTGACCGAGAGGGTTAAGGTAATATTCCTTGAAAATAGAATTTGACTGTAATTGATGAAGGAGTGAATTATCAATTAATCACTAATAAAATGTGACTTATCATTTTGTCAAAAGACATATTATTGAGTAGGTCTAGAAAATTGTCAGCAGTAACTGAATGTGAAATAAATTTTTTACAATGTTTAAGAGCAATGAAAAGAATGAGAGGTTATGACTATGACGACTCGCATGCACGGCTTACTAAACCAATAAGCGTGTACGGAGAGGCCTCGGTAACCCAGCGGTAAGGTGTATCGCTAGTAAACCGAGCATTGTGGGTTCGAGTCCCACCTTGCTTTTGGGTGTTGTGTATGTCCGGAATTTAGTGGTTCAAAAATTAAAAATTAATCTGTTGGTTAGTGACTTAGATTCAAGCCCATTGGCCGTTCGGAACCAGCGTTAAACTGTGGGTCTCTTTGAGTTAAAAAGAAAAGCGTGTACGATTTAGGCTGGCGCGTAAGCTTAGCAACGCTAAGGTTACTGTTTTGGCCCAGTATTCATTCGCTAAGTATCTGAAGTGTAAAGTTACATTTTCACCAAAGGAGCATTAAGGAAAATTTTTTTGCTGAATGTTTCTCCTTGTTGCCAAAATTAGAAACTTATGGCAACAAACGTAAACTTCTTGTTTACACTGAAGCAACTAAAATTATCAATAGTTGCATATTATTTAGTAAAAAAAAATCAACATTCGTTGCCGAAACATAAAGACATTTTCAGGAACATTTAGGAACATTTACGGAAACAAGCAACAGCAACAAAAATGTGCCTCAATGTTCCATATTCATAATTGACAAATGCTATAATGTGGGTTTCAGAGTTGTCATTTCAAATTGGCTATTTAGTTACCTTGACGGCAGGACTATGTCTGTTAAAGTCAATAACTCTCTTTCTGCTGAACATAAAATGAATATGGGAGTCTCTCAGGGTTCCGTTCTGGGACCACTTCTATTTTTATTGTTTATTAATGATCTACCCTTAAATTTGAAAAAGTTGCTGGCTGATCAGTCGGAGGATATTATTTTTTTATTAAGTAAACATAGAATTACCTTGTTTGCTGATGACACCTCCATAGCCGTTACTGGACGGAGTTACAAAGATTCTGTGGGTTACTGGTGAGGTGCTTTATTGAGTGGAGCAATTCAAATGCAATAATGATAAATGTCAACAAGAAAGAATGTATTAATTTCGCTATTCGAAACGATAATCATAGTAAACTGCTCATTACCCATTTAGATAATGTCATCTCATCTAAAGACTGCACTAAGTTTCTTGGAATCCACATAGACTGTAATCTGAGGTGGAACGCACATATTGACGTGGTGTGCAAGAAACTCAATAGCTCTTACTACGCAATAAGTCGAGTCAAAGGTTCACTTCCTCTACAGTCTGTACTGAACATCTACTATAGCTTGGTCTACAGTCACTTAACATATAATGTTTTACTATGGGGGAAACTCCCCAGATGTTGGGAGAGTTTTCATAATTCAGAAGAGAATAATTCGAATGATATTTAATATTTCTCCGCGATCATCCTGTAGGCCCACTTTTCGTCAAGATGCCATATTAACATTGGCTTCTATTTTTATTTTTAGATGTTTAGTGTATGTGAAGGAAAATGAGTTCAATATTACTAAACTTTCTAGCTTTCATGGCTATAATACCAGAAATAAGGAAACTCTTTATGTACCTAAGCATAAAACACATAAGTATGAAATGTCTCCCATGTATCAGAGTATTAGAGTTTTCAATCATTTACCTCAAAGTATTCAGTCTCTTGATATTAGAAGGTTTAAGAAAGTAGTTAAGGCCTTATTGTTAAGAAAATGTTATTACACTGTAAGCGAATATTTCTGTGATATTCTTGAAATAAGATGAAGTGTAATTTTTGTGACCTGTCCTATACATATGTACCTATGTCTTAAAGGATTGTTTAAATATTATTATACACTGAAAATCTGCGACACGAATGTTTACTAGATCCGTTCTCGATACGTTACCACTACTATGGCAACACGGATTTTTTCACAATATTGTTTCCTATTTTCTTTTGGAGCTTACCGCTCAAAATGGAAACCGGTGACAAGTAGAAACAGTCAACATTTGTTGCCGAAAAATAAAGAAATTTGAGGAACATTTAGGAACATTTTGGAACATTTACGCAAACACGGAACAGCAAAAAAATGTTTCTCCGTTGGAATTTTAGCTTGAAGGGTGACAACTAGAAACAGTCAACATTGTTGCTGACACATAAAGAAATTTTAAGGAACATTTAGCAATAATTGGAAATATTTTCACAATTTCAAATAATATTCTTCATTTGAATTCTTATATTTGGCAAAGTAAATGAACGATAATAATTTATATGAAAGTTTTAGTTATGTATCTAGAAGATACATGCCCTGCTTTCTTATAAATATTTTTAAAATTCCTGGTATTATGATGTTGAGTTTTATCGTATTCTTCAAACAGAGCGGATGCTCGTTTAATTATTTTTTTATCATTACAAACCCCAAAATGGCTGGTCATGTACTTCGCAGATACAGCTCGACAATTCATGTTACAAACTGATCCATTTTAGTTTATTCGGTCTTTTCGTAAGGTTCGTCCATATAGGCTGTTCTGAGTGATCAAAAACTGTGACTAAGTGTCTTTTTCATTAATTTTCGCTATGAGTACACTTGACAAGTGTCAAGTGCTCCGTGGATTACTTCTCGGAAATAAAGATCCGCATTGAGAAAGCCTGTGCATCCTTTGTGAAGATCAAAAAGCTGCTCTGTAGTCGCGACCTCAGCCTGGACTTGAGAATTCTGATGCTTGAATGCTACGTATTGCCTGTTCTCTTGTATGGTGTAGAAACTTGGACCCTCAAAGTGTACTGCGAGAGAAAAATAAAAGCGTTCGAGATGTGGGCCTACCGTAGGATGTTGAGAGTACCATGGACAGAACATACGACCAACGTGGAGGTTCTAAGAAGATTGAATAAAGAAAGGGAGATCCTACAGGAAGTTAAAAAAAGAAAATTGCAATATCACGGCTACATCATGAGAGGTCCTAAATACGAACTTCTACGCCTCGTAATCCAGGGAAAAATCGTGGGAAAAAGATCCATTGGAGCGAGAAGAATGCACTGGCTTAGAAATTTGCGGAAGTAGTATGAGCCACATCATCTGACCTGTTTAGGGCCGCAGCATCCAAAATTAAGATAGCAATGAAATATCGTGGGAAAAAGATCCATTGGAGCGAGAAGAATGCACTGGCTTAGAAATTTGCGGAAGTGGTATAAGGCCACATCATCTGACCTGTTTATGGCCGCAGCGTCCAAAATTAAGATAGCAATGATGATAGCCAACCTCCTGAAGGGAGACGACACATGAAGAAGAAGAATGAGTACAAAAAAATATTAAATTTTTTCAAACCGAAACATGTTGAAGTACTACATCGTCTAATGTTTGAAGCTGACGAAAGCAATCCAAATGTACATACTGAAAAATCTGATGTGTTAGATTCGTAATACCAAGTTGGTACAAGGTATTCATATTCAGAAATCGATCATGAGATCAGTGATGATGAATACTCTGCTTAATCAAAACAAGAATTTTTTCGGTATGTTTTCGGTATGTAAACTAAAATGTTTATGACAAAAAACTAAGTATTGGAAAATTAGATATAAGTGAAGATGATACATAGTGGAAAAAAGAACCTTTTTCTGTTAAAAACTTGTCCTCATAACATATTGATGCAGTTACCTGGTGTAGTAGGAATAAAGGCCGCTAGAAACACTAAAACAGAACTCCATTGTTTTAATTTGTTCTTCGGTGAAGTTATTCTCAATTTATTAGTGCAGTATATGAATCAACACATCGAAAACTTCCCCGAAAGATATTCCAGAGAAAAGAACTACATACCAACAAACCTTGTAGAAATAAAGGCGTTTTTGGTACTTTTCAGCAAAAGGTATTTGTGAAAGTGTCAAATATTGGTGGTGACAATTAGACAAATTTCACAAATTACCTTAGCGTGATTCATCTTTTTATACACTCAAAAGGAATACATTTGTTTGAGCCTGCATAATTTTTGTTTTTCACTTCAAACCACAGAACAATTATAAAGAAACTCATTTTAAAAAATAAATATAAAATTGAATGAATCTATATCAAAAGAGGGTATGTGTAAGTAAATCTAGACAGTTAAGAGGTACTGTTTGCGAATATGCGAATTGTGATATCCTTGTTTGTAGTATACCGATCCCAAGGAATTGATAATAGAGTATTGCTAAATGGATTATCCCTCTTATCCTTGGAAAACAGAAGAACATATTATGCTTATATCTTCATTTATAATTTGATTCATAATCTGATAGACTGTCCAGATTTGTTAACTCAATTAGATTTTCATGTTCCGAGACTAAGTAGTATAAAGGAAGTCTGCTTCTATTTGCCTCTGCCAAGAATCAATGTTGTAATAAAATCCCCAGTTAATAACATCTGTAAAATTTATAATAGTTTCTATTCAGAATGTGATATTTTTGTTGTTCTATTTAGATGCTTCAAGTATATAATTCGTAACAAGCTAATTGATATGCAAGTCTAATTACAGTCTTATTGCAATCTCTACTCATCCTGTAGGGGTGATATATATTACGCTCTGTAATGCCAAGTCAATTAGAATTCTACAGTATATATTATTTTATTTTTGTTTGTATGTAGGTATCACAGTGTATTATATTTTGTTCTATTGTGCTGCTTTTATACTTATACTTATTCATAGCTGTAAACCTTATTATATCTGTCTTATAATTGGGATTACTCCTGTTAGACAATAACAACTTTTTTTTTTGTTAACTGAAAAAACTAAATTAGTATATGTAGTAGTATATGTATAGTAGAGATACAGCGCAACCAACTACGTTATAGAATACCTAGTGCCCAATGAAGGGTTGAGTATCGATTAATATAGCTAATAGAGTTTGTGTATGTTTATTTGTAGATTGAGAACGGAATTTGATCAACAAAATATTATAGTATATCATGTCTCAATTTGAAAAACGAAATGTAATTCTACTGAGTCCGTCTCTGAATCCACCCCAACGTTCTAGTCGTAGAAAATGTATTGTATCTTGGCGGTTTTACGGCTTCCATATATCTTACCAGCACCAAAACTCCATACCGCTGCCGTATTGCGTTCACTCTACTTGATTAATCTCGGGGATACCTAACTTGTTGATTCGTATCTATTTCATATGGAAATAGCCGCGAATTTCAAACACACATTTTCCCGGAAAGTTTGGGAACTTCTTCTTTTTCTGTAAGTTAGGAGACGAAATACATTAGTCACCTTCACAGAATAATGACTCTGTTTTATCTGGTGAAAATCTTTTATTCATTTGATTATTATTATTAGCCGGGTTGACTGTTCAAATTCATGTTGAAATGTATAACTTGCTTTTTAGTTACTTATTTGTAATATGATGATGCATCAGAAGCAATAATTACATTTCCGTTTCATAAACACCTTTCGGCAAATCCTAACTGCACAGAGTCTATAGACGTTTATATATGCCCTCTAATTAGCAAGTTACCGTCAGCAATTAGACGACGTGGAGGCAAACTCTATTTATCATAAGATTTAGCTTGTATAATTAAAGGCCACTAATGTTTGCTTCATATACATATATATACTTTATATACATATATATATATATATATATATATATATATATATATATATATATATATATATATATATATATATATATATATTTATATATATATATATATATATATATATAAATATATTATTTATTCGAATTGTTGTTGCCTGTGATTTATTTTTAATCTCTTGATAATTATTAGCAATAACAGGCTGGTTGAATCTTAAAAAACTCGATTTAATTAATAAATTGACGTTCCACTATGACATTCATAGTTATTCAAAACTTTTGAACAAAATTGAAAATTCTTTGACATTTATTGACTTGATAAAATTCAATAGAAAAGATTGATCTGTCTTGTTAAAAATTCTTTCAGTCTAATATTAACATTCAAAATTGTTTCATTAGAAGGCAAGGGAAACTACAGAAACCTTTACCTATGTAATGTTCGAAAATAATAATAATAGGGTACTATTTATTTAACAGAAAGAAATTAGTCACGGGAAAATATTAAAAAAGTAGAGCAGAAATATCGGTATAGAACGTTTATATGGAAGCAGCCGTTGACACGTGTTTCGGACTCTTTGGTCCTCATCAGAACGGCGTAGCTAAGTATTGGATTGAAAATTTGGAGATGAAAATAGTTTAATAAATAAAATCCTCTGTTATGGAAGAAAATCACTTATTTGTGGTTTATTGTTTGAACTCTCCGGTATGGGAGATTTGGTCAAACTTTGCCACGGAGGCGATTAATTCCATCCAAGAGATCTTAGAAAGAGTAAATTGATATTAAAAAAGAAAATTATACCGATAATTTTTGCTTTACTTGTTTAATATTTTCCCAAAGCTAATTTTCTTTTTTAATATCAATTTACTCTTTCTAAGATCTCTTGGATGGAATTAATCGCCTCCGTGGCAAAGTTTGACCAAATCTCCCATACCGGAGAGTTCAAACAATAAACCACAAATAAGTGATTTTCTTCCATAACAGAGGATTTTATTTATTAAACTATTTTCATCTCCAAATTTTCAATCCAATACTTAGCTACGCCGTTCTGATGAGGACCAAAGAGTCCGAAACACGTGTCAACGGCTGCTTCCATATAAACGTTCTATACCGATATTTCTGCTCTACTTTTTTAATATTTTCCCGTGACTAATTTCTTTCTGTTAAATAAATAGTACCCTATTATTATTATTTTCGAACATTACATAGGTAAAGGTTTCTGTAGTTTCCCTTGCCTTCTAATGAAACAATTTTGAATGTTAATATTAGACTGAAAGAATTTTTAACAAGACAGATCAATCTTTTCTATTGAATTTTATCAAGTCAATAAATGTCAAAGAATTTTCAATTTTGTTCAAAAGTTTTGAATAACTATGAATGTCATAGTGGAACGTCAATTTATTAATTAAATCGAGTTTTTTAAGATTCAACCAGCCTGTTATTGCTAATAATTATCAAGAGATTATATAAATATATATATATATATATATATATATATATAAATATATAAATATATATAAATATATATATATATATATATATATATATATATATATATATATATTTATATATATTATATATATATATATATATATATATATATATATTATATATATATATATATATATAATATATATATATATATATATATATATATATATATATATATATATATTTATATATATATATATATATATATATATATATGTATATATATATAATCTCTTGTAATTATTAGTAATAACAGGCTTGTTGAATCTCAAAAACCTCGATATTATTAAAAAGTTGACGTTTCGCCACGACATTCGTGGCTTTTTCTAAACTTTAGAAAAATTGAAATTTCTTTGACATTTATTGATTTGAAAAAATTTGAATAGTTAAAAAAGACTACTATGTTTCACTCAAATTTTTCGGCTGTAGCCGTTCTTTGTTATTCATTACGTGCTATTCTGTCCAATATTAACATTCAAATCTGTTATTATTAGATGGTAAGGGAAACCACAGAAACCTTTACTCACGTAATGTTCGAAATAGGTTCAAATTATTTTGATTTTGAAAAGTCAAAGAATAGGGTACTATTTATTTTTTTTTCATTACGGCTGTGGCCGTCTCAGTTATTTATTACGTGCTATTTAGTCCAATATCAATAGACAGGTTTGTTGATATTAGATGGGAAGGGAACCACAGAAACCGTCACTCACGTAATGTACAAAATAGGTTTAAAATATTTGATTGTTTTCTTCAAAAAGACATTACTTGTAATTTTGGAGATCACATGTTCTAAACTATACTTTCTTCTTAGGAAAATTGAAAATTTTAGATGTTGTCTAAGAAGATGAGTTGTTATGGTTAGAGTTTGTTTGTTGAATTATTTTGTTTTGATTTACGTTGTTTCTTAGAAAAATTAAATAATTAAATCTGCGTATATTGAACTCAAATGTTTGATATCTGTTCTATCATTTACGACTTTATTTAAATTTTTTTGAATATGTAACATTTCTAAAATTTCTTTGCGTGTTTGATCTTTTTCTATTTCTAAAATTTTTGTGCTATTAAAGTTGAAAGTATGATTCTCATTGTTTTTATGTTTTATTAGTGCTGTGGTTTGTATTCTGGTATATTTGTGTGTTTTTAAAATATATATATATATATATATATATATATATATATATATATATATATATATATATATATATATATATATATATATATATATATATATATATATATATATAATATATATATATATATATATATATATATATATATATATATATATATATATATATATATATACATATATATATATATATATATATATATATATATATATATATATATATATATATATATATATATATATATATACCGACTATTTGATATTTTATACCCCAACCTCAATTCCATTTCTCTTCCGGCTATCGGAATGACATAATCAAGGGTTCTAGGAATCTCAAAAATAAATTTACTTCTGGTGTGGACCATATACCTAGTTTTTTGGTTAAGGACTGCATCCATTCTTTTGCCGAACCATTGTCTATAATTTTTAATATTATTTTGAAGAATATGCATATTTCAAAGATTTGGAAAATTACTAGAATTTGTCCAGTTTTGAAATCTGGCGATCCTGCCCTAATAACTAACTATAGACCAATAGCTGTTTTATGCAATTTTGCTAAAATCCTTGAAATTATTCTATATGACTCTATTTATTGTTCAGTTCGTACACTTATTTCACCACATCAGCATGGTTTTATGAAGAATCGCTCAACTGTTACTAATTTGGCATGTAAAACTCAGTCTCTGTCTGAATCATTGAATGACCGTGGTCAGATGGATGTTATTTACACAGATATTCAGAAGGCCTTTGATCAGATCGATCATAGCATATTGATGTCTAAACTTCAGTCTATTGGCTTTTCGTCCCAGTTATTATTATTGATGCAATCATATTTTTCAGATCGTTATCAATATGGAGGTTGTGAATCTGCACTCTATCGTGCCTCATCCGGTGTGCCACAGGGGTCCAATTTGGGACCTTCATTGTTTCTTATATACATTAACGATCTGTCTCTACAACTTGACTGTATGCATCTGCTCTTTGCTGATGATTTGAAAATATTCGCTGTTATTAATGATCGTCATGATTGAGCTAGATTACAAGTATCTTTGGATACGGTAAATTTATGGTGTTCCAACAACGGACTAAAACTTAATGTCAGTAAATGTAAAGTTCTGTCGTTTTCTCGTAGATTGACTCCGATTCACCACGGCTATACATTGGATGGTCAGATTCTAGATAGATGCGTTGAGTTCAAGGATCTAAGGGTTGTTTTTGACTATAAGCTGTCCTTTTCAGAGCACATAAGTCGTATCACGGCATCTGCAACTAGAACGCTGGGTTATTTTGTCAGAAGCTGGAACAACTTTGTTAACCTCGGCACGATGAAAACGTTATACTATTCTTTTATTCGTAGTAAGCTAGAATATGCCTCTGTAATCTGGTCTCCTCTGTACAATAATTATGTGGTAGACTTGGAGGCTGTTCAGAGAAAGTGTTTGAAATATATGTATTTCAGATGTTATGGGCAATACCCTCCAAGAGGCTTCGATCACTCTGTCCTAGCCGTAAGTCTTGGAATTGATGTGTTACAGTTCAGGCGTGAGTGTTTTGCTCTAACGTTGCTGTACAAAATTCTGCACAATAAAATGGACTCACCATTTCTTCTTAGTAAGATAAAAATCCGCGTACCAAGGCCTGGTCTGAGACGCATTAATACTTTTTATGTTGATCAAAGCAGATTAAATGTTAGGTCACGTTCTCCTATCAATTTCATGTGTAATGTTTATGATAGGTGTTGTAATCGATTTGATATATATTTTGATGTGCTATCAGTGATTTTGGCATGCCATTTAGAACAGCGAACGGAGGTATAATGATGTTTTTTTTTTTTTAATTTATTGCTGTTGTGTACGTGAATTGTATAATATTTGCTTATGGTTTTGATAGACTAATAATTTTCTTATATGCTAGCATAAAAGTCTATTATGCATATATTTGTATTTATATTTCTATTATCATTATTATTTTTCTCTGTAATTAGGTGTAAACCTGTTGGGAATAAATTCATTTATTATTATTATTATTATTATTATTATTATTATTATTATTATTATTATTATCATTATTATTATCATTATTATTATTATTATTATTATTATTATTATCATTATTATTATTATCATTATTATTATTTGATCGACGAATCGTTGAATTATTAACATTAATTTATATTTAAGGGTATTCGAATCAATTCTTGTGGTTAATAAGAAATACTCTCATGCCTTTGCCACGCTTTCGCAACTAGTTCATCGCTTCATCAAGACTCATACGAAACATGTGTGTTCAACCTCCACATGGAATGATTCTTAAAGAACGTTGAGGTTATTGACGAAACATTGCAAACTTACTACAATCTAACATCGGAGAAAACAGTGGTATTTACAAAATATTTTGCGACGAATGTCCTGCTTTCTATATTGGACAGACAGGAAGGAATATAAATATTCGTGTTGAAGAACATAAAAAGTCAATTTTACAAAACAAAAATACCACTGGCTTCTCTGAACATTGTATAAAATTCAATCACTTCCTGGATTTCAACAAAACCAAATTGTTACATTCAGGTAACAAGCGTAAACGTCTTGACCTTCTTGAAATTATCGAAATAAGTTCCGCCCATAATAGTCAATTACCCCTTGTAAACGAACAAATTGATTTTCAGGTATCACCTTTGCTTTTGTCTGTTTTATAAATTACGATGCAATACTCTCCTGTAGTCAGTCTTGATAATGAGTTCATAGCTCGAAACATGTCGACTTTTTATTACTGCTAAGTACAGTATCTAAAGATTTTTTATATTGTGAAACATAAGCCAAGTGTTTTTATTTTAAAGTTTATACTTTATTCTTTATGATGTTTCACCAAGTGATGTGCGAGAATTCAATCCCAGTTACTTACTACAATATATCATAAAATACTACTACACATACAAAACTACAAAAGGTGCCTATTTAAACCTAGTCTAAATGTCAGAGTTGTTGAAACATGTGTATAGATGTAACTTAAGTTCTGTGTATCTGTTTTTCTGTTAATGTTCGCTTTATGTTTATGTGTATTCATCATTTCATGGTTAATTCTTTACTGGTATTTTTTTTGCGTTTTTAAGATTTTAACCTGCTCAAATTCTATCCTGCGGTCGTTATGTTTGCGGGTATCGCAAGTGCACATCGTTTTTTATTGTGTGTTATGTCACTAGATTGTATGGCGATGCGACCCTTCTAATACTATATATATATATATATATATATATATATATATATATATATATATATATATATATACAATAGGCTCAAATATGCCTTCACTGAACAACGTTTCCTTAGATTTGATTGAATTTGCTATATTCTTTGGGCAGTTTTAATTAAATTACTCGAAGCTGACATATTTAAACAACAAGATTATCAACGGCAGCTTTTTTTTCTGGCAAAATGTCTGTGCTGCTAATGACTGTGTAATCCTCTTGAGCCCATTCCTATCTGCTTTACAATAGCTCGAACTAGGCCTATCTACCCAATTCATCAAAAACACACAATTTCAATGGTATCCTCTTGAGAAATGAAAAAAATGAGCAGCCTGTCTCGGGTGTATATATATATATATATATATATATTGAATATTATATCAAATATTTTGAACATATTTTGTACATTACGTGGGTGAAGGTTTCTGTGGTTTCCTTCCCATCTAATATCAACAGACCTGACTGTTGATATTGGACTAAATAGCACGTAATCAATAACTGAAGACGGCCACAGTGGTAATGAAAAAATTTTGAAAAAAATATAAATAGTACCCTTTTCTTTGACTTTTCAAAAACAAAATAATTTTAACCTATTTCGAACATTACGTGGGTGAAGGTTTCTGTGGTTTCCCTTACCATCTAATAATACAGATTTGAATGTTAATATTGGACTGAATAGCACGTAATAAATAACAGAGAACGGCACAGCCGAGAAATTTTGATGAAACATAGTAGTCTTTTTTAACTATTCAAATTTTTTCAAATCAATAAATGTCAAAGAAATTTCAATTTTTTGAAAGTTTTGAAAAAGCCACGAATGTCGTGGCGAAACGTCAACTTTTTAATAATATCGAGTTTTTTGACATTCACCAAGCCTGTTATTGCTAATAATTATCAAAAAGTTATATATATATATATATATATATATATATATATATATATATATATATATATATATATATATATATATATATATATATATATATATATATATATATATATATATATATATATATATATATATATATATATATATATATATATATATATATATATATATATATATATATATAAACTCAGTTATGTGAAAGCAGTAGCAACGAGGAAATTCGTTATAATCGGATGAATCAATACAGGTGGCAAGAATGTTTATGACAAATATCGAACTAGTTGTTTTCAAGTCACCGTGGAGATTAATAACATTTCCAAAATCATGACATTAAATGTGGTTACGTAAATTTTGTAAAATAATTTGTAATCATTCACAGATCTAATTGAACACCAACTATAAACTAAGGACGAATTCAACTGTTAACAAAATTGTTTGCTGGTTCTCCTGAAAAATTATTTATAGAATTCGTTGCACCGAAAATTAAAAAAATTGATAAATTCTTGTTGCCATATAGTTCTCATATTACCTGACATAAAAGGAAAACAATTCGGTATAATAAATGGAACCTCCTCTACAGCATGAACGGGAAGAAATTGGTTGTAAATGTCAGAACAAATTCTCTAGTTTCGTAGTATTAGCCTCCGCAATATGTGGGATGATTCATTGGTTAAGACAGAAACGCTATTTCAGTATATCATCCCAGCTGCGGATTGTAATGTCTTATTAAAAAGTAAGGTTGGTACTATAATAAATTCTCTACACGTTTTACTTTCTGGAACTGAATCGTAATGTTTCCTCACTCCCTCTTTCGTTCCTATTTAATCACTCTGGTTGGATGTTTGAATCCATCTGAGTTTGAACTTTTGAAAGGAAGAGCAGAGTCCATAGCGGAGGGTTTCCTTGGGGGACTCTCATTTTCAGATTGGGTGGTTTTGAGTTCATTAGTATGTTTCATGCTCTGTGTACCCACGTCGTAATATTAATATTGAAATATCATGTCAGGAACGCAAGGGGGATTGCGATAAAATCCTACATGGGTACAGAAATTGATGCAACATTTCAATTGACCAACTTTGAAATAGAATTATATTATGAACAAAACTAAATTTGAATTTACTACGTTTATTATCAAATATTTTGAAAAGTATAATGTGTTATATTTTTCAAAATATTTTGTGATAATAAACGTAGTAAATTCAAATTTAGTTTTGTTCATCATGTTAAATTATCACGTAGTAACGACGGATTCCATCAACTATTTAGAATTATATTATTAATAGTGAAACTCATTTGACGTCATTAGCGTGCATTTAAACTTTGATTTTACTAAATGAGGTAGTCATCAGTGTGATCAGGTTTTCATAACAGATCAGGGCCTGTTCGAATAATAACCAGCAACTCAAAAATTATCATAGTTTCCTGGACATAAGCAAGAATTTTTGTAAATCCAGTATTGATAGGTGTTCTACGAAAATCTAGTTTTGTAAAATTTGAGAGAAGTTGTTTCAAGTACATAAGTACACCACAATTCTATAATTTCCAGATGTAATAGAGAAAAATTTACCGAGTATATTATAATAGATAAACGACATTGAAAAAATATCTAGAAATGGCTGAATAATTTCAAAATCTTGAAACCTGACTTCAAACCCTTTATGCAGTCTTATCAAAATTTGACAGAGCTTCTTATCGTGGCAATTGACTTTCTATTTCATAAAGTTATGAAAAGACGAGTGAGTAGCATATCTCTATCACTAATATCGTATTTTTCCCAAATTGTTTTCGTTTTTTACATATCAATTGCTCAAGTCGATTATGTGAAACCCAAGGAACATGAAAAATTTACATTAAAATGGCGGTGGTTAAGGGAAATAGTCCTAAAAAATCCTTCCGTAGCATAAAATCGCTTCACGTACGAAATTTTAACACATTAAGTCAATATCCAGAAACTGTGAACGTGTGCAAAACCTGAAAATTAAGACATTTCTACATAGAAACTTAGGATGCACAAAGAGGTTTATATCATCATGGGGTACCTACTTACTTAACATCGATATAGTGTCTCAACACTTTGCATCACTTTATCTAAATATTAGAAATGAAAAAATCCTACAAAAATCGAAATTTTCAGCTCCATAAAACATTGAAAAAAGCACTAAAGTGTTGAATTTCGGATATTTTGTTGACAAAAAATTTCCATATCTTGTGCCAATGGTTTAAAAAATTACGGATGATGCAACTCAAATTTGAATGCATATGAGTTTGAAGAAAATAGTATGTTGCCAGTAGAGTTTATTTTCTGTAAATCAAGACCATTCATCAATGTCATTTTGATTTAACATTCATGACAAGTTACGTTTGTGATTGGCTGTAATATAACTAATCTTATAGTCATATATAGAAAGTCTTCCATGAAGAGGGCATTAATATGTATACATCTTACGAAGACAAATTCAATTTACTCCGTATAAATAGGTACTATCCGCATTATATCGGGTTCAAACTGTTTCTTTCAGCTATGTGATCTTTGTTTGGCAGCCCTATATTTTTGATATCTTTATTAAGTGCTTTCAAGTTCTTTGTTGAGCGACTTTTATCTTCTTCAATTTAATATCTATGGGTTTCATTGTTGTTTTGAAATGACGAAAAATACCTCATATTTTATGACTGGGTAAAGGATCTCACATTCGCCGGAAAAATCCATTTTTCAGATTTATTTTATGACAGATATGTACTGTAATATAGTAAAGAATGAATGTTAAAAGCAAACAGTATAAATTTTTTTGCTCAACTGATCTTTCAATAAATCGATGTCGTTGAGAAACTCATTGTAGGAGCTTTATGTACAGAAAAATCTTGTTTACTAGAGGAAAGTTTGATATAATCTGATTTTAGTTTATAACGAACAGCGGCAGTATTCTAGGGGTATATTCGAACTAAATATGAATTACTATTAAAAACCAAGATGTAGTGATTGCATTATTTTGCGAGTTTGAGTAATCAAAAGCTGAGATGCTGATTGCGGTTAGAAGCTTTTTTGACCTCTTCTATGTTTGTTACCACGGTAGAAAACAAAATCCTCAGAAAGTTGGTGAATGGAACAAAATTTTATAATGAACGAAACTACGAACCGCTATTTAACTGAACGCTTAAATAATTTATTGCTCAAATTTCCAGAGGATGGCAGATTCTGAAGTTTCGATGAAAAACTCGATCAAACGTCTAGTTAAGGATGAACTTTTACAACATGTCTCACTTGGAAACTTCTTCATATAATTGTTAGTTGTCTACTCTACTGAAATACAAAATTGAGCTTCACTTAAACTAAGAATCAAGTAGTGTTCCAAATTCTTCAATTCTATATATATATATATATATATATATATATATATATATATATATATATATATATATATATATATATATATATATATATATATATATATATAAATATATATATATATATATATATATATATATATATATATATATATATATATATATATATATATATATATAAATAATAGGAATTGATAAGTGTTTTGAACTTTTTGATACTCAACAAAAAATCCTAACAAAGAATTAGATAAAAACACTTGTAAGCCAAATAACATGCCAAATCTTTAGCTGTAGAAGACAAGTCCTAATTTTCGGTTGGAACTCTCTGGTTCTGGACAATTCATCAAATAATTGATACTCTCCACGGGACGTTAGATCAAAGATATATAATAGAGTAAAATAAATAAATTTTATTAAAATGAAAAAATTAAATTCATTGTATATATTGTATAAACTAAATAGAATAAAAAGTTAGATTTATTTAATTTTATTTCATATTCTCGGTTTGATTTCTCGCGTAAGTCTCAAATTCCGCGTTGGCAATATTTTTTTTTCATGTCCATGTTTTCCATCCCATACCGTTATTATAAGGATCAAAGATTCGGAAACAAGTGTCAACAGCTGCTTCCGTATGAGGATCAGAGCTATTAGTTGCTTCTTCTTGTTAATAAAATCTCACACTGAATTCATTTTATTTTAGTTTATACTCTAGATATGAAAAATTTATATTTTTGAATCACATGAAAATATTTTTTTGTTTGTTTTTACTTGTTTCACTTTCTTATTTTTTTTGTTCAATAATGAATGTGCATATATATATATATATATATATATATATATATATATATATATATATATATATATATATATATATATATATATATATATATATATATAATATATATATATATATATATATAAAAAAAAAAGAAGGAATTTCATAGTAATAACATAGTTTTCTAAAACAACATATACTCAAGAGGGCGTGCTCCGTAAATACTCTCAAACATAATGTTAGTGTGCTCTTGAATCACGTTCGCCACTGTTGCAGATTGTAGATCTTCATGTCACGAAGTATTTGTTTTCACGAGGCAATTCTGCATTTTCAGTCTAAACAATGAATCGTTGGTTTCTAATATCTTTGGCAGAGGGCGCTATGGGTTGTCATCCATATAGAAGTTCGATCGCGGTTTGTATTGGGAAACAATTGGAAACAATCTCTTTGGTGCTATTACTCAATGTTTGAGACAGAATCTCCAATTAAGTAAAATGTCGATCGCCAGAAACAATGCCCAGTTTGTTGTGTCCGAGGTTGTGTCGAATCAGACTAGTCGAGAAACTCGGCAATTAATTTTAATATACTGTCAATAGTGTTTACACCATTTGGTTGCTTTATTAATTTTTCAGCTCTATATCCAACAAATAAATACTTATAACCGCAATTTGTAAGTCTCATATTCAAGTATTTCCTAACTACATCTACTGAATTTGATGACTATTGTTAGTAACGTCAACTGACTGCTAGCTTAACACTTGGTAGAACATTTTTTGGAATTTGTAATCGAAAGAAATGAAACACTTTGTACAAACTTCAGATTGATATCAGCTCTTGTTAAGGGTAAATAGTACTAAACTTATGTCGAGTAAATTAAACTAATTTTTTTGAAATCAATTCAAGTGAGTTACTTCATTTGATTAATAGGGGAGAAGGAGGTACATCAGCACACATTTCATATTTGGACTCATAAAAAATCAACTGTAAAGAAAATTGAAATAGTATATTGTATAATTAGTGGGAAAAGCATAATATTCTCGCCGCTATGCTCCTCGTCTGGTAACACAGGAGTTTGGGAATATGCTTTTCCCACGAATTATACATACCATTTTTTCTCCGATCGTTGATTTACATTTAAAAAATTAATTAAAAAATATTTCATTCAAGATGTAATCAAGTAAATTTAAATAGGTTTCTCTATGTTCATATTGAAATATAGAAGTGTTAACCATGGAAATTACTCTGTTATGACAAAAGTAAAATAATTTTAAAGCCGGTTTTGTTTGATTCGTTGTGTTTTATAAGGAATTAAAAAAGAATTAGTAAACATGAACACTGATAGTGATAATTTGTTACCTTGCACGCCTCCTGAACTAGTAGAAGCCGCGAACGCGGCTTCACTTAATTCACTTCCGGCGAAATCCAGAGAGAAGTATGAGCTTGCGTACCAACGCTTCATGGATTTTTGCAGAAAAAACAACAGTGTATCCTTTTCTGAGAATGTACTGATGGCGTATGTTGCTGAATTGGCTAAAACAACGAAATCTTCGACGTTGTGGGCACATTATTCCATGGTTCGATCAACTTTGTCTGTTAAAAATAATATTAATATTGCCCAGTACCAAAAACTGAGAGCAGTTTTAAAACGTCAAGCTACAGGATACAAAAAATGTAAATATTAACAACAATTATAAAAATTAAAACCATACTTTGTTTCATTTTAATGTAATAATCCATTTGTTACATTACCGCACGCTACAGCAGTGCGGTATAGTTATTTTCCTAACATGTGCGGAAAGAGATATTTTCCCGCACGAAACTGCCGTTACCCGAACGACGCGAAGCGGAGTTTCGGGCGGGAAAGACTCTTTCCGCACGAGTTAGGAACAATATTTTTTCTACAAGCGCTCATTTTAACGGAGATTTTAACACACCGATGAAATTCGATTTGATATATTCAAATAATTTCATACTAATGACATATTATGTTAATTCACATGTCGTTTCCATAGTAACGTCGTCGGTGGCGTTCGGTGCATAGAGACATATCATTATTCAGTTTATTCTCTAATAAAAGCGTGCGGGAAAAATCCCCGCTATTCCATTACCGCACGCAAACGCGTGCGGAAATGGAATAGCAGGGGTTTTTCCCGCACTGTTTGGCAATGTGACTCTTTACGAATTGAAATGAGTGCGGGAAAAGGGTTGAAAACGCACGCTTGTAGAAAAATAATATTACCGCACTGTTATTTTCTTATTGCTTAGCAACTGACCACTATTCTGGAATGTTGAGCTTTGCGCATTGAAAACAGGTCAAAATATTGTCACTTTTCCCACGATCGGAGAAAATGACATATTTTTCTTAGCTTACTTACTCCTTTGTTAATATAAATGAATATTTTGAATTTGAATTGTTTGAATTTGTTGAAAACGTTAAAGAGAAAAACGTGTTTTTAAAAAAATCAAATTTGTTCAAAAAGTTCATTTGAATGGACACGGGGCAGTTTTGAAAAATGGGTTGAAAACCAAAAAATAGAGAGAATAATTTGTCTTTATTATAATGATATTTATTGTTATTAAAATATAAAATAAACTTATACGAAACTTCTAAAGTTAAATCCGCGCATATGGAACGAGAGCTGGATTTTCGCAAAGATCTACGCTGATTCGGTTGCAGAAAAATTTCGTGATAAATGTTACTTCAGACCATATCCAATGGCGTACCCCAATTTTTTCAAGGAACTGAAAATTTCGATTTTCTAAATAAAAAAAAAAATTTGAATTAGGTCAATATATCGAAGATCATAAATGATGCAATAAAAGTTCGTTTCAAAATTTTAACTCTCTTGCTTTCCTTATGCGAAAGTTTTTTTTAACATACGACCCAAATGTAAGAAAAATATCAATGATTATCTGATTATTTTGTGAAAAATTATTTCTTCCGTGTAATGGAGTATAGCGTGTTCAGATACTTCTGTTACTTTTCGAAAATATTTGAAATAAATCGAAGAACTAAAAAATATTTTTTTTTTTAAATTCATTAAAGAATTGGTTCTGAAAAGGGAACCTCCATCACCTGGAGAAAAAAAAGCGGGCAAATTTTTTCATTCAAAATGGCGGACAGGAAGGCCCGAAACCTAGTAAAAATAGGTTTAATCGATCGTACAACTTTGTTTTGAAATATTTCTTCTTCAGAAAAATTAGCAATGCTACGTTTGTCAATATGTATCTTAACGCATAAAACAGCATTTTGGACGTCATCTTTATTAATTGTACCTACTTTCCTGCTGATTTCTGTATGTTCTTACCATTCTATGAATAATGAATTACAGTTAGTGATGCATTTAATTACAATCAAGTATTACATTTAGAATACTTGTATTAGAAAACATTTGAAGTTTGCATTTATGCCGGGGGCGGGGCACATTTGAACGTCCCGTTCAAATCAGCCCCGTTTGTTTTGATCAAATCTGCCCCATGGTCACATGAAAGATAAAATATTACAAAAAAAATAATGTGAAATAACTGGCAACCAAAACCTACAAGGTGGATTGAAAACTAATAAGTACTGCACACTTTTGTGAAAGAATTAGTTGGAAACCTTTAATCACGTGATTGTAAATCCCCTACAACATTTATTTTTATTTTTTACTTCGCCGGTACAAATACGACGACAGGTTATAACTCTTTTTGACAACGAAACACGCGCGCTTTGTGACTTGACGTTTGTCACAGTCAGTGTTGCCAATATTAAAATGAAGTTGCGTCATAGATTGAAGCTGCGTACAGAACATGTTCAAATCCACCTCTGTGTTATGGTTCCTCTTTCTCCCATACCATGACTATTCTTTATTGAGTAAGGTTTTCAATATCTCAATAATTATTAAGACAAGATGAAAAATTGTGTGTGTCAGCTCCGACGCACGGCTGGTGTTTATTCCAGTCGTGCATAACTTTTGTCATGTCTTTCAATATTTTATTAACTTCAATCACTCAATAAATTTGTTTATTGTGCACAAATATAAGTATTACTTCATATAAATAAATAAACAACACTCAAAAATCCAAACATAAATTGAAGGTTTGGTTGCTGTTGTGTGTGTTGTATCATATATACCTATACATGCATCTACTGTTTGCCGGTATACCCAAACGTATGTGGCGTAAACTCCAAAAATAATATTACATAACATAATATATGATATGTAAAATACAAACATACATTAAATAATAGACAGCTGTTCGTTAATTCGATTAATAATAAGAATAATAAAATAAACCGCATATATTTCCTTTTCAGATTCTTCTTTGTTATTCATTGACATTAAAATCAGTTCTTTTTATATCTTTCAATATTTCATTAACTTCATTAACTTAATAATTTCATCATCAAGTGTTGCCTGTATACCCTGATATATGCAGCGGTACACTAATAATCTCGAAGTGAAGAGTGCGCGTAGTACGTTGCGCAAAGGAACGTAACATTTCACTTTTAGTTAACACTCAATTTTACTCCTCATAAAATTTTCATACCGCAAGCTAAAAGTGAAAATTTTTTTGAAGAGTAAACTCCAATAAATGATTCAATAGAGTAGAATTTAATTTCTCATTTCATCACCGCACTATTGCGGTCAAAGATTCCAAAAATCATTAGTGCGATAATAAACATCATTATAGTATTCAGAGAAATGTTAAATCAGTCATCACATAGAGTTTGACGTTGGACAATGATAAAAGATACAAATATATCAGAAGATTTACCACGAACCAAATATTTCAAACCATAATAAATTCCTTAAGAAGTTATATATAAGTTATAATCAGTGTCGATTTATTTCAATATAAAACATATTTCTCCGTAACAGAAGAAGTAAATAACTACATCCCTGTTCTCGATAACGTCCTTTATCCGATGAAATTCAAAACAAGCTGCGAAAATAGGATACTATAACAAACCCCAAGGGGATACATCATGAATTATGGCTCGCTAGAAATTATCCTTTATCTTAGTTTATGTCATGAGATAACTGGGGTATATTTTCCCAGGGATGATATTATAAGCAACTTTTCGTGTATGAATTTGCATTACGACACCCGCTTATTTATTTAAGAGATGCGAGACCCAATTTTTCCGCGATAATTAGATTTTTGACACATTATTAACGAGATCACAAGATTATATACAGAGTCGTTTTGTCTTAGGAATATTGAATGCCCAATTTCCTGGATATTCCTTCAAATATTAACAATATCTTTGACTTTGAAAAGAGTTATATATAGAGCATGAAACACTTTGTAACGAAGTAAGCTCGTAACCACATTTTTAGTTGAGAAAACAAGTTTTTACGAAAACGGCGAAGTTATTATCAAAATTATTTGAAACTCATATTATTCATTAGCATGAGTATATACGCTAGCATTTTATTCATCAAATATTATTAAATTGCGAAATCGAATACATTCTATACCAAAAATCACGCGAAATCAATCATATCAAAGTTGATCCCAAATTAACCTTATTACTAATTCCTATAGAACGACAAACTTATTCATAATTTGAGTTGATAAGACCAATACTTGACTAAAATTAAATTTTTTATGTGAGATATATATATATATATATATATATATATATATATATATATATATATATATATATATATATAGATATATATATATATATATATATATATATATATATATATATATATATATATATATATATATATATATATATATATATATAATTATTTATTCGAATTGTTGTTGCCTGTGATCTATTTTTAATCTTTTGATAATTATTAGCAATAACAGGCTGGTTGAATCTTAAAAAACTCGATTTTATTAAAAACTTGACGTTTCACTATGATATTCGTAATTGAAATTTCTTTGACATTTATTGATTTGAAAAAATTGAACAGACAGGCTGCTTTGTATATGCTATTCAGTCTAATATTAATATTCAAAATTGTTATCATTAGATGGTAAGGGAAACCAAAGAAACCTTTACCTAGGTAATGTTTGAAAACGGCGTAGCTTTACTTGTTTAATATTTCCCAAAACTAATTTTCTTTTTTAATGTTAATTTACTCTTTCTGAGATCTCTCGGATGGAATTTATCGCCTCCGTGGCAAAGTTTGACCAAATCTCCCATACCGGAGAGTTCAAACAATAAACCACAAATAAGTGATTTTCTTCCATAACAGAGGATTTTATTTATTAAACTATTTTCATCTCCAAATTTTCAATCTAATACTTAGCTACGCCGTTCTGATGAGGACCAAAGAGTCCGAAACACGTGTCAACGGTTGCTTCCATATAAGCGTCGATAATTCTATTCCACTTCTTTAATGTTTTCCCATGACTCATTTCTTTGTTGTTAGATAAATAGTTCCCTATTATTATTATTTTCAAACATTACGTAGGTAAAGGTTTCTTTGGTTTCCCTTACCATCTAATGATAACAATTTTGAATATTAATATTAGACTGAATAGCATATACAAAGCAGCCTGTCTGCTCAATTTTTTCAAATCAATAAATGTCAAAGAAATTTCAATTACGAATATCATAGTGAAACGTCAAGTTTTTAATAAAATCGAGTTTTTTAAGATTCAACCAGCCTGTTATTGCTAATAATTATCAAAAGATTAAAAATAGATCACAGGCAACAACAATTCGAATAAATAATTAAATATTGCAAGCTGAAAATATGGCAATGATCCTAAACTTAAGCTGAGAATTTTAAACTGTGAGTAACCTTTTTTTAAAAGATTTGAAATTCTAAATAAATAAAAATTTCATTAAAAACGGATACTTCCATATAAACGAACTATACCTATAATTTTTGCTTTACTTGTTTAATATTTCCCAAAACTAATTCTCTTTTTTAATGTTAATTTACTCTTTCTGAGATCTCTCGGATGGAATTAATCGCCTCCGTGGCAAAGTTTGACCAAATCTCCCATACCGGAGAGTTCAAACAATAAACCACAAATAAGTGATTTTCTTCCATAACAGAGCATTTTATTATAAAAATTTCATTAAAAACGGCTACTTCCATATAAACGAACTATACCAATAATTTTTGCTTTACTTGTTTAATATTTTCCCAAAACTAATTTTCTTTTTGAATATTAATTTACTCTTTCTGAGATCTCTCGGATGGAATTAATCGCCTCCGTGGCAAAGTTTGACCAAATCTCCCATACCGGAGAGTTCAAACAATAAACCACAAATAAGTGATTTTCTTCCATAACAGAGGATTTTATTTATTAAACTATTTTCATCTCCAAATTTTCAATCTAATACTTAGCTACGCCGTTCTGATGAGGACCAAAGAGTCCGAAACACGTGTCAACGGCTGCTTCCATATAAGCGTGCTATACCGATAATTCTATTCCACTTCTTTAATGTTTTCCCATGACTAATTTCTTTGTTGTTAGATAAATAGTTCCCTATTATTATTATTTTCAAACATTACCTAGGTAAAGGTTTCTTTGGTTTCCCTTACCATCTAATGATAACAATTTTGAATATTAATATTAGACTGAATAGCATATACAAAGCAGCCTGTCTGCTCAATTTTTTCAAATCAATAAATGTCAAAGAAATTTCAATTACGAATATCATAGTGAAACGTCAAGTTTTTAATAAAATCGAGTTTTTTAAGATTCAACCAGCCTGTTATTGCTAATAATTATCAAAAGATTATATATAGATATATATATATATATATATATATATATATATATATATATATATATATATATATATATATATATAATTTACTTCTTCAGTATCCCTGAATATGTGGAAACTAATAGTCTATAAAATTCAAAAATTCAGCTTCCTAGGTCTCTTTTGATGGCGAATGGAGCTACAAACCGGTGTTTGCGAAAAATTTGCTTCTTTATCTTATCACTTTTATGTAAAAATTTCGTATAATCAAGTAGTATTTAAGGATTTTGTTTATAATTATAGTTCACTGAGAACAATAATTATCAGTTGAATGTGGATCCTTCGAACTGTTCTGAAATTTGGATTCCATATTTATATCTCGCCATGAATAAAATAGTTGTCTAGACTATCTGCATCAATAGATTCAAATATATTACTGCAGGTAATCCAATCAAATATGCTATTTTTCAGAAAGCCTTTTCTGAATCGTTGTTGGACTTCTTGGAGTTTTTTCCTGACAGTAAAATATTTCGAATACGATGAATCTTGAGAAAGATAGATCCAGATTAATTCAGCAACAAAAAATCACATTGCGAAAAGCAAAAACATTCATACATAATATGTGGTATACAGTGAAAATATCGAACTGAATTTTTTGGAGTTTCGTTTTCTGAAAATAACTATGAGCTTTACTGAAATTCGAAATATTGAAAATGACATGTTTTTGGAGAACTAACTATACTATATACCAGTATAAATTCTAAAGTGTGCTTCTTTATTTTTCACTCATGTGTACACATAAAACGAATCTCAGGATTATTTTTCTCGCAGTGTAGATAAATCACCGAGGCAGAAATAAATAGCGCATCTTTCTAATGAGAACTTATTTTTAATTGGGACTTTTTTCTACTGTACGAGATGAAAGTATGAACGAGTAATTTCCATTTTAAATTGACTTGCTAGATGACATGATATTGAGGTTTTGTGAGTATATATATATATATATATATATATATATATATATATATATATATATATATATATATATATATATATATAAATATGTATATATATTATTATTATTAATTACAGTTATACATAGGCCATTGAGGCCTATAACATGTTATTTCCTAATTTATCAGGTCCTTCCACTCCCGTCTGTTTGTTGCCCTCTCTCTCCAGTTTCCTATTTTCCTCTCCTGAATGTCCTCCATCACCGCTTCGCTCCATCTCTTCCTCGGTCTTCTTCTTCTTCTCTTACCCTCCAGACGCTTTCAACACACTCCCTTCACCTCTCTATTCTCCGTCATTCTCACCAAATGTCCTGGCCAATGTAGTCTTCTCTCCCTCACCTTTTCAGACACTCTCTTTTCTCCGTACAATTCATACAGTTCTTCATTCATTCTTCTTTCCCATATACCATTTACTTTTTTTCCTCCATATATACTTCTTAGCATCCCCCTCTCTAACTTTTCTTGTATTTTATTGTTCATTACCCAAGTTTCACATCCATACATTAATGTTGGTAGTATAATTGTCTTATACATCTTCCGTCTTGTTCCCCAGGACACTTCCTTTGCCTTCATTATATGTATATATATATATATATATATATATATATATATATATATATATATATATATATATATATATATATATAAATATATATATATATATATATATATATATATATATATATATATATATATAATATATATATATATATATATATATATATATATATATACAGTGCTTTTCATGATGAAAGGAACAAATTCATTAAAAAATTAGGTTTCTATTTCATGTTAAAATCCTCGGACAGGTCGATTAGTATTTTTATTTGGGCATTTTTCGCAATAAAAATTTGTATACAGAGTGTCTCATTCAAGAGCTATGGCTTTGTCATTAGTTTTTTTAAAGGTAATACCCTGTTATATTATTTTCACTTTACAATTCTACGATAAATTCTTATCACTTTTTGTGAACATACCATATGCCTCAACTTGATGGATTCCCAGATTATAACGGAGATAGTGGAGCACCTGGAGATTTAAAATGTGGATTAAAAGTACAAAAAAAAAATTTAGGTAAAACATTGTCATTAAATCTGAAGAATGAAATTTCACATGTACCATCTGAATTCATTCACTGGTGCTGTATAGTCCGCAGTTTTCACGTTTTTAAACGCTCCAGGCACTACACTACTTCATTGTTTAAGAAAATGCAATTACTTGAGAGAGAACGTATTGAAGTACTTATGATGATTGGTTTTGGAGATAGGGTGCGTTCACAAGAAGAAGTCTGCAATCTATTCAATGAAAATCATCCTGATCGTCCGCCAATTACTAGATCGACAGTCAGCAAAATTGAATCAAAATTCAGGAGATACGGCCACGTTAGAGATTTACCTAAAGGAATACCACCGAGAGTATCTGAAGAAACAGTGCTGAACGTTCTACTAGAAACCCAAGATAACCCTCATACATCCATTACTACAATTTCCAATAATTTCAATTTATCAGTAGGGTCCGTGCATAAAATACTTAAGGTAAATAAGTATCATCCCTATAAAATTAAGCTGGTACATGAATTATTAGAAGACGATTTTGACCGCAGAGTACAGTTTTGTGAGCAGATTCTTGAAATTCATAATCAACATCTAAATTTCATTACAAACATAATTTTTTCTGATGAAGCCACCTTTACTTTGAATGGCCACGTCAACAGACAAAACTGTAGGTATTGGGACGACCGAGAATCCTCATTGGATGCAAGAATGCCACACACAGCGGCCTCAAAAAATTAATACATGGGCAGCGATTGTTCGAAATCGTATAGTTGGTCCCTATTTTTTTGAAGGAACACTAAACGGAGAGGACTACTTGAACTTTCTCCAGTTCGAACTCATTCCGGCTTTAGCTGTTTTGTTTCCTAACCTACAAGATCCTGACATACCTAATAACGAGATATGGTTTCAACAAGATGGGGCACCTCCTCACTATTCAATCGCTGTTCGACAATTTCTTGATGCAACTTTTCCCAACAGATGGATAGGACGGAGAGGTCCGATTGAGTGGCCGCCAAGATCACCGGACATAACCCCATTGGATTTTTTCTTATGGGGTTATTTGAAGTCTAAAGTTTATTTGAATAGACCAAATAATATTGATGATCTAAAAGAGAGAATCAGGCAGGAAATAAGACTTATCAGTCCAGAAGTAATTGAAAATGTGCAACGGGAAACATTGAATCGACTTCAAAAATGTCTCGAAGTAAACGGACAACAGATTGAACATATGTAAAAATTAAATTAGTAATTACATTTGTGTGTTTTCATATCGTACCTCTCATTACCCACTATCTCCGTTTCTGGCAATCCATCGAGTTGAGGCATATGGTATGTTCACAAAAAGTGATAAGAATTTATCGTAGAATTGTAAAGTGAAATAATATACAGGGTATTACCTTTAAAAAAACTAATGACAAAGCCATAGCTCTTGAATGAGACACCCTGTATACAAAATTTTTATTGCGAAAAATGCCCAAATAAAAATACTAATCGACCTGTCCGAGGATTTTAACATGAAATAGAAACCTAATTTTTTAATGAATTTGTTCCTTTCATCATGAAAGCACTGTATATATACGTATATATAAATTTTTCAGTACAAGATGAACCACATGAGCTGAAATTATTTTTGGGTTTGTTTCCGAGGCAGAATGAAACTATTCAAATGTGGGTGGATTTTTCCAGTTGTCACATATTTTAGTCGTATTTCAATCCATAAAATACGTACTATTGCAGGGTATCCAAGGTATACTCCCGGTATATATTGACATCTCCAGGGTGTCCCATCGAGTCAAATGAGCTGAAAAACTGTCAAAATTTTTCTTTTTTCGTGGTTTTTGAAAAATTTTCCGAACTCCACAGCTTCTGCAGATTGAGTTAGAGGGTTCAAATATGGTACGTACATCGAGTTTATGTTGATTTAAAATGCCCTTTTGGTTTCAACTCTCTCTTTCAACAGAATAGAGGGTTGAAATTCAACGAGTGGATTATGTTGATAGTGAACTACGTTCCTTCATTGGTTTTAACTTTATCACATTATTTTCTTTTTTTTCAATTTTGTTTGCTATTAAAGCGTGATTTTTCAGAATATAATTCAATCCGTTAGAATCGCAAGTCGAAGCGACGCATTTCGCGCGAAAAGTGCGACCTGATGGACGAGGAATGGAGCTCTGCTGCTCACGCCTTTTCCACATATATATATTTCTTATTTTTACCTGGTTTTCCAAAATTTACATCTGTACCTGCTTTGTCATCAGTACGTGATGAACTTCGCGATATTTTTCTGAATATTTTATTACAGTTTGTTTGTAAATTGTGGTTCTTCAGTACGCGATTCACTTCAATAATTTTTTTTAATGACTTATCTTATAGTTTTCATTTCAGTGTGCGATTAAAGCGTGGTTTTTCAAACCATGATTTTTTTTTAAACTCGAGGGTCCTACTGTTTAACGCCGCTTCCGAACGGCCAATGGGCTTGTAAACGATATACATTACCCAACAATTTAATCATATATATAAAACCACTAAATTCCGGACATTCAAAACACCCAAGAGCAAGGTGGGACTCGAATCCACAATCCATGGTTTACACACGGTACAAGGCGGTACACCGTACCGCTGATCTACCGAGGCCTCGAACCATGATTTATTCGAATTACAATTCGACGCGAAAAATATGACTCTGATGATGGAGATCTGCTGCTAACTCCTTTTTTTCCAAATTCTGTTGAGTACCTACTCATTTCTACCTGTCGAGACATGACCGCGTATTACAAGTTTAGTCGCTTTCCCTACAAAACCGTAGTACAAAAAGAATAGAATCGGATTTGCATTACAAAGATTCGTTAACCGTTTGACCTTTACAGGAACGGGAGATGTATGTTGACATAGTTGTCCAGGCCTGTACAATAAATAGGTCAATGTGTTTTGCATAATGCGCAGGATTCGACCTGGTCCCTATACATTGATCCCATTAACGAGAATTGAATGATTGTATTGAGCGAGGAACGCATCCTAATTGCCTGAGGCGGATGCATCCGGACAGGCGTACGTGCTTTTCCAAGTTCTCGAAAATTCGGCAATACCGGAACCGTTGTAGGTACTAGAATAATGAGGATATGGAATTGTTCGATGCCAATCAGCTGGAAGTTTCGATTTACCTAAATGATTTGTTACCGTTTCTGTATGAATTAATGTCGCATCTTCGTATTCCGAATGGGGATTAGTTTGAGATGTTAGGAATTACCATCTATTCATTATTGTAAATTCAAGCTTTATGGCCGTCTCTGTTTGTATTCGTGGGAGCAAATGTCGATAATTCCTGATTTCGACTACTTCGAACATGATAACAGTATAATAGGTACAATACGCAATATATATGTATATATATATATATATATATATAATTCTCCAGAAGTTTCTATTGAATTCTGGGAGGTTAATCTGATACTCAAAAAAAACATTTATGAAAATTTCAATTGATGAATAGATAATTTCATAGGTATATTTGAAATAAACTCAATTCGACATTACATATATTATATGTATATATATATATATATATATATATATATATATATATATATATATAAATATATATATATATATATATATATATATATATATATATATATATATATATATATATATATATATATATATATATATATATATATATATATATCAATTGTACTTTCTTTGGGTTCTCGGCAATTAGTTAAAAGGTCAATTAATAAACGAAAATCATGCGTCAATACATCTATATTTCGAACCTTAAGCGGTTCTTCTTCAGGATGATCTGAACAAGACTCAAAAAAACAAAAAAATTAACATGACAACCCTCAAAAGGAAGTCTAATTCCCCTTTAACTTGAAAAATATTACCAACCAGAGCATTTTTAATAGTTTGACCTATTCAAACTATTAAACACGCTCTGGTTGGTCATATTTTTCAAGGGGCATAAGAGTTCCTTTTGAGGTTTGTCATGTTCATTATGTTGTTTTTTGGAGTCTTGTTCAGATCGGAGAACCGCTTAAGGTTCGGAATATAGATGTATTGACGAATGACTTTCGTTTATTAATTGCCGTTTTAACTAATTGCCGAGAACCCAAAGAAAGTACAATTGATGTTTTGATTTCACGGCAACACCCCTCTCAAGATATATATATATATATATATACACGGTGTTCCTTAAAGACATGCTAATATTCAAGGGGGTAATTCCTCGACTCATTCAAAGGAAAAATTACCTATGAAAGTATTTCCTAAAAATCTTAACTTTTGAGATACAGTGTGAAAAAATTTTGTAAAAAAAATAAGTTTTTTAATAATAACTGAGATAATATTTTAGACAACTTCATAACATTTGGTACATGTCTTCTATGCATCAAGGTGAATTTTGTGATGTATAAAAAATTTCTCTACCAGTGGCGTTCGTACGGGTTTTGCATATTTTTGGAGGAAATATAGTACGCCACCGCTTTTTCTTGAAATAAAAATAAATTTTGAGATCCTCATTCATTTTTGAGCAAATTTAAATTCATGAGCTTTCTTTGACCGACGCATGGTTTTCGCTTAAAAAAAATCGTTTTACTTCAGGATCAGTTCCTCTGAAATCTGGTGCAATGTGGAAATGTTTGTGCATCGACTGAAAGCAAATTAACAGATCAGATTTTTTCCAAATGTACAAAAAATGTACCGAATCTTATAGAGTTGTATATAATATTATCTCAGTTATTACAAAAAAATAGTATTTTTTCAAAATTGTTCCCTGTATCTCAAAAGTTAAGACTTTTTTTACACATGTTCATAGGTAGTTTTTTTCTTAAAAGGAATCTTCAAGGAACACCCTATATATATATATATATATATATATATATATATATATATATATATATATATATATATATATATATATATATATATATATATATATTATATATATTATATATATACCAATATTAATATTTGGGATTGCAGTCTGGGTGAAATAAGTGTACACTCTATTCCTCTATCTCAAGCTTTCTGGATTTATCAATCCCTTCTTCAGGAGATGCTACAAAATATGAGTTGGTGAAACAAAAATGTTTTGGCTTACAAAGGAGTTACTCACGAATTTGTGGTTACATTCAAAGATGTTAATTTAATCATTTTCATCAGTTTGCATTAACGGGTGTCACAGTCCGAAGGTAGATCGAAAGAATATTAATCATTAACTACATTTTATGTTCTATTCAAGATTTATTTATTTGAAAACTGAAATTTTATTTCAATAAATTTGCGATGGCGGCGAACATAGACATAGATAGCTCTTGCCAGTACCTGTACGGCAGTGACATAAACATAATCTTCTTCTTCCGGTCTAACCTCGGTCTGCGAACCCAAACGTCAAACTATTGGACACAAACAATAATTTTTTTTTTTTTTTAACTCCAGGGACCTACAGTTTAACGCCGGTTCCGAACGGCCAATGGGCTTGTGAACGATGCACATTACCCAACAATTTATCTTATATATAGAACCTCTAAATTCTGGACATACACAACACCCAAGAGCAAGGTGGGACTCGAACCCACAATCCTCGGTTTACAAACGATATAAGGCGGTTCACCTTACCGCTGGTCTACCGAGGCCTCTAAACAATAATAATCATAATAATGTGATATGTCAAAATATATCCTTAATTTAGTTAACATAAACTATATCTAACCAAAAACGAAAAGAAAATTGAAGGATGAATTTAATTTATGTCTGTTTCATGATCAATAAGTTTAAAAAGATATTATATAAATATAAATTATAAAATGAAAAGCTGAAAAGGTAACACAAAAACTTCAAAATAAAGTAATGGAAAGCACTTTAACCCTGGTATTCAATTTTCTCCCCCTACAACTACCCTTTCCCATTCGTTGTTAGCAACATAGTTATTATTTGCATTTGTTATAGGTATATGAGCAAGCCGATTAGCCGAAGTATCAGTCAGGTGACTGTTTTTTATTCAAATGTCTATCATTGATTTGATTTTTATCAATTTCTATTAATAGGGCATACACAGAGCTCAAAGAGTCTATGTCCTTCATAGAATTGAATGCTGTTTCATCCTGGGCAATTCTTATCATCTCTAGAAGTGATCTTTTTCTCAGATTGATCTCAGTATCTAATACTTCTACCCCATTATAGTCTGGTATGTGTCCCGCTTCAATAGAATGTCTGGTTAGGGCACAACTATCATTTCTTGATGTTACTCTTATGTAAGGTTGATTCGTTGATTCAATGTCGTCCCAGTCTGGCCAATGTAGTGTGCATCACAGTGACCACACGGAATTCTAAATACTACATCACTCTTATTGAGGGTTTGGTGTTCGATCCTTCAGATTACTGTGTATTTTCCTGATGGGTTCAACATTCCTAGTTGCTACCATTATCTGTCCCTCTGGAAGAGTCTTCTTTATTCTGTTCGAGAGAGACTTTATATAAGGCAATTTGACAAATAGTTTTCCCTGTTTTTATCTTCTGTTTTGGTTTCTTGTAGATTTGGAGTGCTGTAGATGATCTTTTTTATGAGTTTATCAGGATAGCCATTTTGAATCATTATTTCACACAGTTTTGCCAAGTTCTTTTCTTTGAATGAGGGATGTGAGACTTTTAGCACTCTTGTTCTCAAATTATTGATGAAGTTTCATTTTGAAAGGGTGATAAGATAATTAGTGTATATATCTTTGTGAAGCCATTGGTTTCACATACCAGTCAGTACCCACGACGTTGTCATAAGAAGGGATACAAAATTGACTGGTAATTGGAGAGCCCCATAGTCGGAATACCTTAACGTTTATACAATATATATATATATATATATATATATATATATATATATATATATATATATATATATATATATATATATAAATATAAAAATATATATAAATAACTATATATATATATATATATATATATATATATATATATATATATATATATATTTATATATATGTATATATATATATATATATATTCATATAACACTTTTCTTGATATGTCTGAATAATAGCACCTTGTACGTTAACTTCAGATGCTCAACGTCTAATGACAAATTCATGGATACAATGTAGAGGTAGGTAATCATCTAGTATGCGTATATCTATAATAAATAATAGTTAGGAAATTCCTCACTGAATTATTAGTCTGTTAAGCATTTGATTGAGGTTAACAAATTAGAGAGGCAGCTATTAGTCAAGTCAATTTGCCTGATCAACGATTAGCTATTTCGATTCCTTTGGAGCAATTCTAAGATTTTAGATTCAAGTATTAGATGTATTCAAATTTTTTTCTGTATGAAAACATTAAAAATGCATTCGCGGAGAGAATATTTTCATTGATGAATATTGATAAATGTAAAATTCGAAACAAAATGATACTAAAAATGTTAACTTCAGTTGTGTCTAGTAGATCTGAATTTGCAATCAATTAGATTTGCTGTAAATAATTTGAGGCTAGCAAAGCTATGTATGCAAAATTTAATACAAATAAATATGTATCAGCTGCAGAACCAATCCACAACTTCAACCACAGACAAAGACGATGATGATGTAATGATGTCCTGTGAGCAGTTTATATAAAAATAGAGATAATTGTAAGAGAATCGTGGTTTTGATTGTAATAGTTTTTTAAGTAGAAAGTCCCGAAAATACCTATCACTGTTTTTTGGACGAGTAGACTACATGTTGGGTGCACAATTTTTTCGTGCTGTTGCGAAAAAATTATTATTGCGATTTTGGGCGACAAATTAGCACCAAAACACGTATAGAACAACTGCTAAAATAAGTGAATTTCATATGCAAAAATACTTGTTACCAATGTTTCCCCGTTAACATGTCGCAACCACGGTTGCGCCTTTGGGCGACAAATCAGTGTCTAAAGTGCGACACGGCTCTGAAAAAATCTTGCAATCCTGCTAGTAGCCGCTCGTTTGTCGCTATTTTATTTTAGGATGAAAACGTCAACATGTTTTGCGGGTTAAAAGATGCCGCAAATAAATAATTTTAAGTCAGTTTTACAATCAGGTAGATTTGCTTGTAACTATGCTAGTTTTATGTTTCCACGCAGATATAAACACTTTTGGTTTGTAATAATTCTGTTATCTTTTCCAGAGGGGGCTACAATAATTCCAGAGGGGGCTCAGCCTCCTCTGGCGCCACCTTGGCTACGGCCCTGGTTCAACACCTCAAACTTATTGAAATGATTCAATGAAACAACTAAATCTAGTATTGCATAAACAAATCTTTAAACTGTTCAATGAACGAGAACGTCTTTAAAGTCGCTCATAATAATAATTATTTATAACATTCAATATTTATTTATAACATCAAGCTTTTTATCTATTTAATATAAAATAAAAAGCTTGCTTTTGCGATACTAGATTTAGTTATTTCATTGAATTATTTCAATAAGTTTGAGGTGTTGAACTCATGAATGATTGTAATATGTGATAGGTCCGATATTTGAAACTTCGATATTTAGTGCGTTACTTGCTTGTTACTTGCTTTCTGTAGTACGATACAAAACAACTATTATTTCAATTGGATAATTCGATCTGTACGAACTCTTAGATTCGTAATATGATGGAAACTACCGAATCGTAATACAAGGAATGTTTCGTATTTCTCTATTCAACGTAGAATATTTGTTGTGGAGTCTGCAGGTTCGGAGATAGCAAGAGCAAACCCCTTAAAGCGCTTAACGCCAGTCGGGAAATTGAAAATAAAAATGAGTTGGTGTAGATGAGATTGAAATTGAATTTTCCTAAATGGCCTGTAATAACCTTCAGGCCTGGATCGCCTTAGTTGTGGCTAGCCGCAGCCGACTGGAATTTTGTCGCCGTTTCTCGTTATTTTCCTTCCCTTCAACTATAAATTCAGTGTAGGAAATAACGGTGTAAAGTAAGTTGTGAAATATTTTTAACAATCAACTATGTGAAGATGAATAAATCAAGAAATTTTGAGACTGGTATTTTATGAAAATTAAGTTAGAAATGGAAATAGAAATTTATTCACTATCAATAACTACATTGCAAGTCAATACAATCAAATCTCAACTTAATACAAATAATTGAGTGTAAAATCTCATAAACATCACAAAGCATATTTAAATGCACATGAAAATAAAAATCACAAGCATATTCAAATATACATAGAAATACATAGAATTATAATCCAAAACATGTGAATACATGTAACGGGCGCTCAAAAGTCATTTGACATAAATTCCTCAATGCTATAGAAACAGCTTTCCAGTAAGATTTTCTTTAGTGTTCTCTTGAACTATGCGTTGTTCAGATTCTTGTAATTGAAAGATAGCTTATTATTTGATTTAATGGAGATATAATTAAAATAATTTTGTGTTTTTTCCAAGCGATGTTTGGGAAGGATATAGTTACCACGTTTCCTTGTATGATGTTCGTGGAAAGATGTGAGTTGGAGACATTTTTTCTTGTGTTCATGAAAATAAGTCAGACACTGCAGAATGTAACAACACGGCAAGATCAACATCCCCAGCGCCCTGAAAAGATCTCTACAGCTCGTTAACCGGCACACTCCAAACAACGGTCGTACTGCTTCCTTCTGCTTCAGGAATATCCTAACACTCCCGTGCGAGGCTCCCCATCTTGTGTTTGATACTGCGGATGCTGAAAATAGCTGCATAGAGCTTCCTGCTAAAGATCCCAACATGTGCGGACCATATCAACGAACTGTCCAACGTAAAACCCAATAATTTAACCTGGTCTGGCTCTTCCATTATTCTTATTAAAATGTTAGTATTTGGGTCTTTCTGATGTTAAGGGATAGATTGTTCGCGGTTAACCGTAAGTTTCAGCATCTTAGATGGCTTTTTCTGTATGTACTCTGAACTCCCTCCTAGACTTTACTTTACTAACTAAAGTTGTATCGTCAGCAAATAGTACTGCTGTGGATCTCTACATTGTACACTAGGTCATCCATATATAATACAAATAGAATGGGACCCAAGATGGATCCCTGCGGCACGCCACATTTGATTTTTTTCCACCCGCTGAAATCGATCCTGGAGATAAGAATCTGACAATTTGTATACTTATGCTACAGTATTCCATTTTTTTCAGAAGTTTGTTATGTCGCAGTATATATACAAATATTATACTGTATGTTTACTTATTTAATTAAATTATTGTGTGACATGTTTTGGTACATTTTAGGTTAGACCGGGTACGATTGTAACAGCGTATGATTGAAACAGCTCTAAAATTGTAGAAACTATACCAAATTCGTTGAGGAAATGCCTCTTGCATTCGGTCTCCAGGTCTTGACTCAATTCCCAGTGTTGCGTCGCACTCCGCGTATGATTTCACATGAAGGACTATTTTGAATTGTTAACTGAAAGTAAGTATTTTTGATGAATTTCGTTACGATATAAAGTGATTATTGATGAACAAGTTTCGTGATGTTGGCTTTAAGATTAGTTTTATAATATTTTTAAATTGCAGATACACAGGAAATGCATGAGAAATTATTCGAGAAGTGGAAGCGTCATATTGCTGTATAACAAATCTTATGATGAAGTCAAACTAGAGGTTCGTTTTTGAGGCGAGTTCCAAAGAAATATCACATTAATTTATGTCTCATGTCTTGTTCCATAGATTGAAGAAGTTTTATTATTACTTGACCTGTGTATGTAGAGGAAATATTTTTTTTCTGTATTTATTTTACTTCATCTCTGACACTGTTGTGATTTTATTCAATGTTACTTTTTGTGTTTTTCTTATTAACAAAACAGTATTGAATTTATTGATGTCTATGAAAACCTAGATATAGGTACGTTTATAAAATATAGAGTTGCGATATATAGGTCACAAGTTATAAACTGCAAAAAAATACAGAAACCGAAACACCTATTCCGATATGGAACTTTGCAGAGATATTCGTTTCGAAATATAGTTAATTTCCTGCGTTGCTCGGATTCATGGCAGTCATGATCTATAATCTTGCTTTCATTGCTTTTATCAGCCAACCGTTGCTTTCAATGGCTTCTATTTTATCACGCCACAGGAAAATGATAACAGTGAGCTGATACATTTGTTCCCAGTTAGTCCAGCTATTCAGTTTTGAATAGCTGAAAACTAGATCGTCATGGAATAATCAACTACAAGACTGAAATATGATAAAAATTATATAGCTGGAAGTTGTTGGAAAATATCAAATTGTCGAACAATAGGGATCTTTCATTTTAGTTCTCCGTTTCGAAAGCAAATTGTGCCATTTTAGGGGATATAGGGTTATCGGGATAACTTATTTATATGATTCAAAATATCAGTTTCTCTTTAAGAATTTTTCGAAAAATCTTCTTCAATGAGAAAAGGAAATGTGATTGACTTTTGATTTGATCAAATTCCTCAATATTTTCAGATTTTTTTAGATAATATGAATATCCTACAAGTGATGAATCATTACACATCAACATCAAAATTGAAGTATAGGTATATACATAAACATATATATATATATATATAAATATATAGATATAAATATATATATATATATATATATATATATATATATATATATATATATATATATATATATATATATATATATATATATATATATATATATATATATATATATATATATATATATATATATATATATATATATATATATATATATATATATATATATATATATATATATATATATATATATATATATATATATATATATATATATATATATATATATACCGGGTGCCCACGGAAGGTGGATCGCCCCTATAACTTTTTTGTTTTCAGAGATAATGAAATAAAATTTAGAGGATCTGTAAATATGCATAAAACTGCATTTTTCGACAAGTAACTCAACTTCATGCAACTTCCGGTTTCACCGGAAGTGACATAAACTTTCGATTTTTAAATAGGACATTGGGTATATTTTCAGTTTTTATGTCTCCATATGACATTTAAAATACAACCATGTATCATTTGTTACTTTTTGTAACCTTTTCTTTATTTTTTTTTCGAAATAAATTTTTATTCTAGAGGGCTATGGATGCGTTCAAATAACTAATTTCGGTCCTAAAATGTATGTTAGAATACAACTTCACTGTTTTCGATCAAAATGTTCCAGCTATGTGAAGTTTAATTTTAAAACTTTTATTACTATTTTTTTTCAAATGGCAACATGGTGGCTCGTCGGGTTAAAAAAAAAGATAATTTTATTACGATTAATTTGATACCGCACTCTAGGTATTAGGTTGAAAGTAAACTTTCGATAAAAAACAGAAATCCCATTACCTTAATTTCTGAAAATGAAGAATCTTATTGAGATTAAAATAACATTTGAAATCATCGGGTAGCCTGTGACCAACATAACTGAAACAAAGCTACGCCCACAAATCTAGGTCCCTGGACGGCAAACAGGGCCATTTTAGGATCGAAATTATTTATTTGAACGCATCTATAGCCCTCTACAATAAAAACTTATTTCGAAAAAAAAATTGAACAACGGTTACAAAAAGTAGCAAATGATACATGGTTGTATTCCTAATGTCATATGGAGACAAAAAAACTGAAAATATACCAGGTGTCTCATTTAAAAATCGAAAGTTTATGTCACTTCCGGTGAAATCGGAAGTTGCATGAAGTTGAGTTACTTGTCAAAAAAGCAGATTTATGCATTAAACAGATCCTGTAAATTTCATTCCATTATCTCCGAAAAGAAAAAAGTTATAGGGGCGAGCCACCTTCCGTTATTATTATTATTATTATTATTATTATTATTATTATTATTATTATTATTATTATTATTATTATTATTATTATTATTATTATTATTATTATTATTATTATTATTATTATTATTATTATTATTATTATTATTATTATTATTATTATTATTATACCTCAACTGGACAGTTTTCGAACTTTTATCGTAAAATTCTGAAAAATGCTGTAAATTTGTTATTAGGTGTAGGTATAGGTATGCGATTAAGATTTCTGAAACCTTGAAACATTGTTTCATACATTTCTTGTCAAACTTCAGAACAATTAACCGATAAAAACTAGGGTGAATTTGGCGAATTTCAAACGTTAATAAGTATATATTAATAATATTCCTAGTTTTGATGAAATGCTGTGTATATTATAGATACCAATAACAAAAATTGTTTATTGTCACCTTTTCTAGTATAAGTTCAGTTAAAATGAATTTTCCACACAGAATACTCGAAACAATTAATCAATGTTCCAAAAATTGAAACCGCATATCAATATACCTTGTAACAAAGAAATAATAAGATATTTTTAGTTGTCAAAAAATTATGGACCGATTGAAGAGCTCTGGGTTACCCTGTATATTTGTTTATATATATATATATATATATATATATATATATATATATATATATATATATATATATATATATATATATATATATATATATATATATATATATATATATATATATATATATATATATATATATATATATATATATATACTAAACATCATTAATCCACAAAGACCTGCGGCAGCATATTAAAACAGAAAAATACGAAACAAAGATACTAAAGTGTTCTTTTTCTTTCACTTATAACGACAAGCTTATAGTGAAACCCAATGATATAAAGTGAAGCTTAAAAGAAATGAACAGATCAATTTCACTAGCAAGAGAACACAGGGAATTAGAAAAAACGAATCTGCCAATGAACTGAACAGGATGGTCTCGTTTTGTTTCCTCAAGATGAATAACGATAAATCGTCATCGATAAATTGAGGTTCAGGCCAACACGAGACGAGAATGACAGTTGAAGTGAAACGAACTTCAGTGAATAGCTGTAGAAGATGAGGAAATTAGAATTACTGGAGAGTTGGTTTTTATGCTCAGAATCTGAACAAAAAATGTCAAACAAATATGTTGTGAATATAATCCAATATTACGCCACATAAAAATTGTGATACCAGAAAATCTTTATGCTTGTGATTTAGAATTTGTTTGTTCACAATAATGTTTTTTATTCAATCAAATTTCAACTTTCAACGGTATCTAAAAGCAACCACTTCACCAACAACCAATAGTAGGAAACAATTATAATAACTCCGGACTCAAAATTTCCCGAGGAATTCGAATATTAAATAAAAAAGAGGGGTTGCTATTTAAAAATTTTAAGTGGGGTCTTGCAGGGCCCCAGGGGGACCTCGTGACCGCAATCTGATAGCGCCAATCGATTCCCAGGGAAATTTCCTTCCGAGTTCCATATTTCAATTTCCCGAAAAAATTTTCTCTTAAAAAATAACCCGCCGTACCGGAACTTTTTGAACACCCGATATATTATAAGACACAAGACAAAATACATGAAACATTAAAACTGGTACTGTAAAATTATGTGAAACTTTATATTCTGAATAAAAGAAACAATTTACTACAATTCACAGTTGACATTTCCTTTTTATGTTATTAAAATTATGATGAGGGTCTATATTTACAGTTATTAAACATTAAAACTGGTACTATAAAATTATTTGAAACTTTATTTTCTAAATAAAAGAAACAATTTACTACAATTCACAGATGACATCCCTTTTTTAGGTTATTAAAATTATGATGTGGGTCGATTTTTACTGTCATTGATCTCAGACTTGTATATATTACAATATATATTATAGAATGAATAATCATATATAAAATCAATTTTAATATATAGTCTGAGATCAATGACAGTAAAAATAGACCCGCATCATAATTTTAATAACCTAAAAAGGAGATATTGTCAACACTAAATTGTAGTCAATTGTAACAACAAAATATGGATATATATATATATATATATATATATATATATATATATATATATATATATATATATATATTTATTTATAAATATATATATATATATATATATATATATATATATATATATATATATATATATATATATATATATATATATAAATATATATATATATATATATACAGAGGCGCCGATTATGAAAAATATTGGGGGGGCCCATACTGGAGGTCTTGCCGCAGGAAATTTTCTGAATTTTAGATGAAAAATAGTGAGTTTTAAAATTTTTTAAAGCATTTTAGAGTCATATGGTCAACATTAGAACACCGAAACCTCAACTCTCGATAACTCGGCACTCCAGGAAACTAGAGATGCCTGACACATTTTTTGCCATTGAAAAACGAAACAAAACATAAGCACGCACGTTATTTTCTTAAAATACAGAAATAATTATGCTTATAAACTATTACAGAGCAGTGAATACATAGCTCCGAAAACACTGAAATTATATTTGAATAAAGCCTCAACTATCAAGTTTGAAGTATAAAACATAAAATATTGCTGTCACACAGTAATAGCACTTTGATTTAATAAGTGAAATAGCCAATTCCAGTTCACTTGGAATAAGGCTGAGGGTTCATTTAATGAAAACAATATCTCAAAGTTATTGCTTTGAAAATATTTAAGTATTATAATATAATAAATATAAACATATTTAAGTATTTGAAAATAACTAATACAGTAATATAGTAATACAGTACTAAACTAGTACTCATATTTTCAAAATGAAAATTTTACATTATTTATGTATTTAATTCTCTCTTTCATAAAGATTTTTTATATTGCTCTAAATACCAATACTAGAGCTAGAGTGTGTTTAGAAAGGTGCAAATGTCGAACGTCTGACTACATTACTGAATATTAAGTCGTTGATGACTGGTCGGATATCCGATTCATCCAAAACATCTCGGTGGGTCATGAAGAACAGCCAAGTTGTTCATTCGCTTCTGTTCCATTGTTGATGGGAGATATGACTTCAGACGTCTAAGGATCCTAAATCATCGTTCTGCTGTTGCTGTCGTGATTAGAACTACTTTGAGAAGCTTAACGCACTTCACTAATTCACATAAAATTTCTCCAACTGCAGACTCTTGTGGAATGTTACATCGCGCATGTTTCTGTTTTTGTTTTTTATTAGCGATATCGGCTAACATATTCAATTGTAAGCGCAGTCTCTCAATGTCTAGGTCGTTTTTGAAAACTCAGTTGATTTTTCAAACTTTGTTTCACCTCGGTTTACTAATAGCAAGTACTCTTGGTCAATTGCAATGCCCTGTGTGAGTCAGGCGCGGATCCAGGCCCGACTTTGGGGGGAGGGGGGAACTTTTATATATTCAAAAGCCAAAAGGTACTGGTATTTTGGGCAATGGTGAATCGAGTAGCTGTCAATCGAAACAATTAGGTAGGGCCCGGGCCATTGGGGGGGGGGGCGTTCCCCCAGTTCCCCCCTCTGGATCCGCGTCTGGTGTGAGTCCAGTTGATGCAAACCGATCAGTAATGCAAGATTGCACCTTTTCAAAAACTTCAATGTAAAGAGGTTTAAAGTATTCCTTCGTGGGTTTTAAATTGTGCGGAGAGCAGGCTTCGATGTTTTCATTCTTCTTTGGTATTCAATACTCGATTCCGAGGAAGCAAAGGATCACCATCTTATGAAGGTTTTTCTTTCAACCACAATTCCGAAAGTGTGCAAAACTATCACGCCTTCCATTGCGCATACAAATCAATCCCTCATATATTTGTTTTCAGATCAGAAATATTTAGATGCGGGCATTGAATTTTTTCATTTACATCCTCTACAGGGTTCATTGCATGGCAATAAAGACGTAAAAAGAAATAAGTCTTGAATTGTTACATTGACTCAAGGGTGCCTGCACATTTGTAACCCTCCATTGTTTTGTCCTCTGGAGAAAAGGAAAATGAAAAATACCAACATCATTTTGCAATTTTACAAAGCATAATATAAATAATAATTTTCTTAAATTATTGGGGGGGCGGAGTTTTATTATATATATATGTATATATATATATATATATATATATATATATATATATTATGTATATATATATATATATATATATATATATATATATATTATATATATATATTTTTTATATATATATATATATATATATATATATATATATATATATATATATATATATTTATATATTTATATTTATATTTATAAATATATATATAGGGTAAACCGAGGACAGATGCCAAACGGCAATATTTCGGCCTCTAATGAACAGATGGCTCTCGCACCAGGTACGTAGTGATCTGTATGTTCCATAAACCCTCGTGTGTTAGTGCCATAAGATAAAACTGTGTTTGCTGGTAAGTACTGCTTTAAAAATACTTTCATGCACCCTCAAAGTTTTTAAGGGGGTACAAAAACCGTTCTCATTCCCTATGAAAACAAAAGATTTGTTCGCAAGCAAATACCGATATGAAATGTTATAGTTTAAGGGAGTTTAGTGCTTCGTAGCGGTCGGTTCTACCTACAGACAAACTGAATTTATTGCAAGTGGCATCTCTTCCATATGTTTAGGAGAGATGCCACTTGAACGAAGGGTGAGATGCCTGAGTTAATTTTCTTACAGATATGCCGACCTTTTATAAGCGCAAGTGCCCTTCGAGGGGTTCCTGGACTGAAGCGGACTTGAATTCAGCTGTGAATGAATGCAGAAGAACGACTTTTCCAATGGTAGAATGGGACCAGGTGGTGTGTTAGGTGAAGATGCCGAAAGAAAGCTTTGAAGTCACATTAAAAAGTTGCAAAGAAGAGGATTTACACCAACGCGTACTGATGTCCGTGAAATGGCCTTCAGGTTGGCGGAAAAAATGAAAATCAAAGACACATTTAATAAAAAGCACCAACACGAAAACGTGGAAACGTGGCAAGCAGTTCAGACGAGGATGGTTTCTCCGTTCACGACAGTCACTCGGATATGGACAAGGAGGAACTTGATGAATACGCATGTAAAGGCTGCGAGGAAGACTATTATGGGACAAAGAAGGTAGAGGACTGGATACAATGTATCCACTGTGATACATTTGGGATGCACTACGTTCACAAATATTTGTCAACCTTGCGGGAAAATGTTATTAAGAACCAAATAATGCATTAGGCATCTCTCCTCGCACGTTTTGGCATCTCTCCTCTATACTCGAGGAGAGACGCCAATTTGTAGTGTTTTCAAAAATTTATTGTTACTTTCGCATTTTGATTAGTTAAGGTCTGGTTTTAATTTTTATAGAAGTTAAGAGTTTATATTTTCGTTATATTGTAAAAGATTTAATAAATATTCAGTTTCTCAATGTTTTTTAGTCCAAACAAAAAAAACGTGGCATCTCTCCTCGGTTTACCCTATATATATATATATATACATACATATGTATATATATATATATATATATATATATATATATATATATATATATATATATATATATATATATATATATATCGATATTTTGTTGTTGAAGAAAGCTCATTCGAAAAGCGAACTATTCTTCAATATCTCATAATGTGTCAACTGCGGCGTACCTACTCTACTTCAAAATCTCTCTTCCAGGGAGTGCAGAGAACGGATATACAAGATAACGTTTAGTTGAAGTGGAGAACGTTTCGAAAATCCAACAACCACTGCAGACGCTTTTGCGATAAGAAAGAATCCATTTAGATGAGTGTCTTGTATTCATCGCCAATACTGTCGCTCAGATTAGGTTAGAACGTGCCAACAAGGAATTTTTCCGCTGCAGCCTCAGTATACAGCACTTTAATAAGCACAATATCAGAGGAGTGAAAAACACTTGTGCCAATAGTCCACCATTTTGAATGCATTGACACATAATTAGGCTATCGGCTACGGAACACCGGAGAGTTTGCTTCTTGATTGGAATTTATTAGTTCGTTTTATCGAAAGGCACACTCAGGGAGATAAACAAGGCTTAGTCACACTAAATATGAAGATACTGTGCGGTAACTTTAACAGAAATGTGGATAAGATAAACAGCCCACTTCATAGAAGTATATTTTGAGTCATGTACTGATAATTATCTATCTGTTGAATCCGAAATGAACTTGAACTCAATAATTATTCATAAATAAATGCATGAAACAGACGCTGATGCAGAAACTTCATGCGGATTTTGGATTCAAGGAATATCTAAATGAAAAGATGTTTATTTTTCACTTGTATATAATATGTTTATTTCACCTTGGATACGGTTGCTATAAACACACTCATTATGCCCTAGGCCATTATGCCCGCATTTGCGGGCATAATGGATTCAAAATGCCCGCTTATTGTACTAGGAGAAATGAAGCAAATTTTATTGATTAAATACTTCATAATCCCTGTCGTATACGACTCTGGATTTCTCCGGCAATGAATTATTCGCAGCTTTGGCTGCATTTTCTATGATATTCTTGGGTAAATTCATTTTCATTTCCATTATTTCTATAAGATTACACAAAGAAAGCAGCAATGACATTCACTGAATATGATGACAAATATATTCACAAACTTCAAAATATCAACCAATGACATGCCTACTATGAGAAGGAAAATGGATAGGAGCAATGAAACGATTTTAAAATCGCTTTTTCATCATAATATAATAATTTTTTCGTGAAAAATAAAATCTTGTATGCACCGCGTGCGTTACTAGATCCTTATGCCCATCGGGCAACATGTTTCCCTCAGGGCATAATGATCTATATAACGCACTTGGTACATAAATAACTATTGAAGTAGGGGAGACCGGGTACAAAAGTAACATTTTGTACTTTCGCCTTGGTTTCTCGTTAGGTGTTACTATTTCGGTGAAATTGATATAGCCATACATAAATTCCGTTTATGTTCTATACATTAGCATCTTAAATTACCTTATTATTGTGTATTCTGCATGAATCACAGAAACTTTAAAAAAATTTGTCATTTGTTACTTTCGACCACGTTGGCGGGCCGAAAGTAACACGTTGTGGCTCGAAAGTAACAAGGCAAAGGGGTTTGTAATGAATATGATATGACATATTTAATCAAACTAATATTTATTGGAAAATTTTCAGTGTTAGTTTTCTCTATTCAGACTCGCAATTATAGCAAACATAATTCTTTGACGCATTCAATACCTATGAGACCACATTTTGCATTCGAAACAATGTAAACTTTGCTCATTCAGTCGACTATTGCTAAAATTTTCTAAATAAACGTCGCCTAATTCATTTTCCTTGTCTACAACTGCGCTAGTATTTCTAGCTTAATTTTTTTTATATGTCTATGTAATGTTACATGGCAGACATTCAATTTTTTTTGCTATGGCTCTAAGTTTTTCACCATCATTAAAATGCTCTTCAGCCGCTTTTCGATAGACTTCCATGTTAGTTGTTATTCGTGCGGTGGTTATTATGCGTTGTCGCGGCATTTTGTTGAAATAAACACACACACATAAAAAGTTTACTTAGAGTAAATCAATACGGGGACAAAAGTAACATGTTACTTATGTACCCATAGGGCTGCGTTACTTTTGTACCATACAGCATTTTTGTTAGAACATGAAAGATAGCCTTGAAACGGAACATGCTAGACAAAAACCAATTTAAGCACTGTAAAATCAATCTAATCGAGTATCATTAAGCAAATATTCAGATTAATATCATCCCTTAATACTGCATAAACATTAAATAAGTAAACGTCAAAAAATTTACTTTTGATTTGTGAAATCACGTAGCGTCCTCTCACACGATCTAACAGTGCGTGGCGCGAGCGGCGATTGAATGCATTTGAAGGTGGCGCCACCGGCTATCACCTGACAGCAGCTTAGTGGCGTTTTGACAATTCTTTAACCCTCCGTAACTAACATACGGTCTGTGAGACCGACAACTTCAATTTTCTTCGCTAAAAGGATATCGCACCAACTTATGATTCTGCGCGTTTCAGTAGTTTCCTATGTCGTCACCTTACACTTGGTGGCACTGCGACAATCGTTCATGACGCTTGAGTGTTGAGTTACTATCACTTTCGGTCTTGTGGACCGATGTTAGTAGGTGTGCAAGTGATTTTTAGAAAATACTAAGTAAGTCAATATTCTTTTTTCATTATGAAACAGGCGTCTTCATTTATATTTGGTACCCGTTCTGCTTTAAAAGACTAAATAGAACATGTTGTTCAACAGAATGGCTGATTGGAGTCATGAAGAGGAGCAAGAAAGACTAGAACGCCTATGGCAAGAATCTACCGGTGAACCAGAAAATGAAGCAGCAGAAGATATATGATAGCCTGGAATATGGCGATTTTGAAATGATGCATCTAAAAAGAACAGAAAAACAAAGTAAAGCTGTCTTTTCTGCAATCAATTCATGTTCCTGGAACATCTAATTCCACTGTGCTCGGAATGCAGCTTGAAAATTAATACTTGATTCAATATTGTTTTTTCAGTTTACGGTAGCCTTTATGTTCTTGGTACTTTACTATTGTTATTAAGTACATACTTATAGAGTTATCTGTTTTCGTTTATTCATTTCAGAATTTTTTTTTCCTTCTATTTCTTCAATGAAAATGTTTATGATTTTTAATTAAGGAAATTAAATTTTTGTATGCTTATTATTGGACCGAAGTTATAAATAAAATAGAAAATTATCAAAAATTGTCAATGAGTGTTTAATTAATCCAAATCTAAAATAATAATAAAAATATTGCATATTATAAAACAATTATCTACGTTTAATTGAAATTGGTCTCTGAGACCGATGTTAGCTACGGTGTACTACGAGCGTATGTTAGTCACGGAGGGTTAAACCTACAGAGCATTTGTTACTTTCGACCCGCCGTTACTTTTGTACCCAGTCTCCCCTACGACAATAAAGCGATAGTAAGTATTTGCTTTTGCTTCTTAGTTGTTTTCTATTTGTACAACTCAAAGTGCTCTAGTTATGAATGGATTCTACGATCAAAATAAAGGTATAGTTCAGTGATGTGTGCTATGCCTAAACCTTCAATTTTTTGAAATAATTTGAATTTTTTGAAAATATTGCCTCAATTTCTTGTTTGAAATGCTTCATATTTTATATTCCAATTATTATGAAACTTTATATCTTTCGCAGGTTTTCCAAACATTGAAACCTATCAATTAAGTAATTTAAGTGGCTACAACATGATTAATTCAAATAGAACGCCATATTTTCGAAGTAACCAGCAAACGTACTTTTTTATTAATGGTATCGAATGGTAATGTTATATAGCTAAGTCTTCCCCTTTTTACACAATACGATAATAATGTAATTCAGTGGCTTTTAGAGTGGAAGGTTTTATAAATCTAGTTGTCAATTTTTTTCAGAAATGTAAGATGATTTATTTCATCAGTTTCGTTTTGAAAAAACAAATTTTATGGTAATATTCTTCTTGTTATTGTGTGAGATCGTTGTTATTTGAATAATTCCTTTCTAGTGCTCACACAAAATGAAGATTTATATCAATAATTTTTTTTCTTGGCAAATATTCACTAGGCATTATAACTATAATCGAATAAAATATAGTTGTAGACTTTCGGGATTTACTGGCGGTCGAAAGCTGTGTTAGGAGCTAATTATAGTAGGGTACAGGCAAAATTTCTACCAAAAAACGATGAGGACAAATAAATAGATATTTGCTCATTTGCGATGAGTTGCTGATGTATTTGAAAACAAGCGTTTGATCTTTTTCAACTTCTAGTATTTCTCATAACATCAATTTGTGAACTCGGTGATGTCATCAAAAAATTATCAAAACGCAACTCTGTAATGAAATGTAGCACAGTAATACGGGTGGAAGAGGGCAAACAGGCATCAAATACAACTCGTCCAAATTCTTTATGAAAAAAAGGGCAGCAATACCACCGGATAGTCCCGGTTGCGATGAAGGCGACGAGGACGCTGCTGATTTCCCCCGGGACACCCGATCCGACGCCTTCCTTTGCCAGTACCTGTCGTGTGTGTCAATTACAGGCCTTACGATATCCGCCAACTTTCGGGATTTACTGGCGGTCGAAAGCTGTGTTAGGAGCTAATTATAGTAGGGTACAGGTAAAATTTCTACCAAAAAACGATGAGGACAAATAAATAGATATTTGCTCATTTGTGATGAGTTGATGATATATTTGAAAAAAAGCGTTTGATCTTTTTCAACTTCTAGTATTTCTCATAACATCAATTTGTCAACTCGGTGATGTCATCAAATTTATCAAACGCAACTCTGTAATGAAATGTAGCACAGTAATACGGGTGGAAGAGGGCAAACAGCATCAAATACAACTCGTGCAAAGTTCTTTATGAAAAAAGGGCAGGCAATACCACCCGGATAGGTCCCGGGTTTGCGATGAAGGGACGAGGACGCTGCTGATTTCCCCAGGGACACCCGATCCGACGCCTTCCTTTGCCGTACCTGTCGTGTGTCAATTACAGGGCCTTATCGATATCCGCACACAGGAAACGTATTTCGTGGCATGTCATAACGCGCATTGAGAAACAATCTCATCTTTTTATTTCTGATTAGCGAGTTTTCTGTGGTTGTACTGAAAAATTGAAATATTGGTAGCACAGTAATTTTGTACAGGTTTTTGGCAGGTTTTCACTTTGAAAACCTGCTTATTAAAATGGGTGAGATTAGCAAAGTGGGACCTAGGACCAAGATAGTTTTTGGTTTCATGACTTCTTTTTATGATGCTTGGCAGCAAAAACTCATTTTCATATCTCGCTCTCCTTCTCTCTCTATATATATATATTATATATATATATATATATATATATATATATATATATATATATATATATATATATATATATATATATACAGGCTTGGTGAATCTCATGAAATGCGATATTATTAAAAAGTTGACTTGTCGCCACGACATTCGTGGCTTTTTTCGAGTTTTATGAGATTCACCAAGCCTGTTATTGCTAATAATTATCAAACAGTTAAAAATAGTTCACAGGCAACAACATTTCAAATATATATATATATATATATATATATATATATATATATATATATATTTATATATATATATATATATATATATATATATATATATATATATATATATATATAGATATATATATATATATATATATATATATATATATATATATATATATATGTTCATATGTATGTATTGTATTTTAGCGTTGTTTTCACGATAAAGGGAGCAATTTTGGAGAAATAGAGTTGAAAGTTTGTAAATAGGTAGTTTCGTATGATATCTTGGATGGAATTGGTTTTGGTTCGAATTGTTTGGGGGTTGACCCCCAGGGGAAGAAATAAATCTTCTTTATACGATGAAGGGCGCAATATTGCAGCAATAGGGTTGAATGTTTGTATCTAGGTAGTTTTGTATGATATCTTCAATGAGATTGGTTTTGTTTCGAATTGGTTGGGGAGTTGACCCCCCGGAGGAGGAGATAAAACTTGTTCACACGATAAAGGTCACAATTTTGGAGTAATAGGGTTGAAAAATTGTAAATAGGTTGTAACGTTATGAAATACCGTCCACTGGCTAAACCAAATTCTAGCCGAGATCAGTCAGTAAAGAAGATTCTATGATTTCTAGCGTCACTTCAAATAGTAGGAGGGATAATTTGTCAAAGCCGGACAACGCTAACTAAATCATCTTTCTTTTTCGACTTGGAAATTTGAGTGAATACGACGTAAGAATTCTATTGTGAAGGCAAATAAATTCTCACCTTATAGTTATTCCGAGTTGATGAATTTTTGATAAATACCCTTGCGCTAGGAAGCGGTAAGTGTTTCTTCTTATTGATTTATGGCATTGATTAAATAATTTAGATCATATTTGTGAATTTGTAGTTTAATTTCCATTTTTATTTCAATATTCGAAATAGTCTCCGAAGGTTATATTATGGAACAGTTGAACAATCCTATTACTATATATTCACGTTAATTACCTATAGACAAAATTTTCTTAGTTCAAATTTTCCTTTTTAACCTTGTTTTTTTGCTTGTAGCGTTGATGAAAGTTTGTGTTGTGTTTTTTTTGCTCGAAAAAAAAACACTTTCCTTATCTCTTAGTTTTTTTATTTGATTCAAAGAACGTATTACCGTTTGTAGATAAGAGATTAAAAAGGATAGGAATCTACGCAGCAAACAAGATTATTGAAGGTTAATTGAACTGAAATTCGATAATGTGAATTTTAGCAAAACGTCAGGAGTCTGAGTTTCCAAAAAACGTCAGGAGTCTGAGTTTCCAAAAAAGGTCAGGAGTTTCCAAAAACGTCAGGAGTCTAAGTTTCCAAAAAACGTCAGGAGTTTCCAAAAACGTCAGGAGTTTCCAAAAACGTCAGGAGTCTGAATTTCAAAACCTCAGGAGTTTCTAAAAACCTCAGGAGTTTCCAAAAACGTCAGGAGCCCGAATTTCAAGAACTCCAGGAACTTTCAAAAACTCTAGAAACTTTATAAACCCCAGGAACTGTTAAAAGTCTCTCAAAACCGTAGGAGTCTGGATTGAAGACGGTTGGAAAACAGATCAGTATACTGACAAGAGCTCGATAAAATTAACTTTATTCATTAACTTTATTCAATTTAATTATATTTCGTTTGGTAATCTTTGAACCAAATTTTACCAATAACTTTAATAGAGATTTTAATAAAGTTACTTCGTTTCATTGTCTCATGTGAATAAATCAGGTGTAACCAAATTTCCCAAACATTTGAACTAGTCGGAGAATTTAATTTTTGTAAAATATCCAAAACTCAATTTTATTGTTTCATTAGGAAAATTAACATTACAAGGTATTTTCGAAAGATATATTAGGTGGGATTGGTTTTGGCTCAAATTGGTTAGGGGGTTGACCCCCTGGGGGAAGAAATAAATCATGTTCACATGATAAATGGCGTAATTTTGAAGGAATAGGATTGAAAGTTTGTGAGTAGATAGTTTCTTATGATATATTGAATGGGATTGGTTTTGGTACGAATTGCTTGGGGGGTTGACCCTCCAGAGGAGGAAATAAATATTTTTTACACGATAGAGGGGCAACTTTTGTTTTTCTGATTTGGAACAGAAATCATAATTGAATGAATAGATTTTCCAAACTGAATACTTTTTGAAAACCTGTCTTTCTAATGAAGCTCGCTGCGATAGAGTTTTTTTTATGTTAAAATAATGGTTTTTGGTTATGCAGTGTCTGAAGACGATAAAAAATCTTGAAAACTGGTCATGTTTCGTCATAAATTTTGTAACTATCTCACAAATTTCCTCAGAATGAAATTATTAGAAGATCTTCCAAAAACTGAAATGTTGAACGATGAAGGATTATGTTTGAAATTATTAGCCACTGTTGTAAGAAATTCAGAATTTATGTATATCTTTGAGTGCTAGACCCTAAAAATATTGGTACTTACTTTTTTGAAGTAGCTCTGACCAGATATTACTATTCTGTGATCATGAGAAAAATATCGAGAAATATATATGTTGTAATTAATAACTGAATTTGTTATAATAGTAGCTACAAAAATTGATGATTTTTTAATTATGAGCTAATTAAATTGTAAGCTGATTTTTCTTATCAATTACTTTAGCTTCTATTGTAATAAATTCAGTTATTAATTACAATATATGTATTTCTCGACATTTTTCTCATAATCACTTCATAGTCAAACAATTTCCGGTCAGAGCTACCTCAAAAAAGTAAGTACCAATATTTTTGGTGCCTAGCACTGAAATATATACATAGATTCTGAATTTTTTACAACAGTGGCTACTTAAATTCATGAAAACGAATAAATACTCATATTTAAAGATGTGAAGTTGATGATTTAATCTAATGTACGAAACGTCGCATTGAAAATTGGTTCATATCAGATTTTAACAAATATGAAACATTATTGAAATGAAGGCGTTCGAGCCAAAAAAACGAAATTCTTCTATTTTAGTTTCTGGCCAATATCTCAAAAATAACCGTTGATATTTAAGATCTGAAAAAAGTTGATTATCTCTCTCCAAAATAAAAAAGTTTTATCCAATTTAACCAACCTTGTAGGCCTCCGTTTCCCAGAGAGCAATAGTGGAATCAGCTAAAAACAACGGCCTGTATATATATATATATATATATATATATATATATATATATATATATATATATATATATATATATATATATATATATATAATATATATATATATATATATATATATATATATATATATATATATATATATATATATATATATATATATATATTATATTATATATAAAATCCTACGAAAACAAATTTCCTCAAAAGGTTTAGGTTCTCGACAAGGGAAGGGAGCGCAGTTATTAAAATCGACTAATAATAAAACTCTATATTTCGGACTCAATATGCGGTCCTTCCTCAGGAATTAATGAAAAACCAAATTGAAGTTATACTTAATGAATAAAAAGAGTGACAATAGGTAACTTACATAAGTTACTTAATATCACAGATATGGGTTTATATATATATATATATATATATATATATATATATATATATATATATATATATATATATATATATACTATATATCTATATATATATATATATATATATATATATATATATACTATATATACATATATATATATATATATATATATATATATATATATATATATATATATATATATATATATATAATAAATATATATATATATTTATATATTTATATTTATATATATATATATATATATATAATAATTTACTACCTATATCTGAAAAGTTCAATATATTTTAGGATAGCAGAAAAAAAAATTTTATTATATTGATATATATATATATATATATATATCAATATAATAAAATTTTCTTTTCAGCTATCCTTAAACATATTCCAAAACTTTTCAGATATAGCTAGTAGATTATTAAACTTGGGAAACTGTGTACTAAATATAGGAACAGTAGAGCACACATAACAAAAAGTGTTAAGAATATCCCTTAATATTGTTCCGTCGTCAACTCCTTATGGCGTCAAAATAAATATTGACATTCCTGAAACCCTCAGGAAGGCACCACGTGGAACGCTGAGAAAGTTAAAGATTGACCCACTCGTTTAATTTCATATAGCTCCGAGGGATTTCTCCGGAATCACTTAGTGCGCGGGACAGAAATAAAAGAGAGTGATTTTCCGAGGTCACTCGGAATAATCAGGTCCATTCTCAGAATTTATCGTTCTTTCAATCGAAATCTCAGATAGGAGTGAGAAGAAGTTTCAAAGAAAGAACATTTCAACTAGTGATGAAAAGAAACCTTTTATATTCTTCATTCAGTATTCAGTTTCTAGATTTTGTTATTTCTTGATTATTTAAGCTGCAAGAGGCCTTTGAGTTGCGAACTTCATTCTAGTAATCTCGACGTTCATTAATAAGTTTGTCGATACTTTTATGAAGAAAAATATATTGATTTAATCATCTTCTTGGAATTTTCAAGAAAGTATTCTATATCTCAGTAATTAATTTACGTTATTTAATACCTTAGTTCTTGGTGTATGTGATTGTGTTGGAATGAATTCCGTTAATGTGATGGAAATGTGTAATATGATTCAGGGAGTATCATACGCTATTTAATTTATGTGAAATTTTTTCAATGTTTGTGAACTTATCTCACTACCTTTGGAATATACTTCAGAAATATCAATGTTCTTATGAACTTTATCTACAGGGCATCAATTGATGAATTTCCAATAAATCATATTTAATAACTGAGATTGAATTCTCGCACATCACTTGGTGAAACATCATAAAGATAAAGTATAAACTTTAAAATAAAAAACACTTGGCTTATGTTTCACTATATAAAAAATATTTAGATACTGTATTTAGCAGCAACGAATAGTCGACATGTTTCGAGTTATGAACTCATTATCAAGACTGACTACAGGAGAGTTTTACATCCTGTTTTATAAAACAGACAGAAGCAAATGTGATACCTGAAAATCAATTTGTTCGTTTACAAGGGGTAATTGACTATTATGGGCGGAACTTATTTCGAGAATTTCAAGAAGGTCAAGGCGCTTTCCTTTGTTACCTGAATGTAACAATTTGGTTTTGTTGAAATCCAGGAAGTGATTGAATTTTATACAATGTTCAGAGAAGCCAGTGGTATTTTTGTTTTGTAAAATTGACTTTTTATGTTTTTCAACACGAATATTTATATTCCTTTCTGTTTGTCCAATATAGAAAGCAGGACATTCGTCGCAAAATATTTTGTAATCACCACTGTTTTCTCCGATGTTAGATTTTTCTTTATTATTGACCAAGAATTACTTCAAGTTTCTTTTATTTGTACAAATTGTTTCCATGTTATTTTTCGATAGTCTGTTACAAATTTTGCTACTCAAATTCGGCATAAAATTTATTGGAAAATATTTTTGTTCTTCATTAATAGTTTGCGTGGCGTATATTGCATGCAACAGATACTTTATTCGTTTTTTCTCAATGAGCTTGTCGATAAGAATTTCATTGTAACCGTTATTGGTGGCTGATAATTTAATTGTATTAACTTCTGTTTGAAAATTTGTTTCCGATAATGGAATCGTGAACAACCTATGTATGAACGAATGAAAAGCACTGAGTTTTATTTTAATGTGTTGGTTATACTGTCGCTGTGAATTAAAATATCTGTGAAGGTTGGTTCTCTATAAATGTTGAAAGTAAGAGAATTCAAATTCCTAGCAATCTGAACGTCTAAGAAATTCAAGGTACCGTTTTCTACTTCTTTTATAAATTGAATCGAGTTGTAGAAAGTATTTATATAGTCAAGGAAATTATCTAACTGCCTATCTGTACCGGTCGAAATACAAAAAATATCTACATAACGCATAAAAAAATTTGTACAAATGAAAGAAACTTGAAGTCATTGTTGGTCAATAATAAAGAAAAATCTAACATCGGAGGAAACAATGGTGTTTACAAAATATTTTGTGGCGAATGTCCTGCTTTCTATATTGGACAGACAGGAAGGAATATAAATATTCGTGTTGAAGAACATAAAAAGTCAATTTTACAAAACAAGAATACTACTGGCTCGAAATAAGTTCCGCTCATAATAGTCAATTACCCCTTGTAAACGAACAAATTGATTTTCAGGTACCACCTTTGCTTTCGTTTATTTTATAAAATAGGATGTAATACTCTCCTGTAGTCAGTCTTGATAATGAGTTCATAACTCTAAACATGTCGACTATTCATTACTGCTATATACAGTATCTAAATATTTTTTATATAGTGAAACATAAGCCAAGTGTTTTTTTATTTTGAAGTTTATACATTATCAAATCATATTTAACTGACATGATCTTCAATAGCTCTTGACAATGGATTAGCTGTTTATCTCGAATGAAACGGAATATTTTCTCTCCATCGCCATATCAAGCAGAAAATGCCTGTATATGTTTCATCACAAAAGCCTTTTGAATGTCTGTAAGCGAGGGCCGAGGTGTAAGCTAGTGGAAAGGTGTGTAAGCGACTGCAGAAGTATGTAATTGAGTGTAAAAGTGTGTAAACAAAAGTAAAATTTTCTAAGCGAGCGTTATAAAGTGTGAGCTATTGAAAACGGGTGTAAGCGAGTGAAAAATTGTATGAGCGAGAATGGAATATGTAAGTGACTGTGTAAGCGCTTGTCGGATGTGGTTGGTACTTGAAAAAGTGATCGCTTGAGAACAACACAGGTGAGTTTTTAAGGCATATTTTCTTCGAAAATCTTAGATGTATCGAAAGGCAGCAATCACGGTGGGGAGTATTTTATCAATTCAATCCAGACCTTCTTGACAACGATTTTCGATATTTTTTATATGCGGTTCATAACGAAACTATGAAAATTTGAGTAAAATTCTACAACTTCCGCCATTTTTATGTTGATATTTGTGTTTTGATTTATATATTTTTATCGGTACATAATGGCATATCTAGCGGCTCCCATCGAATCAAATGAACCGATATATTATAGCTGCTGTTGTTTTCGAAGCAGAACTAAACGTGGCTGAATTTTTCCAACTACCACCGTGAATATTTCTAATTTTTATCGCGGTTTTTGAAAAACTTCAAAGTTTCTACAGATTTATTTAGAGGGTTGAACTTTGGTACGTAGATTGAGTTCCTATTGAAATGCGTTCATTTGTGGGTTTTTGAATAGAATAAATCATTCTCTTATTTTTATTACGGCATTCGATTAAAGTGTACGCGATGCAATTCTTGAACTTTTGTCGCATCTCGACTTGATGCACCTCGCACGAAAAAGACAACCTTGTTGAAAGAGCCCTACTGTTAACGCGTTTCTTCGGAAATTCCTAATTGCATTTTGAGTATGCAGGTTTGATGATATCACACAACAGATTAACGCACATTCTGATTGTTTATGACATAAGTTACTATTGTGGGACTTGTTCAACAATAACTTTTGTTCTAACAATATTTCAATAAATTTGAAAATACTTCAATGAAATATTGAGTACGTAGAAAACTTTTTCATCCTGTCATTTATTGAACTAGAAAAATGTTATTTTCATTTCTTTATACGTTAAGCCATATTTATCCTGAATTTATTTCAATAATAATGAATATAAATAAAATATCCGAAAATATACTACTACTGAATTAATCTGATTAGTTGTTGTACACATTTTCAAAGGAATTCTCAGAAACTCTTCACTCTTAATAATATAATTTGCAAAAACAAACAATGAAAATATGAAAATCATTGCATGGAATCTGATAATGTACTTCAATTTTAATCGATATTTCTTACCCAAGTGTGAATCCCTCTATTGATTGATAGTGGTGAAGGATATTGTTTGGTTGATTTACCGTGCTCCCACAATTTCCTACATAACACAAAGGTGCAGAGTGCTGAAGCTTTCAATTGTCTGAGCCAATTGCAACCATCAATTAATGTCATCATATTTCATTATCTCCAAAACATAAAACAAAAAATACTTGATGGAAAATTTGTTTTCTTACGTTCTTATCATGTAATCGATGTATTCTAATCAAATTTCTTTAGAAAGTACAAGATATAATCAGAAAATAATCATTTTTCCAAAGAATTTATTTCGAAAAGATTTACGGTTTTGATAAATGAGGCTCTTATGAATTCTAAAGAAATTTAATCCTTAAAAAACAGATGACTATGTTTCATAACATTTTGAGCGGCTGTGGCTGTTTTAAGTTATTGAATACGTGCTATTCAATCCGATATCGTCAGTCAAGGCTGATGTTGAGCAAAACCACAGAAACCATTACACACATAATGTACAGAATATTTTTTTCACATTTGATTCAAGGAGCGATTTATGAATTTTTGAAAAATTGAACTTTGAAACTCAATTGTCTCATAAAATTTCTGCAGCGGAAGCCGCCTTATTAGATACGAATTACTGAGATTGAATTCTCGCACATCACTTGGTGAAACATCATAAAGAATAAAGTATAAACTTTAAAATAAAAAACACTTGGCTTATGTTTCACTATATAAAAAAAAATATTTTGATACTGTATTTAGCAGTAACGAAAAGTCGACATGTTTCGAGTTATGAACTCATTATCAAGACTGACTGCAGAAGAGTATAACATCCTAATTTATAAAACAGACAGAACTTATTTCGAGAATTTCAAGAAGGTCAAGGCGTTTTCCTTTGTTACCTGAATGTAACAATTTGGTTTTGTTGAAATCCAGGAAGTGATTGAATTTTATACAATGTTCAGAGAAGCCAGTGGTATTTTTGTTTTGTAAAATTGACTTTTTATGTTTTTCAACACGAATATTCATATTCCTTCCTGATTGTCCAATATAGAAAGCAGGACATTCGTCGCAAAATATTTGGTGAACACCACTGTTTTCTCCGATGTTAGATTTTTCTTTATTATTGACCAAGAATCACTTCAAGTTTCTTTTATTTGTACACATTGCTTTAACGTTATTTTTCGATAGTCTTTTACAAATTTTGCTACTAAAATTCGGCACTTGGTGGATTTCACCTTTTTTTTTTAAAACCATGCTGCAGTTCACAGAGGTTTTATCACGAGTTGAATTGCATCTCTATGCAATGCACTTCGTAAAAACTAACACCGTAGGGAAAGATTTTTGCTACTCACACTTGTTTTTTAAACTGTAATTTTCACTACTTCAAAAAAGTAGGTATATTATTTCAGTACTGGATGAAAATGTGATATTGAAACTGTTGAAAACTACAATTTCAGGCAATTAGTTGTTGATTTGAGCAAGTCAATAATTAATTCGATGGACGATGAATCAATCACTCCCCACTGTTAAATCTCTGATAACTTGGACCCATCGATTACATTTTACCACCCCCAGGTACCGAACCGAAATACTTATATTTTCAAGCGATGTATTTGCAATTATGTATTCAGTCTTGATAATGCTGTAACAGGCGAAACTAGTCGAATAAAAAAAGTTATTTTCATTTTGTGGTTTTTAGACAAGTTGTTTTCTTATTATTTAATTTTTAAGTCAATAATTTACTAGATAACAACTGACCTTTGAGTTTAATTTATTCAATAGGAAGTCATGCAGATGAAATTACGTTCTATTTTCAATGGAATCTTTGTTCTCAATTATACTCCATCCATCTTCATGTAAGTATTATAGATATATGAACAGAATTCGTTGATTTATCAAAAAACCTTTAGTCGAAGAAAATTTATTTCATCATACCGTCCTGTCATCAATAAAACATGTATTTTCTTAAACTTAAGATGAAATAAAATTAGGGCATCCCAGTCTCATGAACAATAATAAAAATAATATCGGACTAAATTATAATTCAATTTTTAGGCGGATATAGATTAATTCAGAATTCAAATAAATATTTTTATCGATAGAGTAAGGAGATATATTACCTGCTACTTTTACGCAGAATGAGAACCATGTTCGCCACTTTTATGATCCAATGTCAGAAAATAAATAAAGTTCGGGCTTATTTTTATGAAACATCAATATACTGCCAACCAACTTGGAATATTGAATTTCCTTATTATCATAAAATATATAAGCGAATTTACAGGTTATATGAGTTTTCCAAAGCGCAAATTTTGACTTACCGTTAGTCGTATTTTACACAAAAATAATAGTCTATTTCAAAGAGAAAGTCAACTGTCAGTTGCGGGTGTATTTTTTAAATCCATTGAAGACATCCACGAATTTGAAAATTTTTTGATATCTGATATATATATATATATATATATATATATATATATATATATATATATATATATATATATATATATATATATATATATATATATATATATATATATATATATATAGGGGAAGTACGGACAAAATGACATAGGCATGATTTTTCAAATTCTGCCGCTTCTAGCCCGCCATGGATAACTACATCACGTGACACAACCGGCTAATACCAACCTGTCAAAACGTAAACTCGCGCCAGTCTTTCATTTAGGTGTCATGACCTACGACAAACATTGGTAAGTTACGAGTTTTTTCTCAACTGCAGGGAGTTTTGTGTATTAATATTATATTTTTCATGATTTAACCTTATGTGTATATTTTTTACATCCCTTAAGTTTTTATTGTTATCTTTGAATAGTATTTTCCGTGATTAATATTCATTTTGCATTAATTTTTGAATTTTGAATTTTTATAACGCTATATGGACAAAATGACATACACAGGTAACGGACAAAATGACATAGGTATGTCGTTTCGTCCATAAGAAATCAATGAGCTAATTGTAGGTACCTAATACCCTTTTCCCGTTAATCAAAGCTGTTAATTTCTCTACAGATACACCGAAATGCCGCGTAATTATAAGTGTAAGACAGATTGCCAATCCTGGATTGAGGAATCAATTCCTAAAGCTATAGTAGCATTCGCAGTAATAAAATGGGTTGGCTTTTGGCGTCGAAGACATTTGGAGTGCCACAAGCAACACTAGGAAGATATACTTCGAATAGTAACAAAACTTTGGAGTCCTCTGGAAAGGGTCTAGGATGTTAGAAAGCAACTTTCACACCTGATGTGGAAAGAAAATTAGTTGAGCATTTGATATTATTTGAATCTCTTTCGTTTGGACAGCTGCGAACGTCTGTTCAAGAATTAGCTTGTGAGATGGCTGAAAGAAATGGTTTTGCTCACAGATTTAACCCGCAAAAACAGAAAGCTGGACAAGAATAGTTAGAAGGGTTTTTGAGACGAAATAAAGATATTTCTTCACGCAAACCAGAAGCTACTCAAGCTGCTAGTGCTCAGGCTATTGATCGACCACAACTCAAAAAGTTTTAGAGATCTACGGAAATCTGCTAGAATCTGAGAACATTGGGCCACACAGAATTTATAATACTGACGAATCAAGCCTCTCTACTTTACAAAAACCACAAAAGATATTGGCTACTGCTGGTAGGAAGCAAGTTGGCGTTAATAACTAGCGCAACACGTGGAAATAACACCACTGTTGTTTGTTGTGCTAATGCTATTGGTACATTCGTTCCAACGATCATGATATTTTCCAGGAAAAATATGAAAAAATTATTAATCGGTGAAGCACGTCCTGGCACTTTAGGTGTAGCTCAACCGATGGATTTATTTCTGAAATGGCTGAAATACTTCCAAAGTTTTGTTAAATCATCTATTAACGATAAAGTTATATTGATTGTCGACGGTCATGTAAGTCACAAAGGGCTTGAAAGTTTAGAATATGCAAAAAAAACGGTATCATTGTTTTGTGTCTACATCCACATTGCACTCATCGTCTGCAGCCTTTGGATGTCTAATTTTACACAGTTTTGAAGACATATTTCAACCAAGAGACATCTATATGGCTCAAGAAACATCTAGGACGTTCCAAATTGCTGTTTGATTTGTTTAAAATGTTTGCATTGGACCCACGGTTCTTGCGCGGAAGTTTCTAAACGAAGCAAGCGGTTCATTTGCGAGCTTTTCCTTCAATTTTATAACTTTTACCGTGTATGTCATTTAGTCCATATGTGGTATGCCATTTTGTCCATAGCATATGGACAAAACGGATTTCTTTGTTCTCAGTTAAATTCAAAATTATAATTTTGTCTAGTTTTTTAACTTTTAAATATCTATTATAATTCAAAGATATGAAACTGAAGGTTACTGGTGTACAATGTGAATTCGCTGTGATTTACTATTGAAGAGTTATGACCCAAAAGCAAAACTGTATGTCATTTTGTACGTGAACTATTTCTAATCTCTTGATAGTTATTAGCAATAACAGGCTTGTTGAATCTCAAAAAACTCGATTTTATTTAAAAGTTGACGTTTCGCCACGACATTCGTATTGGACTGAATAGCACGTAATAAATAACAAAGAACGGCCACAGCCGAAAAATTTTCGTGAAACATAGTAGTCTTTTTCTATTCAAATTTTTTCAAATCAATAAATGTCAAAGAAATTTCAATTTTTTCAAAAGTTTTGATAAAGCCACGAATGTCGTGGCGAATCGTCAACTTTTTAATAAAATCGAGTTTTTTGAGATACAACAAGCCTGTTATTGCTAATAATAAATTATCAAGAGATTATATACATATATATATATATATATATATATATATATATATATATATATATATATATATATATATATATATATATATATATATATATATATATAAATAAATATATACAGGTTGCTATCTCGGTAACTATAATAACTACAAGATTGGTCAAATTAGATAAAATATGCAGTTTTTAGAAGAAATTGACAATCTGGTTTCAGATTGAAAAAAAAAATTTCTATCTTGATCTACGGGGGTTTTTCGAAAAATTGCTCAAAACTAATTGATCGAATATCTGAAAAAGTATAATTTTTACAAAAAATTAGTGACGAATTTTTTTTTGCATTTTAGACGTTCTTCAAGCGGTTATTTTCTAAGGAAATTTGGTTCGTCTAGTTTTCGAAATATCATATTCAACTTTGTTTTTTAAATACATCATTTTTCATTCCAAATTAAAAAAAACTTTTTTTTCTGATTTCAACGATATATCACATGTCCATATTTGTTAGTATTTAAATGTTAAAAAATAGTATTCAACTTTTTTGGTACTTTTTTGCATTTTATAGTTTTTCATAGAGCAAAGAGAAACAGTTGCTTATAAAAGTCTATGATCCGTTATACATGTGTCGTATCAGAGTATAACAGTTATCGAAGTTAGCGTGAATATTTCAGTTTGAACTTCAAGCTTCCAGTCCTTGTATTCGAAAAAACCACAAAAATCTTCATTCTGCCCCGTGTAGTTTCTAGGAGCTGCCAATCATGTTATATACACATTAGAATGTCTCTTCTCTACAATTTTCTTCTGATGTACTACAGATGGTGGAATGACCCTTTCGTATGGCTGGAGAACCCTCCAAAAAGATTTTTTGTGTTGCACGCTTTTTTTCTCTTTTTGGAAGAAAAACTCCCTTATAACACTTGATAATGAAGTGTTTAGTAAGGATAGAGCGGTCATGGTCTTTGGAAGTGCAAAAATGGGTGCGTTTGTCCGGCAGGTTACTTTTGTCGGCCTACACACCTACAAATTGAGTTAGAGGGTTGAATATTCATACGAGAATTGAGGTGGTGCTGAAAAACGGTATAAAGATGTATCGATTCCACGCCTTTTTCATCAATAGATTTCTTCTTTTGTCGTAGGGTGAATTGTGCGCACCTAAGAAGCCGGGTTGATATTTTCTTGAATATAGCATCTAGAATTCTGAATTTTGGCATAGATATTCTTCATTGTATATGGTATAACACAAATAAATTAAATATCACAAAAGAATATGTTCTGAGCTTAAGAACGAAATGAGACATAAACTGACAATGCGCATGATTATCCACCCTATGCGAGTAATTGTGCGCAACCAGAAATCTGTAAATATAGTATGGTGTATCAGATATAATCAAAAGAAGCATTAAGGAAGACATATATTATTTGTTAGAACATTATCAAAATATAAAAAAATTGTAATTTAGGTACAAAAATCACAGTCATATCCTTCATAGCTTTCAGTGGACCATAAAATGCTAAATCTAAAGCCTGTGAGCAATAAAAAGTATGTGGTGTGATGGCTAGCAATTCAATCTTGTTTTGCTCACAAAATTTATAATTTTATAGCTAAATTGTTAGCTACAGCATAAGAATACGCTAATCGCAGAAGTTCATTTCTTGTGACACCATAAAAAAGTTTTGCCATTTTTAGTACGTGACTCGCTAAACTATTTTCTTGGACCTGTGAAAAAATGGGATGTGGACCCACTAATATCACATCCTCCTTCATATTCATCTTTCTTTCTTTTGCGAATTGTATATTCTGGTATTAAAACTTCCTTCCGTCATCTCTAACTGCTCCGTCATTTGCAACAAATCACAAGACTTTTTTCATTTTTTCTGCGTCCCAAGAGGCTTTATTCGTTTTGCGGGTATATTTTAGCATCTGAAATTATTCAGAAAACATTTTCTTTTATACTGAATAACAACAAAAACTTCTTACTCAAAAAGTTCGCTAATTGTGCGCAAGGCGCACCATTACCCGACATGGACCTAATGCTTATAAAAATTCACCAAAATAAAACTGGAGGTTCTTTACCTTAGATGAATCGCTCCTACAATAGCTAGAACCACGTTGATTATTTTAGTATAATTACCCAAACAAAAAAGTCCTCATTAACATTTTCAATCTTCTTTTCGCACGCACAAAAGTTGGAGTAAACAACCAAAATAGTAGTCAGACACGATGACAGCTGCGTTTGCCGCGGAAATTGACCAAATGGCTGCGCAACTTTAACTATCTTCTGAGAGATGGCACGGTGTATGAATTCCAATAAATGGTTGACATTTTCTACTGATAATATGCTGCACATCATTAGCCGCCGCGCACGATTAACCGACTTCCCCCTACATTTTGAGATTTTGCGCACATAATAGGTCCGCTGGATTCAGTTAGAGGAATGAAAGTTGATTGGGTACGTGGATTGTTTTAATGTTAGAAAAGTGTCCAGTGTAGATTTGAACTGATTTCAACATTTTAATGTAGAAATTCCAATAATTTTGAAGGATTCTCGAGCACTGCGCATCTCTAGAGATTTTTCAGATTCGATAAGAAGGTTGAAAGTTTGAACATGAATTCAATTGATGTATCAGGTGGATATAAAAATATTTTATGTAAAAGTTCAATGTATTTTTGGATGTTTTCAGTTTTGTGCAGCTTGCCAGTCTCTCCAAATTGATAATAACGAGGGAAAAATTCGACTCTTGTAACAGGGCTCTGTTGCTCTTTAACAAGTTGAGCTCTTTAGTAGAAGAAATCAGATAAGAACAGGAAACAAAATTTGAATGAGAAATAAACTACTGAAAGTTTTTGAACAGCGTGAAATGGAATAATAATTTTTCGTTATCCTGAATTTATTCCTATCTGTAATGGAAGACGAAATGGAAAAAAAAAATTTTAAATATAATTATAGAATACAAGTTAAGAGATCGAACAGTTATAAGTTATAAAAGGAGGATTTTTCGTTTTTATTAATATGAATATTAAATCACATAATCACAACAAATTTCATCAGGAAAAGAGTTCCATATTCCAATGAGTTTGATAGAATATGAGATTTCTAGTACAAATATTTCTAAGTTCATTCAAAAATCTGTATTGATTTTAATACTCAAAAATACTGCGTTTATTTGTACTCGAGAATTTGATCGTCTTTTTTATAATGTTTATATGTTTATACTGAATACATTGTAGCATGTGACCCATTCGTTCAATTTTGATATGAATTATTCAATATTTACAGAAAAAATGGCATGTTCGTAAATTCGACTACATTATTTCGTGAATTTAAGATGAGAAGAAATCGGTCGCTCCTAAAGCTATTTCTGATTCCTTTGATATAAGATGCACCAAATAGTTTTTTTTTCTTTAGCTTTATAGAACTTGTCTATATTCTTTTATAGCTTGAATACATAGAGAGTTACATGATAAAATATTTTCCATTCGACTATTTATACTTACTCATTTAAATGATTAACAAATAGTTCTCGCTAAACTAGTGAAACAATACTGAATAATTGAACTAAAAGCAGACTTGGCTTTAGTTACACTGATATGTGCCGAACTAATTAGATTGCGTTTCGATTTGGGTTACCAGTATTAATAGAAAAATACCAGATAGAACTGAACACTGAAATCCTTGTAATTCAGTTAACATGAAATATGGTACCTTAAATAACGATTACAAAAAAAAAATTATTGAATAGTGAGGTGATATCTTCTTTCAAAATACATTAGATATTCTTTATATTAAGCAAGGGCGGATGAATTTAGTTATTTATACAATAAGAATATAAAGTAATTTTTTTGCACGAGCGAGAATTGCAAGAAAGAAGGTTTATATTCGAGTTGAATGAATTAGTTTTTTCAATACTTTAGTTCTATGATCTGCTTTATTACTAACGTTTTGAAGCAAAACGTTAATTTTGATTGGTTTGGAAGTGACGTGAAATTAAGCAGAATTTATTCAGTCAATCGCAATACATGCAAATGTTAGAACAAATATTAAGTAGCCAGGTTAAATAATAGCAATTTCAATCATAGTAGTCATACTGTAAGCAGATAATTCTAGTAAATTTATAAAACATCGTTTTAATCATGATGAATAGAATGATTTTAGTGATGTATCTGATATATCTGCCGATGTGATCGAGTCAGCGGCAGCTTTTAGCTTAAAACTTTTACCAGTAAATCCCATATTACTATACAGAAAAAACATATGATAGTTGCTGTTCTCAGAAAAATATCTAACTTATCTTACCTCCCCTTTCTCGCGTATTTGTAGAAAACTCGAAAACTGTCCACCTTGTGGTCCGAGTTTTCAATGATAAAATCAGCTTAAGCTTTTAACAGAAATGAACATATAGGATATCATCTCAAAGTGAAGGCATTTCTTAGAGGTGCCGGCTATATCTACAGAGAGGCAACTGAATTTTTTAAAGTAGTTATGATTATAGGTTTGACAGGCCGCTGTCACCTCGGCGAACTTACTGAACTTGCAATAAATGATATTGAGGATAATAGATATTCATATAATTGATAACATACTTGATTCAAAAACAAAATTATAAAGAATATTTGTAGTTCGAAATAACATTTAACACAAATTTACTCTACTCCCTCCTGACATATTAAAACGCCCTTAATTTTTTCCAAGTTGCATGATGTTTTTAAATGCATGCAGATTAAATCTGACTAAGTTAACAAAATTTGTGATAATGTAGCTGAGTGTAGCTGAGCACTACAGGGTATTATATATTTTTGTGAAACCCACATCAAGTTTCACCCATCTAGTACAGTGTCATGTTCAAATTATATAAGATTAGGATTTATCTTGAAAATTTTAAAGAATGCATTTATTTTTCTAGCAATTTCAAAATAGCCGTATAAAACGAATAAGGTTATAGAAATTCTGTCTGCAGTATCTTCAATTTAAAAAAAAGTACCAAGGTTAACCGAGATCGTCATGCTTCTATTTCTAGAAATAATCGAGATACTCTTCCATTATAACGAAATTCAGACACCCTGTACACTATTCCACAGTAGTAGTAAAATATTGTATTACTACCCAGTAAATAATTCTATAATTTAATCTTTTTAATCATTTTCGTAACGAACAAATCTTGGTTTCCAAATTCAATATAATATTGAAATCTCTCTCACACTTATATAGTCTCATCATTCTTCAATACTAACATGTGCCTTTAAGTCTCGAAACTTATTCCCTTCATTAAGCTTGCAGCAGTGTGCTCACCATATTCCCAGGGTAATTCGTCTTCTAGTATTCGGGCCTCGGTAGACCAGCGGTGAGCGAATACCGCCTTGTACCGTTTGTTGACCGAGGATGTGGGTTCGAGTCCCACCTTGCTCTTGGGCGTTGTGTATGTCCTGAATTTAGGGGTTCTAATCATTAGATTGAGTGTTGGGTAATGTACATTGTTTACAAGCCCATTGGCCGTTCGGAACCGGCGTTAAACTGTAGGTCCCTCGAGATAAAAAAAAAAAAAAAAAACAATTCTAATGATATCACCTTGCTCAAGGCAATAATTCAGTAATGTGAAGAAATTTCGTAACTTCTGTAATTCAATGCCTCATAATGTACTGAAAATTTTCAAGCTTGAAATTTAGTTAACAATAAAGGATGTTTTTCACTACCAGATTTTTTCACTGAACAATAATTTTGTAGATGATATTGTTATATGAACTGAATATTACATGAGTATGAATATTAGAGGAAACTGTTGACTATAAATGAGAAATAATGTATTGTGCTACTATATTTTAAAGAAAATGAACATTTTTGTCATTGTTGAGTTTTTATGATAGTAGTTGGGTATATAGAGTAAAGGCTTCGAATAATATCATTACTAGGAATGTCGTATTTTGATTTATATAAATGAAGGGTCAACTAATACCATAAAATTGAAAAATCAAATAATGGGAAATTTTGTACATATTTTGATCATTTAACAGACTGACTGATTTATTTTTACAATATTTATATATTTCTATTTATTCTGCTTTCTTACTTTTCAGTTTTTTTAATATTCATAAAAGTCAAATTAATCTAGCAAACCGTCAACCGTTTGAGAAATATAATGACGAAAGGTTAACTGTTGAATAAAGTTGGTTTTCTAATCGCTAAGAAACGATAAGTAAATAACAATTCAGTACAGGCAAAAACACTTCAAACATCAGATGGAATGAAGATTTTATATTAGAGGCCTCGGTAGACCAGCGGTAAGGTGAACCGCCTTATACCGTTTGTAAACCGAGGGGGGTTCGAGTCCCACCTTGCTCTTGGGTGTTGTGTATGTCCAGAATTTAGTGGTTCTATATATAAGATAAATTGTTGGGTAATGTGCATCGTTCACAAGTCCATTGGCCGTTCGGAACCGGCGTTAAACTGTAGGTCCCTCGAGTTGAAAAAAAAAAAGATTTTATAACTAAGATTTTATAACAGAGTATAAACTCTGCAAAGTTGTTTTCATATTTCTCTCAAAATTTTGTTGAATATATATTTGAAAAAAAAGATTCATTGGCTTTTTTATAATTAAACGATTCAATTATCGTTATTTTATGATCTGAAAAATGTTTTCACTTCATTCTAGAACCAATTAGTTTAATTTTCATTCGCGTAATTCCATGGAAATTTTATTTTTTATATACTGTCCACTTTTTGTAGTATTCATTTATTTCTTAGCGAAAAAACCGAATCCTTACTCAAATTTTCACTATGCATTATCCCACTCGTTTCGGTTGCAGAGAAATTTTTTGTCCGAATAAAGCCGGTCGTAAAACCGAGATGGAACTTTTATAGTGGACAAAAAGAATGACCAACAACGCATTCGAGAATGTAGCTTTCAGTGAGTATGAGCAATTTCATTATTTTATGAGAGAAAGCCATTAGCTTAGTCTGAATTTTCACGTTGAATTGAAGATTTGAATTTAGTACCTTGCTGTAGCTCAGAATTAACAAAAGAATGTGAAAAGTTGGGCAACTCTTGTTACCTTCAGATGAATTTCGAATGACCAATTAATATATTTGCCAGAAGTATGACAACATACTTGTTGGCCTTAGCCGATCATTCGGTACATATATTAATAAGGAAATTTTTTTAAAGACTATATATATATATATATATATATATATATATATCTATATATATATATATATATATATATATATATATATATAAATATATATATATATATATATATATATATATATATATATATATATATATATATATATATATATATATAAACATAATATATATTATATATATATATATATATATATATATATATATATATATATATATATATATATATATATATATATATATATATATATATATATATATATATATATATATATATATATATATATATATAAAGTCTTCAAAAGAATTGACTCTCTCACAAAGCATTGGAAAATAATTCAAAAAATTCAACTCCCTGAACCTTAGAAAAATAAACAAAGGTTTCAAAGGAGATTAAGTGATTTGTCTAATCTCCTCTCGTTCTTGTGTGGAATTCTCGATGTATCATATATCTCTCTTTCTTGAAATGTTATTTGATAATTTTCAATTTTCAAAGGTAGCCGGACGCAAAAGTGACGAAGTTGCCAGTATGACATACATGCATTTCAAAGAAAATAAACCTTCAAATCAAAATCTTATGGTTCACACTCTCAACTGCAGTGCCAAAAATAAAAACCATATAGTGACATGCTTGTGGTAAATACTAGTTAAAGATGAAATGTTGGAATCAATGTTGTTTGGTTCTCATTATTTACAGAGGGATTTTCCCATTATGGAAAAGTGCCATAAGAATGTGTGCTGTGTGTTCCTGATGATTGACATATGACTGTTGTGAAGGTAAAAAGAAAAAGCTCTTTTCAATTGTAGGTCATGAATTGTTGTTACTTACTCATTTACAATTATCAATAAACAAACAAAAAAGAAAACTTTAGAAACACGGAATATCCGTTGATCAAAATTCGCTGAGAGTAACAAACATAACGAACATTGATGATGTTTTGAATGGAGAGGAGAGTTCATCACAATTAATATAGAAAACTAGAATGGTTTTTATTAATAGGTAGATTGGAAACTGAAATATACAAAACCAGTTTCACTAAATAAGATAATATTAAAAAATCTGCAGCAGCTTCTTCTTTACATTACAGCATTCAATTATAGTTATTATGAACAGGCTAAAACTGTTAGTCAAGATATATTGTTATGGTCAAGAATACCAAGACATAGAAAATATAGAAGAATATGATATGTTTCATTTCGTTTGAGGCAAGAAGTAAATAGGACAAATTTTCTTCAAATATTTCTAATTTTTTATAACATAATTTTTTTAAAATCTGACATGTAGTAGCAAATTTGATTAGTGCTGTTTAAACGATACACAACTGTTTCAGTATTATTAATACCAAAATGGGAGTGCCAAATTTCTTGAATTTTTGTCAATGGCAAACCACATTATTATTATAATTGAAGAATGCAGTGCCAATGGAGTGTTTTAAAGCAGGTGCAGATAACAATCCTCATAGAAAATTTATATCAGCAAATTAATTCAAATTGTTCTGCTCTGTGGATGAATTTGGAAAAATCAAGTTATTTCATAATACTCAATTAATTGTCAGCAGATTCAATCATTAAAATCTAAAAGAAGTGTCAGTAACATAGATCTATCACTGAATTCGAATTTTTTCTTCATAGTTTTTCAATTTTCCTTAGTAAATTTTAATTGCCTCAGTCAATTTGGAGGGTACGTGAAAGAGTGACAAACCTTAAAAATACGAACAATTAAAATATATATACCAAGATGGCACATCCCAAAACATCAATTCGAACCACGTACCAAATTTCACCCACCACTGTCTCTTCCAAAGTTTGGTGACAAAAATTTTGAAAGGATTTACCCGAATAAAATTGTTCTTATATCCCGAGAACAACTACAAATACCAAATTTAGGATACTTCATTTAACTAAAGAGGTCAAACGTGGACATAGAAAACCTCAGTCCAGGAGGATATAAAAATCACTTCCGCACTTCACGGTTGACTTTCAATACTGCAAAAGTCGATAAATTCTCTGAAAATATTACTAATTAAGTACAAAATATATAATAACTGAGATTGAATTCTCGCACATCACTTGGTGAAACATCATAAAGAATAAAGTATAAACTTTAAAATAAAAACACTTGGCTTATGTTTCACAATATAAAAAATCTTTAGATACTGTACTTAGCAGTAATAAAAAGTCGACATGTTTCGAGCTATGAACTCATTATCAAGACTGACTACAGGAGAGTATTGCATCGTAATTTATAAAACAGACAAAAGCAAAGGTGATACCTGAAAATCAATTTGTTCCTTTACAAGGGGTAATTGACTATTATGGGCGGAACTTATTTCGATAATTTCGAGAAGGTCAAGACGTTTACCCTTGTTACCTGAATGTAACAATTTGGTTTTGTTGAAATCCAGGAAGTGATTGAATTTTATACAATGTTCAGAGAAGCCAGTGGTATTTTTGTTTTGTAAAATTGACTTTTTATGTTCTTCAACACGAATATTTATATTCCTTCCTGTCTGTCCAATATAGAAAGCAGGACATTCGTCGCAAAATATTTTGTAAATACCACTGTTTTCTCCGATGTTAGATTTTTCTTTATTATTGACCAAGAATGACTTCAAGTTTCTTTTATTTGTACAAATTGTTTTAACGTTATTTTTCGATAGTCTGTTACAAATTTTGCTACTCAAATTAGGCACATAATTTATTGGGAAGTATTTTTGTTCTTCATTAATAGTTTGCGTGGGGTATATTGAATGCAACAGATACTTTCTTCGATTTTTCCCAATGAGCTTGTCGATAAGACTTTCATTGTAACCGTTATTGATGGCTAATAATTTAATTGTATTAACTTCAGTTTGAAAATTTGTTTCCGATAATGGAATCGTGAACAACCTATGTATGAACGAATGAAAAGCAATGAGTTTTATTTTAATGTGTTGGTTACTGTCGCTGTGAATTAAAGTATCTGTGAAGGTTGGTTTTCTATAAATGTTGAAAGTAAGAGAATTCAAATTCCTAGCAATCTGAACGCCTAAGAAATTCAAGGTACCGTTTTCGTTTTCTACTTCTTTTGTAAATTGAATCGAGTTGTAGAAAGTATTTATATATTTGAGGAAATTATCTAACTGCCTATCTGTACCGGTCCAAATACAAAAAATATCATCCACATAACGTCTCCATAATAAAACGTTAGTAATTAAATTATTATCAGTATTGGAAATTTTTTCTTCTAAGTTATTCATGAAAATTTCACTCAACAAAGGCGATAACGGTGAGCCCATGGGCAATCCGTCTTCTTGTTTGTATATTATATTATTAAATTTGAAATAACTCTGTTTCAAACATAAGTTTAAGGCAGACATTGTTTCGTTGACTGCTTGAGTTGTTAAATTTGGGTTCATCTCTAGATATCGCTTAACAATATTTTTAACTTCTTGAGTTGGCGTAGAAGGAAATAAGTTGATAACGTCAAATGAAATTAGTTTAGCATTTGAAGGAATTTTGATATTCTTAAGATGATTAACTAACTGAATAGAATTTTTAATGCTATACGCCGGATTGAATTGAATTAAGGTGGGTAATTTCTTATTCAAATACTGACATAATTTATACGCAGGAGCGTTAATATGAGATACTATTGGACGCATCGGGCAATCAATTTTATGTATTTTTGGTAAAGTATATAAAACCGGGGTGCGTGGGTTCATGGAAGTTAAGAAAAAAGTGTTAATATCTGAAAATAAGATTTTACTATTCTTGATGAATGATTTTATTTCGTTTCGGAATTTTTTAGTGGGATCTATTTTAAGTTTTGAGAATTTATCTGTATTAAATAGGATTTCAGATTTTTCAATGTAGGTATTTTTATCTATGATAGTTACAGCATTTCCTTTGTCCGCTTTGCATATAACCAAATTATTATCCTGAATTTTTGATCTCAACTGTTTTATAGTTTTTAATTCTAAATTATTGTTATTTCTGCATTTATATTTATTTATGACTTCCGCGCATATAGTTTTTTCAAAATTCAAACGTAAACGTCTTGACCTTCTCGAAATTATCGAAATAAGTTCCGCCCATAATAGTCAATTACCCCTTGTAAACGAACAAATTGATTTTCAGGTATCACCTTTGCTTTTGTCTGTTTTATAAATTACGATGCAATACTCTCCTGTAGTCAGTCTTGATAATGAGTTCATAGCTCGAAACATGTCGACTTTTTATTACTGCTAAGTACAGTATCTAAAGATTATATAGTTAAAGAAATCATACAAAATTTAAATGACTTAAACTGAAAATTATCAATATGAATATGAGGGGATCTACTCCGACTTGAAAAATATCTTGAAACGGCAAGAATATTAATATCCCATGATTCGATATTTTAATTCGATTCATTAAAATATGTTCTGGGCAGACAGGCAATTTTCCCAGCAGATAAGTTCTAATATCGGTATAATTTAAACTTTCAGATTTCCTATCAGACTTCATTGGAACGGAATGGAGAACCTATAATGAACTTTTTCTCAATTTCTGTTCTTGCTTCGTTCCCTCTAAAAACTGGTAGATACTCTCCCTCCACCCAATTCTCCTATAGCGAAAGTTGGAACGTATTCATTATGGTTCGTCGAATTTCAAGTTTGAAGTTCTTTTCATATTCACTCGGAATTCTCGATAGCATCCTCGACCACTATAATTTTTGCCTAACTCTGTCCAAATATGAATTGGAATTTTGTATACAACCGAAGGTATTGTATTTTCGGTAATATTATCTTCGAAAAGAATAGACTATTGCAGTGTAACGAAAGTTAACAGTGAGGTGCAGTAGTATTTTTCATCCGTTTTAGACCTCCTATAACACGATTTTCTGATGTTGATGTTCAATGGTTGAAATTCACTACATGAATTAAGTTCATGTTGAAATACGATCCTTTGTGTGTTACAGCTCTTCTCCCCAACCGGCGCGTTGCACTTCGAGGTGTTTATTCCTTTCGAAAAGCATCTCGACTTGCTTTTTTATGAGTACGCAAAGCATTTTTATTTACAACCATGCATGTGATAATGACATTTCACCTATCTTTGAAAGGTGGAAAGTTGACGTTTTTTGACTTCTACTTTCAACCCGGGTGGAAATTGAGCACTTTCCACCCGGTTGGAAAGTATAATTACTGCCAATAACTTTGCGTGTTTAGATATGTCTACTTTTTCTCTAATTGATAGAGTGGTCCTTAGCATGGAGTGTACTGACCAAAGCGTTGATACGAGGGTCGTTCTATAAGTCCTAAGAAAAAGATAGGAAAACACTGTTTTTTAGGGTTAATTTTTTTTATTTCTCAACATAGTCTCCTTTCAGCTCTACACACTTTTCCAAACGTTTTTCCAAAATTTTTATGCCGTCCAAAAAATAGGATTTCGGAATTTCTGCAATATACTCATTCGTTTGAGCAATGATGTCCTCGTCGGAAGTGAACCGTCGTCCGCCAAGCCATTTCTTCAGATTGGGAAACAGGAAATAGTCACTTGGGGCCAGATCTGGTGAATAAGCAGGATGCTGCAACAATTTCATCTTCAATTCCACAATTTTGGCCATGGAAACAGCACAGGTTTGCACACGCGCATTGTCCTGATGCAAGAGGATTTTTTTCTTCTTCAAATGCGGACGTTTCTCTTCGATTTCCTCGCTCAACCTTTGCAATAACGACGCGTAATACGGCCCTGTTATCGTTTTTCCTTTTTCCAAGTAGTCGATGAAAATGATGCCCTGCGTATCCCAAAAGACTGTGGCCATCACCTTGCCGGCCGATGCCACTGTTTTCGCCTTCTTTGGAGCCCGTTCACCCTTGAAAATCCACTGTGATGACTGTCTCTTCGTTTCTGGAGTGTAGTAGTGGATCCAGGTTTCGTCCACAGTTAGATATCGACGAAGGAATTCGGCAGGATTGCGACGGAAGAGCGCCAACATGACCTCAGAGTCGACCACACGATTGCGCTCATTCTCCTCTGAGAGCAAACGCGGCACCCATCTTGCCGAAAATTTTTTCACAGACAATGTTTCATGCAAAATTGAAGCGACTGTACCTTGTGATATGCCTGTGGCCTCAACTAATTCGCGCACTTTAATTCGTCGATCGCTCAAAATCAGGTCGTGGATTTTATTGATGATTTCAGGAGTAGACACCTCCACTGGGCGTCCCGGACGATGTTCTTTTTTTGTGGATGAATGGCCACGTTTAAATTCATTCACCCAATTGTAGACTGTCGCAAACACAGGTGCAGATGTGCCATGAACTGCATCCAACTCGGCTTTGATTTCTTTCGGCGTTAAGCCTTTCAAATGGAAATGTTTGATGACAGCCCGGAACTCGCTTTTCTCCATTGTTATGTATAAACAAATGTTGTTGACTTTAATCGACGATAGAAATTGACCTACGTCTTGGATCGAGCTGAAATTTTGACAGCTTTCCTACCGATAGTGCTGCTAACGGAAAAAAATATTTACCGATACTACGAGCGCCATCTCTTGGATTTTCTAAGGACTTATTGAACGACCCTCGCATTTTCTTTGTCTTGGCATATTCGCTAAAATAAGCCAGTAACGCCGATTCAGAGCCAGGATTTTGAACTCTGTTATACTTATATGTTCTTAAAAGTATCATATGCCTTGTCATATCTCGGGCGGCTTTTGGTTGGTAAGAGATCTTCTTCCACTATTTTCGCAGCTTCTCGAATTTCTGGTGGAGTAGCAGCAAACTCAAATCCCTCATCTGATAAAATTCTCTTCTTGGATTTGCGAAATTTTTGACAGCACATACGTTTTCAATAAATAACTATATTGTTTAGTGACATACTCAAAAAATGATATTTATCATCTTAATGTGCATTATTACCTACGTTATTTTACCACCTGGAGTGCGTTCGAAAACTAAGTATCGGAAAAATAGGAAGTGGTTGTAAATAAAATAGTATACAAACCTCGGTGGAAAGTTTCAATTATGTCTCGAGAAGTATAGTACTAACGCATCTCTCGACAGTAATGAAACCTGGATATGTAATATACTATTTTTCAATAAAAAAACTAATTTTTATTTCAGTTTGTTATCAGAGCGTGGTTTTTCAAACCATAATTTTTCATTTCAATCGCATCTCGAAGCGAAGCACTTCGCGCGAAAACTTCTTCTTAGTTATGTGGCTTTGCTGCTAAGTCGTTTTCATATAATAGTAAGCTAAAAATTTGTTCGTACGGTATATAACAAGAAAAAACTGATGTTAGTTTTTCACGAGGGTTATGATATATTGAATTCTCTTAAAAACAAAATTTAAAAAAAGTCTTGTGAAACTTCATAAGTGTAGTTATCCCACCAGTCCGGTTATTTTATGCGTAACTACTCCAGAATTACTGTTTTACAGTTTCCAATTAAAATTGTAGCTCACAACAAATTCGAAACAAAATTTTCTAAAAATATTGATTTACTAACGCGAAACTTCTGTCATTTGATATCTCTTAGCATTCAATCAAATTACTGAAAAGCACTCATCAGTGATTAGAATCAAACCTGCAAATCATTCAATTCAGTTCATATTAATTTTAGTCTTAGAGGTTTGTGTCAGAATTTTTTTTGAATTCAATAAAATATAGGTTTGATAATTTTCTAACCATGATTATATAACTCATGTATGAATAAGCCAATAGAATCCGTGAATTTTGCATAACTACTGCGTATTGATAAGTGAATATACCCTTGACGACGTGATATAATCGTTTTGGTGTTTCGCCTCGTGTCAAAATGTGAATGTTTTCATATTGACGACGTTTTGACGGATGTCAAAAAAAATTATATTTTTTTTTCGTTATAATCGTAACGAATACCACTCGAGCAATCGAAAATAATCGATTATGCTGACCTCGTCACTCGACGTATTTTCTTAAAACATCACTCGAGCTGCGCTCTCGTTGATGTTTCGCAAAATACGTCTCGTGACTCGGAAGTATAATCGATTATTTTCGATGCTCTTCTGATATTACAACTGAATATATTCAGTTATAATATCATCGAAAATAATCGATTATACTTCGAACCACGAGACGTATTGTGAGAAACTACGTCGAGTGACGAGGTCAGTATAATCGATTATTTTCGATTGCTCGAGTGGTATTCGTTACGATTATATAACGAATAAAAAATATTGATTTTTTGACAAACATCAAAATACTGTCAATATGAGAGCATTCACATTTTGACACTAGGCGGAACACCAAAACGATTAGGTATATCACGTATTCACTTATTAATACGCAGTAGTTATGCAAAATTCACGGATTCTTTTGGCTTATTCATACATGAGTTATGAACAAGAAAAATTCTTCAATAATTTGAAAAAATAGCAAACGAGTTTCCAAGGGAGCTGCAGTTGCAGAGTATATATTTCATGTCAGGAAATCTGTATTATCGTGACGGGATTCTGCGCTTTTATTCAAGCGGTCAATTCTTGATTTTTAATATCTTTGGTGGAGGGCGCTCTGGGTTATCCAGACAGTAGTCCGACCACGATTTGTATTAGGGAACAATTAGTAATTCGTTAATTGACATCGAATCAAATAAGCTGCACTGATGAGACCTTATAAGATTGAAACAGTTGTATGCATATTTTGAGTTGGAATTCACCGTTGGATTGTGAATGTAGAATTCACGTTGCGGAATATACATAATTAGCTCCCTTGGAAAGCTGTTTGATAATTTTTTAAATTATTGAAGAATTTTCCTTGTTCACTTTATTTGAAATTTTTTTTCTACCCAAAGATGTTAACTAGAAATTCAACATTTTAGCTTATATCTGTAACCCTGGTCAAAACTTCCATTAAATTTTTTCACATTATGATATCATTATCGCATACACTATGAACATTTATTTAACGCAATATTTAAAGAAAAATACATCAAATACGTACAAATTCCCAAAATCGGTGGCCTAATTTGCCATGTGGTGATTGAAACAAAATGTTTATCGGTAGAACACATAGATATTCCGAGAAAAGTATGAAGGCTATATGTATAATCAATAAAAGGTACTTTAATTTTTCCAATAATTTGTTAGCTGAGAATCATTCACTGAATACATATTTCTTTATTTTTCTTATATAAAGTAGAAGATTGAAATTATACCTTTGGGAAGCACTATTTACTAATAGTGGTAGAAGAATTCTGAGAACTTCTGAAGGATTGAATATATTTGAATATTATCCCGGGCTGCAAATATTCAATATCTGACTTAGTTTCTACAACTTTTCTCGAAACAATTACCTACACACCAACCCACTATTTTATTTCTTGATGTATTCGTTTATTTTATAGGTGCTAAAATTCATGTGAACTGTGATACCCATATTCAGCATTATCGTGTGGTAAAACGCCAAGTCCTAAATTCAATTATATTAATCTTGAAATCAAATATATGTTATTCTGATAAAATAGCCTATATTAAATTTCTGAATTACTGTGCTGTGTGAAAATCAAGATAAGTAAAGTTTTCATATCGTGTGAATTACCTCAATAAGAAAAGTCACTAACGGCGGTTTGATTTTGTATAATACCTACTAAATAGCATTATATAAAATACGATAAAACATGTTTTTCAGACAAGTACTCCAATATTAATTATTAGGTAGTCATAATTTTGTCGGTGAAATTTCTTGAATTCGTAGAGTTTCATTTTCACTTTATTATTTTCTCAAATTACTTTTTCCTTGTATTAATTGCTGGTATTAATTAAATTTATTAACGAAACGTAACGCTCTTGAATTTCTACGTGTTTATCATGCTAAAATTCTCTCTGCTTTTTATTTAGAAATTCACAAGTTGAAATATGATGGAAGCTCATTACTAGGCACTCAGGAAAGATGAATGACCTCATTTGCAGGATGTTTGTAAAGGCGGAGAGACAAACTTCAAGAGCAGACTTTTCGAACTGAAAATTATAATTTTCATTCATCAACGAAAACATATGGCAACATTTCGCATTCGCGATCATTGTTACTGTTCAAAACTTTTCATTTCCTTATTTCCTTGATTTTCAGGTCGTTACGTTGTAAAGTTAACTGAAACCCCAAAAGGTACTCTTGGTGAAATAATGTATAACTTCTAAAATTTTCCAGAAAACTCGGTGTTTGACTTTCATAACAACAGAATACTGCATGAAACGTAGTAAAATATATCCCTTACTAAACGAACAGAACTTCAATGAAGTGTTGTAGGCGTTTTGTCATTAAATTCGTGATTTTATCAAGAATTTTCAAAGAAAAAAATTTTTCAAAATATATATATATATATATATATATATATATATATATATATATATATATATATATATATATATATATATATATATATATATATATATATATATATATATATATATATATATATATATATATATATACAGGGTGATTCATTAATATGTGTAAATATTTTAACGGGAGAATTTTGAGCTCAAAATATGAAGATCTAACCCAATTTGCTTATACAAAATATTTCTCCTTACTGATTTGCAGGGTGTTTTATTTAGATTATTAAAAATGAATTTTGTTCATTACTTAAATGCTGCTTGATATTTCTTCATGGTATTTGGCAGTAAGTAAAAGTAGTTTGGAACACATCAAATAATAGTAAAGAAGACTTTCTCGCTATCACCAGTGGCGTACGGTTGGGACACAGAAAGAGTTCTCGTTTCCTAAATTCTACGCCACTGGCAGAATTGTTTTTTTAGTTTAATTTTTCGATTCTCCAATATTTTCTCTGTAAATAAGGCACTCTGCTTTCGTAACGCTAGAGCCACTATTTTTCGAGATATTTAACGTTGAACATATGGCTGAACAATTCTTTTGATTTTTATGTACGAGTCATGTCCGTGTTTTTTGTCATACAATTGCATGTATTACGTAAAATAAACAATATTAGGTATCTTTTTCAATTTTTAATAATATTAACAAACAATTTGAAACAGAAGAACTACAAAAATATCCAGCGCTACATAAAAAAAAGTCTAGATAAATACATACTTAATTTATCAGATGTTCTTTACAATTTTTGGAAGAACATCAAATTTATGAACAAAACTTAAAAACAATATACAACAAATGTTCAATGTGATCTCCGTTAACCTCAATGAGATTATCCATTCTTTCGCTAAACGATCTTCTAACTTTAATACATATGTTTGGCTGAGTCGCAATAAAATTAGCGGGAATTTACAATTTGCTGGCCATAGTTCCCGGCGAGTATTTATCGTTTGGGATATTTTTGTAGTTGTTTCATGTTTTCGAATTTGTTTTATATTATATAAATTGAAAAAAATACCTAATAATGTTTATTTACGTAATACATGCAATCGTAAGACAAAATACACCAGCATGACTCGGACATAAAAATAAAAAGAAATGTGCATCCATATGTTCAACGTTAAATATCTCGAAATATAGTGGCTCTAGCGTTACGAAAACAAAGTACCTTATTTACAGAGAAAATATTGGGGAATCGTAAAATTATACTTAAATGACAATTCTGAAAATGGCGTAGAATTTAGGAAACGAGAAGTCTTCCCGTGCCCCTGTCGTAAAGCCACTCGGTGAGAGCGAGAAAGTATATTTTACTATTATTTGATGTGTCACAAACTACTTCAACATATAGCCAAATATCATAAAAAAATGTCAAGCAACATTCAGATAATTAACAAAATACATTTTTAATAATCAAAATGAAACACCCTGTTAATCAGTAAGGAGAAATATTTTGTGTGAGCATATTGGGTTAGATTTTCATATTTTGAGCCAAATTCTCCCGTTAAAATATTTACACATTTTAATGAATCACCTGTATATATATATATATATTAGGCGCGGATCCAGGCCTGACTTTTGGGGGGGGGGAACTTTTTATATATTCAAAAGCCAAAAGACACTGGTATTTGGGCAATGGTAAATCGAGTAGCTCCCAATCAAAACTATTAGGTGGGCCTAGGCCATTTTGGGAGGGGGGCGTACTCCCAGTTCCCCGCCTCTGGATCCGCGCCCTGATATATATATATATATTATATATAATATATATATATATATATATATATATATATATATATATATATATATATATAAAATATATATATATATATATTATATATATATATATATATATATATATATACATTTATATAATATATATATATATATATATATATATATATATATATATATATATATATATATATATATATATATATATTAAAACAGGCAGGCCGTTTAATCAAGAAAACCCGACTTAATTCACAGTTAACGTTTTTGTTAAGGACATTCGTGAATTCTCAAACACTTTTGAAGGATAGAACTCCTTTTTGAAGGATAGAACTTGATTGAAAAGTATTGAAACATCCAAAAACAGACAACTATGTGTCATCATATTTTTGCGAGACTTTTGTGTCGTTCTTCAGTTACTAATTTATTAGGTGCTATTTTGTCCAATAACAGCAGTCAGGTCTGCTTAACAGTACAAGACAGGCAAGAATAATTCATATATAATTTAGAAATAGTTATCTATAACGCTTGTCGGAAGATCGTGTAACATAATCTACAAAATATAACTAAGCTTCAAAGTAGAACATAAATGAAGCAAATCAGTCAATATTGTTCAACTTTTTTCAACATACAATTCGTAGAAAATAGTATATTGTACAACGAGCATGGAACTAGATGCATTTCAGGAAATGGTCATTTCATACATTCGTGGAAAAATTATATTTTTCTACGAATGTCAATAAAAACCATCATTCTATGTTCAAAAGTAATTGCGGAACATAGTACATTGTTTTATACCCATTTTCATTGTGCTTCTATCATCGAGGTGAGTGAACTACAAAATACACATTGTGCACAGGAATTTTTACAAAGGTGGCGTTAATCGGCGCCGCGTGTTTTTTTTCGATTCTCCAATATTTTCTCTGTAAATAAGGCACTCTGCTTTCGTAACGCTAGAGCCACTATTTTTCGAGATATTTAACGTTGAACATATGGCTGAACAATTCTTTTGATTTTTATGTACGAGTCATGTCCGTGTTTTTTGTCATACAATTGCATGTATTACGTAAAATAAACAATATTAGGTATCTTTTTCAATTTTTAATAATATTAACAAACAATTTGAAACAGAAGAACTACAAAAATATCCAGCGCTACATAAAAAAAGTTCTAGATAAATACATACTTAATTATCAAGATGTTCTTTACAATTTTTGGAAGAACATCAAATTTATGAACAAAACTTAAAAACAATATACAACAAATGTTCAATGTGATCTCCGTTAACCTCAATGAGATTATCCATTCTTTCGCTAAACGATCTTCTAACTTTAAAAAATATGTTTGGCTGATTCGCAATAAAATTAGCGGAATTTACAATTTGCTGCCATAGTTCCCGGCGAGTATTTATCGTTTGGGATATTTTTGTAGTTGTTCTGTTTCGAATTGTTTATATTATTATAAATTGAAAAAAATACCTAATAATGTTTATTTTACGTAATACATGCAATCGTATGACAAAAAACACCGGCATGACTCGTACATAAAAATCAAAAGAATTGTGCATCCATATGTTCAACGTTAAATATCTCGAAAAATAGTGGCTCTAGCGTTACGAAAACAAAGTACCTTATTTACAGAGAAAATATTGGGGAATCGAAAAATTATACTTAAATGACAATTCTGCCAATGGCGTAGAATTTAGGAAACGAGAAGTCTTCCCGTGCCCCTGTCGTAAGCCACTGGTGATAGCGAGAAAGTCTTCTTTACTATTATTTGATGTGTCCCAAACTACTTCAACCTACTGCCAAATATCATAAAGAAATGTCAAGCAGCATTGAAGTAATGAACAAAATTCATTTTTAATAATCTAAATAAAACACCCTGTAAATCAGTAAGGAGAAATATTTTGTATGAGCAAATTGGGTTAGATCTTCATATTTTGAGCTCAAAATTCTCCCGTTAAAATATTTACACATATTAATGAATCACCCTGTATATATATATATATTAGGCGCGGATCCAGGCCTGACTTTTGGGGGGGGGAACTTTTATATATTCAAAAGCCAAAAGACACTGGTATTTTGGGCAATGGTAAATCGAGTAGCTCCCAATCAAAACTATTAGGTGGGGCCTAGGCCATTTTGGGAGGGGGGCGTACTCCCAGTTCCCCGCCTCTGGATCCGCGCCTGATATATATATATATATATATATATATATATATATATATATATATATATATATATATATATATATATATATATATATATATATATATATATATATATATATATATATATATATATATATATTTATATATATATATATATATATATATATATATATATATATATATATATATATATATATATATATATATATATATATAAACAGGCAGGCCGTTTAATCAAGAAAACCGACTTAATTCAACAGTTAACGTTTTTGTTAAGGACATTCGTGAATTCTCAACACTTTTGAAGGATAGAACTCCTTTTGAAGGATAGAACTTGATTGAAAAGTATTGAAACATCCAAAAACAGACAACTATGTGTCATCATATTTTTGGAGACTTTTGGTCGTCTTCAGTTACTAATTTATTAGGTGCTATTTTGTCCAATAACAGCAGTCAGGTCTGCTTAACAGTACAAGACAGGCAAGAATAATTCATATATAATTTAGAAATAGTTATCTATAACGCTTGTCGGAAGATCGTGTAACATAATCTACAAAATATAACTAAGCTTCAAAGTAGAACATAAATGAAGCAAATCAGTCAATATTGTTCAACTTTTTTCAACATACAATTCGTAGAAAATAGTATATTGTACAACGAGCATGGAACTACATGCATTTCCTACGAGTATGACGTTTGCAGCACGAGCCGCAAATCATACGAGTAGGAAATGGTCATTTCATACATTCGTGGAAAAATAATATTTTTCTACGAATGTCAATAAAAACCATCATTCTATGTTCAAAAGTAATTGCGGAACATAGTATATTATTTTATACCCATTTTCATTGTGCTTCTATCATCGAGGTGAGTGAACTACAAAATACACATTGTGCACGGGAATTTTTACAAAGGTGGCGTTAACTGGCGCCGCGTGTTTTCTTGTGGAACGCCAGATTGACATTTTTTTAAATCTTAAAAGGAAAAATATTACTTATCCCATTTTATATAACAGTAGTAACATTCCTAGAAAAAGTAAAGTGTAAAACTCGCATGGAATGACCATTTCCTAATCGTATGATTTGCAGCACGAGCCGTAGGTGAGTGCCCGTCATACCCGTAGGAAATGCATGTCATTCCATTCTCGTTGTACAATATACTATTTCTTGATCACCAGTGACCATTTTTGTCATGGACATTTATTATGAAATATAGCTATAGATTTTTTGACAGATATGTTTTGACAAATTGAATAATCTTGTTACGAAACGTCAAGAGCTTTTCAATGAAGTTGTCAGTCATATATTACCTGGTAATAATCGACTATTCCACTCTGTAGAAAGTAAACATTGTTTTGCAAGGTTTGTTTTGGAATCGAAATTTTTTTTTATATGAATATATAGCTTTTTTCGGTTTACTTTGACACCTCCAGCGGCCCTTGGCAAAAAAATGAGCTGTCTATTATTTGGTATCTGGGATGTTTCTTGATATACATCAAAATTTGAGTATATTCACTGAAAATGTCGGCATTTTCAAACTTTGGCCACGGCAGTGGCCGGAGAGGTGCGTGTGCAGAAATTTTTCGAAACGGCGTTAAACTGTAGATCCCTAGTGTAAAACAAAAGTAATATATTCAAGATGCCTGATAATATGGATTCTATGTTTGGAATCAATAGTTATAGGACACTTAAGTTGCAATATTCAATATTTAGCTAACAGAAATTTGTTCAAACACAAAAAATGTACAGGATACTATCCCTAATGAAAAGGCTTCTATTCTGAAAGTTCTTGCGTTAAAATTTTGCATCTTCAGCGACCTTTATCTGACCAAATGGGTTGAAATATGGTATCTGGATTTTTTCTGAGGTAAAATAAAGTTGAGTCAAAATTTCCCATTTTAAGGGAAAAGGATTAGCGGATAGATGAGTGTATAATTGAAAATTATACAAACCGTCAGTAGAAGATGTGGAAATTTATAATGATCAATATATTCAAACTTCAGCCCCAAAGGATATTCTTGTATTTTTTCTTATGGGCAACTCCGAGCGCATCGAGATGATTTCAAAATATGACGGTTTATGCTGAATTCAAACTGCTGCAATTCATTACAACCGGAAACACTTCTGAGGTAAAGCTTTCCATAGGTTTGCTATTTGGATCAGAAACGTCCTCTAGTAGACCGATGTTCTGGCTGTTGAGATGTCCACAACAAATACATGTGTAGTATCTACATACCTCATTCAACAAGATAATTGTGTTTCTGGTGCGATAATGCTGGCAATGTATGCAATACATTTGCTCAAAGGTAATAGCTTTGTTCGCGGTAAGGATCCTGAACCGATTCCGAACTGTTTTCGGACTGATCGCATGCGCAGTTTGAATTACGGCGTTCGCGGATCAAAAAATCCTGAATTTTTAGTTCCAGTTCTGCGTTCGCGGACAAAATAGAACCGATTCCGAATCAGTTCGGAACTGGTTCTAGCAGTCCTTGGGATCGAGGTAGGATTTTTAGTTCGAGTCTTGCGCATTCACGATTGTTTTGTTTTGACAGTTGAAAGTTAGGTTCAGTTTGTACTACCATTTGTATATTTCGTATTTTGATTTCGTCTGTGTTGGTATTTTCGAAGTTATACGTGAGAATATTTGATTTAATCGGTAAGTTATATGATTGTCCTTATCGTCAGTTCAATCTTATAATGAAATATACGTATTTTTCAGTAAAGATAACCGTCATGTCTGATCATTTTTATCTATCGATGAAGACTTTGAAGATATCTTGGATATAGTTGAAATTCCAAAGAATGTTGATTACTTTGAGGAAACTGTTCCCCAATTTAATGAAGAACAATATGTGGTGTATTTAAGGTTGAACCTACAAATTACACAAGAATTGGCAGAATGATTTCCATTTGCCGTACTTTTTTAATGAAATTTAAAGTATTAACACGAACATTATTCAAGGATCAAATGGTATGTGACCATAGGTGGAGAATTTGTGACATCTTTGTGTCCCCTTTATATGAAACTTCACCTGATAAATCCAATGATATAAATTATATCCTTGGTGACAGTGGGTATCCTTACTTGAGGCATTTGTTAACACCTTTTAGGGATAATGGACATCTGACTAGCCACCAAAATAACTTCAATTTATTACTATCTACAAACAGGTTCATTTTAGATTCAAAAATAAAATACTTTGTATATGCCATTCTCTGTCATCAAGGCTGATTTATCCAAACATAAATTAATATACTGGTATATATCATATTTCAAGAAGTGATATTTTACATTTAATTTCTTTTTGTATATAAAGGTAATTATTGTTACACTTTTGATATGTGTTGATTGTTATATTTAGGTATTTATAAAGTGTTTAAAGGTTTATATATGATGTAAATAATTGTTACTACATTATTATGAAAATAAATAGTATTCTTATTACTGTCGAGCATATTTATACTTTCTGTTCATACTTATTGGAATTAAAGCTCTATAGAATGATTGTATTATTTTTTTACAAAAAGTAGTCTTATCACAAAGTCCAGACTATCAATTAAGAGATCAAATATTCATGATAAAAATATAACTGATTCATTCACATTGTCAATGCACCAAACTAACAAGTTTGAAGGAAGCTAGGCATATATATCGAACGAAACATTGAATGATTATCAAAGTGTTTTGCATATGAGTCTTACGAAATTCAAACATAATGTTAGTAATCAATGACTTAATGGTATTAAGATCTCCTTGCAGAACTTCTTCCTTTTTTATAGATAAGTACATAAGAATTGCTGATATAAATCTTGTTTATTATTTTTGTTAATTTTCTTCATAATGTACATATATATGCAATAAATATATGTTCCATTAAGTATTCTCTGAAGCAAGTTTCTTGTCTTAAGAGCAGATTTGAATTTTGCTAGCAACATAGACGACATAGAGTAATCGTGAAAACTTCTGTGACTCGATATTTCCCTGAAACAATCTCAAATCGTTCGCGGATCAAAATAATTCGGAATCGGTTCCGAACCGGACATGCGTACTATGACAATCCCGAATTAGTTCTGAACCAGTTCGGAATCGGTTCAGGATCCTTACCGCGAACAAAGCTAATATCTGTAAAAGTGAGTCAAATCGGCAACCTTCTTCTGATGTTCCAATGAATATAAGTGAGCTGTGAATGACGAGGCGTATATTAACGTCACTTCTCTTCTCTGAAATTAGCCAAGTAGATGTAAAAAGTCCTTTGGTGCAGAATTCCAAGCATGTAAGCATTATTCTAATGCTGAACAAATTTGATTCATATAAAGCACCTATAGCTGTTCAGGCGTTAAAACATTTTATTTTTCACTTGTATATTATATGTTTATTTCACCTAGGATACGGTTGCTGTAAATACACTCATTATGCCCTAGGCCATTACGCCCGCATTTGCGGGCGTAATGGATCAAAACGCCCGCTTATAGGCGAATCAAAATAAGCGCTATGCCGCCTGGTGACAATCAGAATAACTAAAAATCTTGACATAGTTCTCACGTTCTCCTTTGTTTTGTGTTTGTTTTTGTGTGATTTTTTACAAATATTTATTATTTGCAATCATTTCGAAAGCTATGAGTCGTTCGAAAATCGTTATTGTTCAGTTCCTCAGTGTTCTTCCTGGGAAAAGAAATGTTCCAATGTGAATTTCCATGCTTTTTCTCCAGCTGGTGATAAATATCGTGTTTGTGTAGAAGAGAAAAAGGAATACTCCTAAAGTCTCTACTTTGTGTGATCTGATAACTACAGATAGGGCTCTAAACAGTTTCACTGGTCTCAATAATATAAAACTATTAGATACAATAGTAAAAGCAGTACAATCTGTTTACAGTGATCAACGGTCACATAGATTAAAAATCAAACAGCGCATTGTTTTAGTATTGACAAAATTGAAATGTGACCTTACATGTGACATTATCTCTTTTATTTGGCATTTCACAAGAATTATGCCAAAAATATATTTATGAAATGCTACCCATTATGAGTAGAGTTCTTAGTTGTGTCATAAGATTCCCAGAATATTCTGAAATACAGAAAAACATGCCAAAATGTTTTGAAAGTTTTCAAAATACTCGCATCATCTTAGACTGTACAGAAATTTTTATACAGAAACCAAAGTGCCTTTGCTGCAGGATCAGGTTTTACTCTCAGTATAAATCTAATAGCACAGTGAAATTCATGACAGGTGTTTCTCCTGGAGGTTTAATTACTTATATTAGTGAACCATATGGGGGAAGAGCATCTGATAAAACGATTTTCCAACAAAGTGACTTAATTTTAAAGTTAGAACGCTCACAGGATGCTATTATGGTGGACAAAGGTTTCTTGATAGATGATATTTGTCAACAGTTTAAAATAAAGTTGACCAGGCCACCATTTTTGAAAGACAAAAAAACAGTTGACTACAGAAGAACCATTGTTGAATGCCAAAATAGCAGCTGCTAGAGTACATATTGAACGAGTCAAGCAGAGAATTAAGATATTCATCTCATGATCTAACCTAAGATTTCTCTCAATTTGGCTACAAAACAAATGATGATAATCACCTACCGCCTCAATAGCAATGAGAATACATACACAGTAACACACTTGCTCACTAAAGAAGCCTGAAAAGTCCTTATATTTATGGTAAAATTATATTTCAAAAACACAAATATCTTAATTTATAATCTTATTTTCAGATGCCTATTGAACTAGGAGAAATTAAGCAAATTTCATTGATTAAATACTCCATAATCCTTGTCGTATACGAATCTGGATTTCTCCGGCAATTAATTATTCGCAGCTTTGGCTGCATTTTCTATGATATTCTTGGTAAATTCATTTTCATTTTCATTATTTCTATAAGACTACACAAATAAAGCAGCAATGACATTCACTGAATATGATGACAAAAATATTCACAAACGTCAAAATATCAACAAATTACTTGCCTACTATGAGTAGGAAAATGGATAGGAGCAATGAAACGATTTCAAAATCGCTTTTTCATCATAATAAAATAATTTTTTCGTGAAAAATAAAATCTTGTATGCACCCCGTGCGTGACTAGATCGTTACGCCCATCGGGCAACATTCGGCCCGAGGGCCTCTGGCCCGAGGGATGAACGTAAGGATCTATATAATGCACTTGATACATAAATAACTATTTAGATTCTGTACAGGTGGCATAAATGGTGTTCCTACCTGGTAGAATTGCAGCGTAAAACAAATTCTGATGGATATTTGCCAAATCCTGATTCTATATATAAATAATCGTTATTTTTCAACAAGATGGAAAATTAAGCTCCAGTGATTTAACTCATTATCAAATAGTTGATGGAATCCGTCATTACAACTTGATAATTTAACATGATGAAGAAAAACAAAACTTAAATTTACTACGTTTATTATCACAAAAATACTTTGAAAAATATAACACTGCGATTGCAATTTCGGTCACTACACCATCATCGGGCAAATTCAGTTAAGAACTGAATACTTACATAGTTAATACAGATAATTTAAAATCTGTAATTATGTATTCAGTTCTCAACTCAATCTGCACGATGATAGTCTAGTGACCGAAATTGCCATTGTAGTGTTATATTTTTCAAAGTATTTTTGTTATAATAAAAGTAGTGAATTCAAGTTTTGTTTTTGTTCATCAAACTCATTATTATTATATATGTTCATAATTACTACCTTCGAATGCACCCAACGATTCGAAACTCTTGCTATGACTTATATCTACAATGTGAGGTACCTATGAATCCATCAAATATATAGGCCAAAATTCAACTTTCGTTTATTTTTTTTAAAAGCTCTACTAAATTTATAGAAGAAAAAAACCCAATCGTTATCTTCCATATACTGTGATAAAATTCGAAAATATATCTAGCGCAAAATATGAGTTATGTGTTTTTTATAGGTATATGAAAATTTTGCTGAAACATAAAAATAGCCATAATGTCCTTCCATTCGTGAAAAATATCCTGTTTTTGTTGACCTCGTGCGAAACGAAAAAAATATTATGAACTTATTTGATAAAGCGAATGATGATTTCACGGAATTCATCTCGTATAATACAAGGCAGAGTTTACTCCGATTTATCTCGATTAGAGCTAATAATATTTGCAATATATGAATTGAAGAACTCATAAGCTGGAGAGCTCTTTTAAAAAAGTATTATTGGCCTTATTTCAATTCTTGTCATAACATTTTGTTCACCTATCAATTCAAATTGAAAGGGTTGTTTGTACATGGAAATATCGAAAATTATAAAACCATGGAAAGACATGAAATATCAATATTTAATTGACGTAGGTTGGGAAACATCATTGAGAAAACAAGACAGCACTTTATTAATATCAACTCAATCCACGTACGAAATTCCAAGACTCTTATTCACCCTGAAATAACTGTAGAGGTAAGCACATCTCCAAAATAATTTGAAAAAAAACGATAAATCTATACATAAAACCGGCGAGGGTAAGAGGAAACAATTAGCTCTTCTATAAGGTACTTTCCGAACATCAACTCAATACTCAATACAGGTACGAAGTTTCAGAACTCTTACTCAATTTGAAAGAACTGTAGAGGTACGCACACCTCAAAAACAATGGAAAAAAAACAATAAATTTCTAATTAAAACCGAAGAGGTTGAGATAAAACAATTCACTCTTCAATCAGGCACTTTTCTAACATCAACTCAATCCAATTACGAAATTTCTAGTCTCTTACTCAATCTGAAAAAACCGTAGAGGTACGCTCACCTCAAAAACAATAAATATCTACATAAAACCGGAGAAGGAAAAAGAAATAAATTCGCTCTTCTATCGGGTACTTTTATAACATTAACTCAATCCAGATACAATATTTTAAGACTCTCACTCAATCTGAAATAACTTAGAGGTACGCACAATTAAAAACAATGAAAAAAAAAACAATTAATCTCTACATAAAACCGGCAATGGTGAAATAAAACAATTTGCACTCCTATGAGGTACTTTTCCAACATCAAGTCAATCCAGGTTGGAATCTTCAATTCTCTGACCTAATTTTGATGCTGTTTGGGACTTATTAATATTTCTACACTCCAAAGATCAAATATAATCTGAATATCGAAAATGTTTTAATATATATATGTAATTATTTTCGGCATTCTAGCTAACTATTCGAAAAACTTCCGCTCATACATCTTAACGCTAATTACTTCCCTAAATTTTGAATATGCCAACATTTTGACTGACTGAATTTACCGAAATTTTAATAGTTTCGTTTTTCCTCAATAACAACTCTAGATATCAAACTTCAGCTGATTTGGTAAAATAGGAGCTGCTGGAGATGCCAAAATGTCAAAAAAATCTCAAAACTCGTGTTTTTGCAAGTAAAAAAATTATTTAGAACTCACTTATCTTATTCTTATGTAGTCCATACTTGTGGAAGTTGATAAAATCAGATTGATTTCATTTGAGTCTCATATGAATTTTCTATCAACGGAATAACTGTATAAATCTGTTTTCCTTCGAACCATATTAAGTATTAAACGAATAAAAATTAAAATCCAGTTTGATTCAATATCTTCTTCTCATGAAATTTGAATAGAAAGCGGTTATTTTTGTTGATATGGCAAAGGGGTAAATGAATTTTTACGGAAGGCGTACAAATACGATATTCATGTTATATATATATGATTATTTTTTGACGTTTCTTAAAACCACTGAAATGCTTCTTTATTTGTCGAAAGAGTAAGTTTTAACCAATGATGTCATTATTATAGTGGGAATAAATCTTTTGTGATTATTCTCGGGAATAATCACTGTAGCTTTTATTTGCTTAGCAAGTGTCAGATAGTTGTCAAAATAATTACCTAATTGTGTCAACGCGATATATAAAATGGATGAAAATCATCGGTTTAGTACCTTTTCTGATGCAGAAATAACAAAAAATATTTTAGAAACTACTTCGAAAAACAGTCTAATAAGTAATCAGTCTATATGGAGACAATTTAAAACCTTCACCAAAAAAAGAAATTATATTCTGGATCAATCTACTACAACAGCTACTGGCATTGATTTTGAAAGATTGGGCTTATAACGTGAAAAGAAAGGACGGAAATGATTATAAAGAAGCAGTAATAAAGACAATGTGGAATAAAACGGCAGAATTAGTTCAAGAACTTTACTTTAATAAGTATAACAGGTCATTTGATCCTTTCAATGATATAGAATTCAAAAATGCTCGAAATGCAAGAGATACAAAAAAAAAGTTTTACAAAAACATCCTGAAAAGCACAAACAAAGTTCGGTGGCACTTTCTAATACAGAATTGTTGAATCAAAAAATAATCTAGTCAAATATAACTCGCGAGTTCGATAAATTATAGAAAATAATTTGACAGGTTTTGTTCTTGTTGCCATTTGGAAATAGCCACTCGAGCCCTCCGTGACTATTGCCTGGCAACAAGTTTTGAAAAAATCTGTCAAATTATTTTCAATTTATTCCCACTCTCTTGTTATGTTATTACTGAAAGTTTGATACAATTAATGATATGCACCTGCTAAATATTATGCAAACTGGGATACCTTCTGAATATGTTGTAATAATATTAACGTTTATTTCATTAATTATGAAATTCATATAAAAAAAAAGTAGAAATAATTATTTCGAATTTTCGAAAATTATGGTGAAATTCACAAAAATCATTTATCTGACCCTTGTGGCTTCCAAGAGCTGTCGATCTAAGTGAAGTCTCCATCTCTAGATAGGCATTGACCTATCTAACGATGTATCACACTTGGTGTTCCGACATTTTCTCCGTCTTGGGTGAAATAATGACTCATGACCATAGACTCTTTGCTATCGTTATATCGGGCATGGCCTCCAAATGGACAAAAATTATGCGATTATCGTCGGCTCTAGAATCGATAAACCTACTTTTATGGGCATTCTTGAGAAGAATGCTTGACATTTTGTCAGAACACAACCCAGAGCTCTGAAAGTTGGGCCATCCTAGCTTTTCTCCATATTGGTCAAATGGACCGTCAAAATTTGATAATTGCGGTCAGATTACCTTCAATGAAGCGTAAAGGACATCTCACAATTTCTTTTTTTTTTATTGGTATCTAGAATATTTTCAAAACGAAAACAGCTACGGAAAGAGAAAAATTTTTTACATACATAAAACATCATTCGATTTATATATTACTTTGTTTTGAAATCATCGATCTGAACGCATAGCTGAAAGTCGCATCAATCATCTATTCGAGAGAAATACACAAAACTCATTATATTGTGAGAAATCTTTCGCATCTACCAGGGTTCTTCGTATCCGTATCAAGTCTCCCAAGAAACTCTGGTGGAAGCTAAACGTTTGTCGCCATGAGAAAGAGTTCAGTATAAGTCCCATGAAAATATGTATTTTCATTTTATTTCTCATTGGAATAGATTAACAGTTCATTACATTGAACTTTCCAATATGAAACCAAAACATTTAGCAATAACGTTTCCGCATCACAAGTAACCATGACATGTGTTTCACGTTAATCTTAACATCTTCTTTTTAACACGCCTTTATTAGTTTGATATGTTTGTATGTTCTTATGTTACAAAAACTTTGAAAGTTATTTTCACCTGCTACAAAACGTCAGATTAGATTGGAGCTTTGCATACTTATCAAGGACTGATGACAATGATACAATAATTTGAATAGTTTGACCCTTTATCCTGATCAGGACCTTCATGATTAGCGATTTCCCAAATCCGATTCCCGGTAGTGTCTCTGTGATAAGTACGCACAAAAAGCCGATTATTTGTTGCTACGAAATTATCATCGTTCCAAAGCTATAAAAGCAAAGATACATAATAGTTAAAAAATAGAAGACACGCTTCTGTAGTTAGCAGAACTAAAAACTATAGAATAAATAATAGTTTATAGAAACTGGAAACCACGTTCTTGTAGATAGCAGAACTAAAATATAGAAAATAAATGATAGTTTAAAAAAACTACGCTGTAATAGAGAAGCAAACTGAAAAGAAAAAACATAATTTTTGATTAATTTAATAAAATTAAGAATAGTGTAATTAACAAAAACATTTTTCAATTTACAAAAGCGAAGAGAGCTTTTCAAGATATTTCCATACTACTTTTACCAATACATGTCATCAAAATATTATAACAATTAACTCGCAACACCCCACGCTCTTCCGCAATAAAAGAAATTTGTTGTTAATTACACTACCTACTCTTAATTTAAAGGACCCCGCACGGGAACCCATATAAAATGGTTCTCGTTGGAATTTCTCATTTTTTTTATATGTTTTTATATCCTTTGTTATCACCAACATGTGAAAGTTTTGAACAGTTTCTATGTCTAGTTTCGATTTTATGAATTTTCGAAATATTGCGATTAAGCCAATTGCGATAATTGTTTAAAAGAATTTTTCGATGTGCAATTAATTTATTATAATATTTTTGAGAAAAATTATGTAAACAGTTTCCAGAGGATATATATATTTTATTATTTTCCCAAAAATTTCAAATCAGTACCTACAGGGTGGCTCTGAAATAGTCACAGAGTTGGTCAAAAATCAAATTTCATAACATTTTTTGAAATATTTTCTTAAACGTTTTATTGGTATTATATTGAACTCTTTTGAGAAAACATAAGGAATTATCTAAGTACTGAAGGTATTCAGTTCATATTATAATATACATATAACGCAGTTATGATGGTAGCCCTGGTTCTATGATCCTTTGATCAATTTCGAAGACATTTGCTCCTTCTTCCTCAAAGCTATCCTGAATATAAGAGGAAGCTAATCCAATTTAGTAAACTCCAAATGAAAGTTCACTTAGGTATTCCGAATCCAAATTAGGAAAATCCGGAAAATGATTTAAATTCAAACGTGTCCAGTTTGCACGAATATGGGCCAAGTTATTCTCTGAAACACGTAGGTAGTCGTAGACGATTTACCCTGATGGATTTCTCTCGCATTCTCCTTGCCAAAGCAATATCTGCATTCTGCATGTTTATAGTTGACCTGAATTTGTTGATTAAAGCCACAGCAATACGGTAAAAATCTCCTAAATGAGTTACTTGGGACATTGGGCTTACTCCTTCTAGTAACTTGAAAATACTTTTTAGATGTCCATTTCGACTTTCAATAACCCATCTTGTTTTCGTGACAAGACGAGATTGGTTTGCATCTTCAGTTGACAGCTGGTTTTGTCCGGGTTGCAGAAAAGGTGGAAGTAGACATGACATTTCCAACTCTTCTAGTACCGGTACTGAATCGCGGTACCCTCTATCGCAAATCACAATATCACCCGCTTGAAGCCATTGTTGCAATCTATTGGCATCTCTTTCAAATTCTGCGTGCAATAGTGAGGCATCATTGTTTTTGCCATCTGCAAAATATGGCCCGTGAATATCTAAGATATAGCCATCTGGAGTTGTAACCAGAACCGGCTTCACCATATGAGTGTGTTTGTGGGTTGAATATGATTGCCTCAAGCTTCTAAAGTTTCTGCTTCTTTGTATGGGCTGTAAGTACCATCAACATAACATATTGCTCGGGGCATACCTGGTTCTGGATTGTATAATTCATTATCAAATTCTGTGATGTGATTATCAATGTATTCCTCTCTAGTAATAGCCTGAAGACCGAGGTTTTGCGGGATAAAGCCAGTCATAATCCTTCTTCTTGTAGGAGCAACTGCATTGTTTACAGCTTGTCTGCTCGAATGATTAAAAATTACTTTTAAAAATTCATCAAATATACCCGGACGCATTTTAAACAAAAAAGTTAAAAGATCCGTCAGTGAAATCATTAACACCTTCAAATCCCTTATTTTGATTATTAATTTTCTGTCGATTCGTAAGATTCCTTGTAATTGGGTGCCCTTAGGATTATACGATCGATGTACAAATTGCAAACCGGGTAGTAGTTCTGGCAGTAAAAGGCCGTTTTCGTCCAAATGTCGTAAGCAAACACGCACTATTTCCGAAACATAAATATTGCTTTTTATAAAAATGTCAGTAATAAAGTTTGTTGAAACTCGCCCTAAATGATTTTGTCCATTGCAAATTACACAAGACGCATTCGCTGATTGCTTTAAAACATTCAGTTTTAAACATTCCGGATCCTGTTATACCATTTCAATTTCTTCATTAAGAGATCTTGAACAATTCAAACAAACTCGAGAATTGTTGTTAAACTCCAAGGCAGGGTGGTTCAAGTTTTCTCTTCTTAAAATAGCCATTTGCCTCTTGTGTTCATTGATTTCATTATTCACCAATCTTGTTGTAAATCTTACTTCACATAAAACATTACACACATAACAATTGACACGGTTATTGTTATTATTAAATGGCATTTTTTTAATACAAAAGTGGAAGTAAATAATAATTAATGATTAAAAATTGCTTAAGCTGAATTAAAAACTAAACAAAGGTACAATTTGGTTGACATTTTTTCATGAACAATCGCCATATTCATTGTTGTCGTTGGCAACGCTAAGCCAACCAATACTTTTCTTAGCTTGACTTCTATGTGGTGAAAAATCTGGGAAGTCGATTTTCACTAGTTTTGTAACTATCATGTTGAGCTGTTTTGCTTACCTATGTTTAGGTCGGATCAGAATACAATTTTATGGTTTCTATTTAGGTGGATGATGAATAAAGTAGCGTCTTTAATATTCAGATTTTCTCAAAAGTGTTTAATATAATACCAATAAAAGTTTAAGAAATACTGTTATATAAATTAATTTTTGACATACTTTGTAACTATTTTAGAGTCGCCCTGAAGGGAAAAGAATCATTTCTGATCTGCAATTATTAAAAAAAGAATGAAAAATATATATTATTCGTAAAATATCCCAAAGTTATAATAACAAAAATTATTTCACACTAACAAAGTTTTTAAAGCATTATCACATTTGGCTTAATCGCAACATTTCAAAAATTGATAAAACCGAAACTAGACATAGAAACTGTTTAACACCTTCACATTTTATTGATAACAATGGATATAAAAACATATAAAAAAATGAAGAATTTCCAACGAGAACCATTTTATATGGGTTCCCGTGCGGGGTCCTTTAATGAAAATTATTTTCTACATTTCAGTTTGCTTTTCATACATGGTTTTCAGATTTACTAAACTACTATTTATTCAAAATCATTTCGCATTTATTGTATTGCATGGAAAGAAGTTATATATGTTTAATCATTCCAATAATAATCATTTCGAAACTCATCTGTGCATATAAGAAATATATGCACTAGGTACCCCTCAAATGTACATAACTAATATTAAATATTGGAAATTCAAATTGACGGTGAAGAATTTCTGTGAAGGGTTTCAGAAGTAAGACACGCTAAACCTAAAGAGACCCTATCTAAACAAAAATCGCATGCACCGTTCGAGTATCCTATGTAAAATACCAGAAGATGGAACACTTTCTCCACCAGGTTTGCGCGTTCTGAATAATGATTAAGAAAGTGAGATGTATTAAAACGGAGCACTTTCTCGAAAATTAAAGTGTTTCAGGTCCTACTGCCTCTCTCCTTCATTCGTAGGTGAAATAAAATATAAGTTTTTTCTTTTTATTGCATTAACGCCTTTTTTACTGACTATGTTAATCTAAATGAAAATCTACCTCATTTGAAAAAGAGTCAAAATAAAAATTTCCAGAAAACTGCTTCATAATGTCATATGAAGTTCATGAGTTTCATTAATTTTGAAATCTATATTAAACTAGGTATAAGAAGAACGGAACACTGTGAATTGAAGTTGATCTAAAATGAAGTTAAACATTCATTTCGAAATTCATTGATGCCTTGAAAGCTTCTAATTGATATCTTGCATGATGTTTAAAAAAGTATTTCGTTTGACGAAGCAATTAATATTCATAACATACATGACAACTCATTTAAATAGTGGACATTATATTATCAAAATATTTATATCCGATTGATTCTCAAAATGAGAAACATTTATAGAAATTATTCTACTAAACTCAATTCGAAATTAACCCATTAAGATCATTGACATAGATGAAATTCAGTTTTGTGAAATGGCAAATTTTGATAGTGATTCAAAATTTGTATTAAAAAATATTTATACTTGAACTATAAATAATATAAATATAAATACTGATATTTAAAATAAAAACACTTGGCTTTAAGTTTATTGAATAAAAATTAACAATTACATTAGTCAACTAGTTTCGGGTTATGGGCCCATTATCAAGACTGAACAGAAAAATACTTAACAAGCTCATTTATAATATTGATTGTAGTAGAGGGGAAATTTGGTATTCAACTTGTTCATTTACGATGGGGTAATTCCTCTTAATGGCACTACTAATTTCTAAAATTTCCAACAGGTCAAGACGTTTGCCCTTTTTACCTGGGTGGAGGCATATCGTTTTCTCGAAGTCGATGAAATGGTTAAATTGTATACAATGCTCTGAGAAACCAGTGGTGTTTTTGTTAAACAAAATTGACTTTTTATGTTCTTCTACGCGAGTGTTGATTTTTCTGCCTGTTTGTTCGATATAAAAGGATGGGCATTCATTAAAAAAGATTTTGTAAACACCACTGTTTTCTCCAATATTGTTCCTATCCTTGTTATTGACTAAGAGTGACTTTAAATTACGTTTATTTGTACATATGCTTTTAATACCGTTTTGTGATAATCTGTTGATGATTTTATTACTAATTCCTGGAATATAGTTTATTAAATGATATTTTTGTTCGCTTTTTATGACTGGTGAGGGATAAATTGAATTTAGAATATTCTTATGTCGTTTTTTCTTTATCATTTTATCAATCAAGATGTCTTTATAGCCGTTATTTATTGCTAATAATTTTAAAATATTAACTTCTTCAGTGAAATTTTCTTCAGAAAGAGGAATTGCAAAAAGTCTATGTATGAATGAGTGAAATGCACTTAATTTAATTTTAATTGGTTGACTGCTATCATTGTGTATTAGCGTATCTGTAAAAGTAGGTTTTCTGTAGATATTAAATGTAAGAGCATGTTTTTTTCTAGTTATTTGGATATCTAAAAAGTTAAGGGAATGTTGTTCATTTTCTATTTCTTTTGTGAATTGAATTGAAGGGTGAAAAGAGTTAATGTATTTGAGAAAATTATCTAACTATCTATCCGTCCCACACCATATACAAAAAATGTCATCAACATAACGCCGCCATAATAAAACATTACTAATCAGGCTGTTTGTAGATTCAAAGATTTTATTCTCTAAGTCAGACATAAAGATTTCACTGAGAAGAGGTGATAACGGTGAATTATGGCGGCGTTATGTTGATGACATTTTTTGTATATGGTGTGGGACGGATAGACAGTTAGATAATTTTTCCAAATACATTAACTCTTTTCGCCCTTCAATTCAATTCACAAAAGAAATAGAAAATGAACATTCCCTTAACTTTTTAGATATCCAAATAACTAGAAAAGAACATGCTCTTACATTTAATATCTACAGAAAACCTACTTTTACAGATACGCTAATACACAATGATAGCAGTCAACCAATTAAAATTAAATTAAGTGCATTTCACTCATTCATACATAGACTTTTTGCCATTCCTCTTTCTGAAGAAAATTTCACTGAAGAAGTTAATATTTTAAAATTATTAGCAATAAATAACGGCTATAAAGACATCTTGATTGATAAAATGATGAAGAAAAAACGACATAAGAATATTCTAAATTCAATTTATCCCTCACCAGTCATAAAAAGCGATCAAAAATATCATTTAATAAACTATATTCCAGGAATTAGTAATAAAATCATCAACAGATTATCACAAAACGGTATTAAAAGCATATGTACAAATAAACGTAATTTAAAGTCACTCTTAGTCAATAACAAGGATAGGAACAATATTGGAGGAAACAGTGGTGTTTACAAAATCTTTTTTAATGAATGCCCATCCTTTTATATCGGACAAACAGGCAGAAAAATCAACACTCGCGTAGAAGAACATAAAAAGTCAATTTTGTTTAACAAAAACACCACTGGTTTCTCAGAGCATTGTATAAAATTTAACCATTTCATCGACTTCGAGAAAACGATATGCCTCCACCCAGGTAAAAAGGGCAAACGTCTTGACCTGTTGGAAATTTTAGAAATTAGTAGTGCCATTAAGAGGAATTACCCCATCGTAAATGAACAAGTTGAATACCAAATTTCCCCTCTACTACAATCAATATTATAAATGAGCTTGTTAAGTATTTTTCTGTTCAGTCTTGATAATGGGCCCATAACCCGAAACTAGTTGACTAATGTAATTGTTAATTTTTATTCAATATATTTGTGAAACTTAAAGCCAAGTGTTTTTATTTTAAATATCAGTATTTAATCATGTTTCACCAAGTGATAAGCGAAACTTCAATATTAGTTAATAAATATAAATAGTGGCTCCGTAGTTCAATGGTCTGTGGGTTGGGCTACTGAATAGAAGGTCGCTGGATCGAATCCCGGCCGAACCAACGAATTTATGAGGAGCCACCTTTCGGAAGGCAAACCACCGAGCAGTATTCTGCCTAGTAAAGCCTCTCTGTGAAGATGTTCGGAACCGTCGTGAAACTGTAGGTCCCTTCTATTCGTGTATCGTTGTATCACGTACAGCACGAGTAGTTGTAGAGAGGACGCCACACCCTAAACCGGGTACGGCACCACAAGAAGAAGAATACTTGAAATTCATGAAACTGGTTTTATTAACGAAATCTTTACGTTACAGATTATAACTTTATCGAAATAGTTATAGAAAAGGAAAATAGCATAACCAGTATTTTAATAAACAATATATGAGGCCAGCTATTGAAATCATGGCTTCATATCATTGAAAATAATTTACTTTAGGAGTTGGATTTCACCGGAATTATCAATGATTGTTGTCAAAAAAAGACGCAAGATTTCATTCAATAACGCGGTGCTCATAGTTATTAGTATATATATTATTCTTATCTGTAGTTGTATCGTTATTTATTTGTTCTGAGAAAGCATGCATTTTGTGATGGAAAGTTAACAGGTAGAAAAGGTAATTTTAAAACTATGATAATCTGTTAATACTAAAAAAAACAATATATATATATATATATATATACATATATATATATATATATATATATATATATATATATATATATATATATATATATATATATATATATACTGGTATGAAATAGTTTTATTTTGAGTTTTGATTTCGAATTTAATTTAACCTTTGGGTTCAATGTACTACTCATATAATTTCCAAGGAGAACGAGAATTTTTTCTCAAGAGATCACGATCGAAATACGGCAAATGTTATCTGCTCACAGAGGCCTGCCCGAGCACGTTGTCACACTGCGGTACAAATTTCATTTCGGTACAAAGGGTATTGTATTTTATGCAACATAGGAGAGGCCATTGTCTTCCTGGGATTACGAGAACGAAAAGTAAAACCAAGTGATATCGTCGCTTGTTACGTCATCGTCCGCCCTTTGAAGAGCCTTCTCCGCATTAAACCGGCCTTAGTGGGCTCTCAAAGACCTGCATATTAACCCCTCAATGGACCGATTTCAACCAGCCTTTCAATCCTGAAGTTTGTTTTTGAATATCCTCTATCGATTTTCTGTCTACTATATAGCAGATTGCCTGTCATGTGAAAGGCAGTTTCAAGCCATTTTCACTCTGTGATATTCGTTCAACCGTCCAATTTCGATCTCGCTGATAATTCAGGTGAAATTTAACTCTGTACGCAACTTCATGGAGAAAATTGACCCAAATTCGACGAAAGGTAAAATGCGACGAGCTTAAGCTCTGATGAAGGAAGACTTTTTCAACATATGCCTAATTTGAATGAATCCATTGAATATTTTAGATAATTTATTTGTGATTTTCATGAGAGTTAGGGCATAAGAAGTTTTAAACTATTTGCGAATTCCAAAATGACTAATATTATTGAATAGTTTGTCCAATGCCAGTCGGAAATCAATAGATTTCTATTATAAAGCTTCATTAAGTTCAAATGAGGCTAACATAATTCCTTTGAGTTTCAGCATTCTTCAGGAAATGAATTTGGATATATTGAAATCTGATATGTCAAATATTTATTTTATTAGAAATATTTCAATATAGATAGGGAAAATTTCAATATAAGTATTCTGCTAGAGTAGTATAGACATGATTATGGACAACTAGTGATTTATAAATATATATATATATATATATATATATATTATATATATATATATATATATATATATATTATATATATATATATAATGTATATATATATATATATATATATATATATATATATATATATATATTATATAATAATATATATATTTATAAATATATATATATATATATATATATACAGAGTGTTTCTGAATTGATGCGAAAGATTTCAATGGGTGATTCTTCAGCAAAAATTAAGGGGGGTCTTTCATATAACGTTTTGTCCAACACCCTTTTCCCTCCAAATTACAGCCCTTTGAAATTAGGTGAAAAAAAATTGTTTTTATTCAATACATCCACTTAGAAAAAAACTAGAGGAATTAAATTTGGCAGATAACTGCTGCTAATAAAATGGCAGTTTTTGAGTGTTTTTGTTACACTAAACTGTTAGCACAAGGGGCTGAAAAAAAACCCCCATAATATTTTGCATCAGAACTTTTTGATGCGCTTATACTTTCCTATTTAAAAATTATATTTGAAAAGACAGACTCAATCTGCAACTTTTTTATGTCTTGACTTTTTATCATAAAGTTGTTAGTTTGATCACAAAAAAATAAAATAGTGCTCAGACTCTTCCCATAAATTCACAGAGAGGTTATCATTTATTTAAAAAAAAACAAGTGAGCTGCTGTCAAATGAAGTCATATGACAAATAGTTTTATTGTCCTGATTTTTTCTAATTTCTAGACAGTTTTATAATGACTTCAAACATTTTTCACAACTAAATAAAACTTTATTGAAAGAATGGCATTTTTTTATTTAGTTGAAGAATATTGCAAATTAGAGCGGATTGAACAATAATTGTACTACTAATAACAATTAATAAATTATTTGACATTTGACAGCAGCTTACTTGTTTTTTTTTTTAAATGATAACCTCTGTGAATTTATGGGAAAATAGTCTGAGCACTATTTTATTTTTTTGTGATCAAACTAACAACTTTATGATTAAAAGTCAAGACATAAAGAAGTTGCAGATCGAGTCTGTCTTTTCGAATATATTTTTTAAAAAGGAAAATATAGGCGCATTAAAAAGTTCTGATGCAAAATATTATAGGGGTTGTTTTTTTCAGCCCCTTGTGATTACATTTAAGGGTAACAAAAACACTCAAAACCTGCTATTTTATTAGCAGCAGTTATCTGCCAAATTTCATTCTTCCAAATTTTCCCAAAGTGGATGTATTGAATAAAAACAATTTTTTTCACCTAATTTCAAAGGGCTGTAATATATATATATATATATATATATATATATATATATATATATATATATATATATATAATATATATATATATAATATATATGTATATATATAGTATATATATATATATATATATGTATATATATATATATTATATATTATATATATAGTATATATATATATATATATATATACATATATATATAAATTGAAATAGAAAAAAAATTATTTCTAGAATTATAGTCTTGAATTTTGCATTAATAATTTTGTTAGATTTAAGGATTTGCTGATTTTTAGAACTCGTTATCTCCATACGAGTAGTTGTTAAACCCCAACACAGGGATATAATGCGTGCAAAACTCCAACACAAATGTGGTATTTTCTTCTCAATTTGTTATTTTCTGCATATCAGTTCTTGACTCCTTATTTCAATTTGAATGAGTTATGAACGAGAGCAGGATTTGAAACCTAACGAAGAACACTAAAATAGAGGCAATTGAGAAAAAAGGTTGAAATCCCTTAAGTATATTCCATGAACTAAACATCTTTCATTTCAACTAATTTAGATATAAATGAATAATAGTTTAAAAAAACTAAGAAACACGCTTTAATAGAAAAGTAAACTGAAAAGTAAAGAATAATTTTCAATAAATTTTAATTGAGAATAAGTAGTGTGGCATAGCACTAATGTGATGCCGCAAATTGAATATATTTAGAAACCAAAAAAAACTTAAAATTTTCAAATAAAAGGCTAATATACGTCATATGTGATAAAAATGAAAGCAAATAATAACAAAAAATTTTGCTGGCTGAGTGACCGATTTTTTTCATATACAACCGGGGTCAACGTGTCAACCAAAAAATTTTTTTATTTTAGAAAAGCATGGGGTGCCTGGAATCAATTGCTATAAAATCTTAATGATAGATATCAGTATTGGCTTTTCTACCATAAAATAATTTTTTTCGTTTATTACACTATTCTTAATTTGAATTTATTAAATATTAGTTCGTCTTTCTATTAAAGAGGGGTTTAGTTTTAGTCAAACTTTTATTTTCTACTTTTTAGTTCCATTACCTGCAAAAGACATGCAAAGTGCAGCAGTGCGGTAGAGGAAATGAGTTGAAACCCACAAAGAAACATATTTCAACATGACTCAATCTACATATCAAATTTCAACCCTCCAACTCAATCGACTGAAGCTGTGGAGATGAGAAAATTTTCGAAAAGCACGGAAAAATGGCGACCATTGGCAAAATTCTTCCAAATTGTGATAGTTTAGTTTCGCTTTGATAGAAAAAGCAGATACCATATTTCAGCACATTTTATTTAATGTAAGCCACTCGAAGATGGCCATATGTACCGTGAACAATAAATAAATTGAAACCACAAATATTTACGTAAAAACAGCGGTCGTTAGAGCAAAATACCTAACCTTTTTTTTTTTTTTGATGGGCGCCGGTGGATATGCCATATAGATATATATATATATATATATATATATATATATATATATATATATATATATATATATATATATATATATATATATATATATATATATATATATATATATATATTTATTTTTATATATATATATATATATATATATATATATATATATATATATATATATATATATATATATATATATATATATATATATATATATATATATTTATATAAAATTGTTTGTTATCCCGTGCGTGCTAAGGGGACATTTATTTCTAAGAAAGTGTGCAAAATTATTTTTCTCATAGGCTCTCTCTGAAACCTTTCAAATGTCTGACGAATATATATATATATATATATATATATATATATATATATATATATATATATGACATATACAGGGTGATTCATTAAGGGTGGCGACCGGCCGTATCTCGGAAACCGTATGTCCTAGAATTTGGGGAAAAAAATTCTTATATGCAAATCTGCCCTGAAAAAATGTTTTTGAGTCCATTGTTTTCCGCTAGGTGGCGCAATTTACCACTTATAAAATATAATTGGATTTTTTACGAAATATTCCCCAATGTAGGCTGGTAAAAAATATCAAATTTAGAAAATACTGTCCTAATTCCACAGCTCTTGTAGGAGTCATTTTTCTGTATTACCTGTTCTGAAATGGTGGGGGAAGTTCTCTTTCTTTAACATAAAAAAGACTGTAACTCCATAAAGCATCAACCGATTTTCGAAAACGTAGACTCTATGCAAAGAGTATTGAATGTAGATTTTAGTAACAAATAACAGAAATACTTTTAATGTTCCAATCGGCAACTAGAGGGCGTTATGTAACACCTAGCTCTATTGATGATTTTTTTTTGAGAAATTTCAAATGCTATGCTATGAATCTAACTAGCTAACAAAAAGCCAAATTCGATGACTTATCGACCTGTCAAAACCGCGAACTGATATCTCTTTTCATTCCGAAGATATTGGCACTTTTTGATGAGTGTTGGTGGTTGTTGGCTCGCCCTGTAAGGTGTAAGAGAAACTATGTTGCTAAAATTGTTTTGAATAACAAGTTCTACTTGTTATTGTTCATCATGAAAATATTTATCAACATAACATAATGAAACAAAACTAGTCCGGTCAAATTAGACCAAAAAATAGGAGTGAAGTTATAAAAATTCGCACCTATCTGGAAATTGGTAGGATTGTTCAAAACACCATTATTAATGAAATCTGAAAAGTCTTCATCGATTTGATACGTGCAAAAAAATTTACTGGGGTTCGAATATCATAAAAACGGTTTTTTTGTGATTTTCAGCAAAGCAGTAAGTTTTATCATGGAATTAGTTCAGACAAAAATTGTAGATCACCTAATTATCTATAAAAAACGTTTTTATAAATTTTTTTCTCAGAGCCACCGTTTCTGAGATTAACGATTCAGAAAGTTGAAAGAAATGCAAAAACTACTAGCTCAAAGGTGCCGTTGAAACGTGCATATTATGACGATTGCACCTTTTTCAACTTTTTGAATCGTTATATCTCAAAAACGGCGACTCTTAGAAGAAAAAGTATTTTGAAATTTTTCATAGATAATTATCTGATCTACAATTTTCGTCTGGGCTAATTTCATGCTGTTGTGAAATAATATGATAAGGATGCATTTTATAATCCTTCAATATTCTTTGCACCAAAGAAAAATTCAATCCTAGATCTCTTGCAATTTTTCGAATACTCAAATGGGGTTCAGGCTTAACTAACACCAATACGTTAGTAACATTTTCTTCATTGCGACTTCTACGTATCCTATTTCTCAATGCGACAGGTTGAACATTGCCGGTTTCTCGCAATCTTTGTGCCAATCTTTTGAATAATTTCCGAGAATGACGCCGCCTTTCAGGATATCGTATCGCAGACTACCTTTCAGCAATTACTTTATTTTGTAGACGCTCAAAATATATACTGAGCATATCATATGCCTCTCCATTTGAATAAAAAGGCATTATAAAAGAGTTAGTTTGCAAACAGTCAGAATAAATTTGACAGCAAAAAAAACTTAATAGTAAACAATCATTAAACATTGGTGTCATTTCCATAGGTAACTTGCTGACCTTTGAAACATTTATCTCTCAACAGTTTAACACCATTTGTAATATTGCAGCTCGTCCATGAACATAAAACTATAAGAGACCGTTTGAGAGATTTGGGATTGAGTTTTTACCCTAAAATTTTTATCCGAAATAGTTCAAAGCAAATAATGGCAAGCATTTTGAGTATTTAGAATAATGAGATAGAGGGAGCGTTTTGTAAATTTCTGTTATGAGTAGCTCTCTTAGTTTTGTTTCATTATGTAATGTTAATAAATATTTTGATGATGCGTTTCTACTTGTTATTTTATTTTCAAAACAATTTTAGCAACATAATTTCTCTTCCACCTTACAGGGCGAGCCAACAGTCATCAACACTCATCAAAAAATGCTAATATCTTTGGAATGAAAAGGGATATCAGTTCGCGGTTTTGACAGGTCAATAAGTCATCAAATTTGGCTTTTTGTTAGCTAGTTATATTTATAGCATTGCATTTGAAATTTCTCGAAAAAAATCATAAATAGAACTAGGTGTTACATAACGCCCTCTAGTTTCCGATTGGAAAATTAAAAGTGTTTTTGTTATTGGTTACTGAAATCTACATTCAATACTCTTTGCATAGAGTCTACGTTTTCGAAATTCGGTTCATGCATTATGGAGTTACAGTCTTTTTTATGTCAAAGAAAGAGAACTTCCCCCACCATTTCAGAATAGGTGATACAGAAAAATAACTCCTACAAGAGTTGTGGAATTAGGACAGTAGTTTCTAAAATTGATATTGTTTACCAGCCTAAATTGGGGAATATTTCGTAAAAAATCCAATTATATTTCATAAGTGGTAGTTTGCGCCACCTAGCGGAAAATTATGGACTCAAAAACATTTTTAATCATTTTTTTAGGGCAGGTTTGAATACAAAATTTTTTTTCCCCAAATTCTAAGACATACGGTTTCCGAGATACGGCCGGTCGCCACCCTTAATGAATCACCCTGTATATATATATATATATATATATATATCTATATCTATATATATGACATATATATATATATATATATATATATATATATATATATATATATATATATATATATATATATATATATATATAATATATATATATAAAGGTGTGAAGGATTCTACGACTTTCAAGTTAAAGAAAAATTACTTTAAGTTCAGGTCTGCAGTCAAATGTTGAGAATAAGGTGAACTCTTTTTTCTGTTCAAGCTTTCGAGCACATTTATTTGCTCTTCATCAGGAACTCTACAAAGAATTTAAAAATGAACAATATTTAGTTTAAACCAAATCTCAGTTTGTATACTTACGAAGGTGAGAATTAGAATTAATTTTTTCTTGTCGCAGTTTACAGATTAACATAAATAAAAAACGATACTACATAGTTCAAATCAAATAAAATGATTGGATTAGGGACATACATAACAAGTTAAAATAAAATGTTCCCATATGACACCGCATAATCGATGTATACAATTAACGTGTATGCGATTGACAGTGACTTTATTGCCAACACAAAATCGAGACGAACACTACCAACGCACAAACTAAAGGATACCAACTTGATGTTCATTGAATTGACCTTAAGTCGGTAACATAGGGACTTATATATATTTATATATATATATATATATATATATATATATATATATATATATATATATATATATATATATATTCGTCAGATATTTGAAAAAGGTTTCAGAGGGCCTATGAGAAAAATAATTTTGCACACATTTTTAGAAAGAAACTTCCCCTCAGCACGCTCGGGATAACAAACAATGTCTGGGGTAATTAAAGTCTACAATATATATGAAATATACGATCGTACATCGTTGAAGGATGTGCTGAATGCGATGCGATGAGAGGGTGAAATGGATTTTTACAATAGGTGAGTCTGAATGAATGCGAGTTCCTTCTGAATGAATGCCTCGGATTTCACGGACCTGCCTATTCGTAGTTTTTGTTGCAGATTTCATATTGAATATAATACGGAGGAGCGTATTGTTCGCGAAAAGTATCGCGAACAACGAATTTATAGGATTTTATAGTATGTTGTCTGTTGCGCTCTCAAGTTGAAACAATAGGATTTTCATAACATTTGTCAGCTTGTCGCACAATCCTATAAGAACCATTTTATTCGTTTGCCACTCACCTGCGTACCATAACATATACCTATATATTGTTGATTAATCTTTAATTGCACTTCTAGTGAATCATTTGCAATAGTCATTTAAATGAACTTTTGAGCGGCAAAGCTTCGTCACTGAAGTCGTATTTCACGTTCCAAAATGAACTTCGAATTGAATAAATTATGGATTGAGAAACTACGCTTCAATGCGCTTTCAATAGCAAACCGAAAGAAAAATTGAATCTAACTTACTTTATTGAAAACAAAATTCGTGTACTGAAGAACGGCGCTTTAATAGAAAACCGTAATGAAAATTATAAATAAATTTATTTTATTTCCGAATAAATAAGTAATTCGTGAAGTGCATCGCGAACTGATCGAGATTCGATTCGAACGGAAAAATCTCCGCAGTCTAGTGCAGTTGAGTAAAAGAGTTGAAACTTGTGAAGAATCGTATTTCAACAATTCAGCAAATTACATAAAGTGAACAAGGAAAATTCTTCAATAATTTAAAAAAATTATCAAACAACTTTCCAAGGAAGCTGGTTATACGTATTCAGCAACGCAAAATCTGCATTCACAATCGAACGGTGAATTATAGAAATTGTCAAGTCACCCCGACTCA
>JARQZK010000789.1:97500-122500 GCA_030704885.1 Cynegetis impunctata | reverse complement strand
AGAAAGACAGTTAACTTATTGATTACCGATGCGACTAAAGAAATAAAACACCTTTCACAACAAGTCAATTATAACACAAACAAAGTACATTCAATTATACAGGGGGAAATCTTGGCTAACTTTCAACTCGCAGAAACTAGGGAACAAACGAGAAAGACAGAACAAAACAAAATAAAACACATACGAAAATTAGAACAATTACAAAAAAAGAAACGAGCTCATTTCAAAACGGATATCTCACATTCTTTTCCAACTGAAATTGAAAACACAGACTCCATTCTCAATATGACAGACACAGTTCTACCAGAATACGTAACTGAGATTCTAAGCTTGGACCCAAAGTATGCTATGAACATAAATAATGAAAAACATTTACCAGTAGAACAAATCATTGCCCAGGTTGAAGCTAACATACCAAACATTTCTATCAAAGACCAAAATGACATACGAATCAAACTGACACAATCAATAAATACAACAAAACAATTTCTCAAAAATCATAAACACCAAGTTAATACAAAACAAAACAGGAATCTAAACTCCAAATTTAGGATGACTAAAGTCTTTCTCAAACAAAACCCCCACCTAGTAATAGTTAAGGCAGACAAAGGTAATAAAAACTGTTATTTTGGAACAAGACCTGTACAACCAGAAAATGACCACACTTCTAGCGGATACAAATACATACAAAAATAATTAAGAGAGACTTAACGAACACAATAGAAAATGATAACAACAAACTTTTAAAGAAGTGGAAAGAAAAAAAGACTTTATTTCACAAACACTATACAAACAATTACTTACACATAACAGCATACCACCCAGAATCTACGGACTCCCAAAAGTCCATCAACCAGATATTCCACTACGCCACATAGTTTCAAGCATTCAATCCCCACTATACAACCTTTCAAAACACCTCGCATCAGTACTGTCAAACATTACAAACAAGAACAAATACTATATAAAAAACTCCATCGAACTTAAAACAGAACTGGATCAAATAGATGTTCCCAACAACCACAAACTGTACTCCCTGGACGTGATTTCACTATATACAAACATTCCAAACCAAATGATACCAACCATTATAGAACAAAAGTGGACACAACTACAAGACCACACATCAATTCCACAAAGTGAATTTGTTGAAGCTCTGCAATTTACTCTCCACACAAATTATTTTCAGTATAAAAATCAATTCTACCAACAAACAGATGGTGTCGCGATGGGCAGTCCCATTTCAAGTGTAACAGCACAGATAGTCATGGAATATATAGAAGAACTAATATTACAGGACAGTAAATTCAAAATAACTTTATACAAAAGATTTGTAGACGACTGTTTGCTTATTGCCAACCCCAATGAGGTAGATGAAATCTTGAGGAGCTTCAACAATATTCATCCTAAATTACAATTCACTCTCGAAGCAGAGACCAATTTTTCTATTAATTTCCTAGACATGACAATAATTCGTAATAATAACAAATTAAACACGAAATGGTACACTAAAACCACAGCCACCAACCGGTTAATTGACTTCCACTCAGCACACCACATCTCACATAAAAAGGCCATTGTTAGCAACGTAATATACAGAGCTGTCCAACTAACATCTCCCAGATTCCGACCTGAAACACTCAAAAAAGCGAAATCACTTCTGATACGCAACAACTATCCTTCTCATATAATAGACAAAAACATCAAAATCCAAGTACATAAAACCTACAACAAGGAACCAAGATCTAACACACCAGAGTCTACAGATAAAAAAATATACGTACCTATTCCATACATCACATACCTGACCCCGAAAATAACTAACATTTTAAAACCGTTCAATATACAGATAGCGCATCAACCTCAGAATCAGATAAAACAACTCTACACCAACTTAAAGAGCAAAATTCCAACAGAAAAGAAATCCCACGTAGTATACAGCGTTCCCTGCAAAGATTGCAATAAAGTATATATCGGACAAACCTCACAACGTCTACAAGATAGACTAAAAGCCCACAGATATGCCAAAACAGCGAACACTGCACTGAACAAACACAAACAATCAGAAAGACATGATTCGATTACGATGAAACACACATACTAACTATAGAAAAAAAACTTAAAATCACGCGAAATCCTTGAAATGATTTTTATACAGAAGAACCAAGACAACACAGTTAACAACAAAATAGATATAAAAGGGCCTAAGTTCGATATATGCCCATTATTGTAATACATGAGATCTAAGCGCATGAACGAATATACATCAGTTAAACTGAGATTCAAGAGTCAAGTAGTATTGTGACAACTACCGACGAACATTCTGGTGAGATACAATTTATTTTATTATATTTTAGTGTATGTGTATATATGTTTTATATTTAGGCATTTGAATTGTATTTTTATCCCGATTTTAGCTGATGAAGATGGAAACTCCATTGAAACGTCCAATGAATTTTAATTTTAAAATGTAATGTTTGAAATAAACCTGTTTTACCAATAATTGATATCTCTTGGAATGTATATAAATATATATATATATATATATATATATATATATATATATATATATATATACTCATAAATTGAAGGAAAAATTATGAAAACGTTCATAACGTAACATTGTTTAAACTGTCGATTGTTGACTTTTTTTCACAAATTACCACTTTGCTTTTACAAAAAATATGAGTACTGATGACGTTTCGAACTACGGAAGTTCATTGTTTGTGCTATTGATAATAGCATTGTTATATTTTTTAAGTTAGCTAAATTATTCATACTATTAATTTCGAGATACTGTTGAAAATATTAGAATCTATAGGTTTACGAGGCACTTCATTAAATAAACTACGTACACATTCAGAAAATTAGCTTCAATATGTAAAAATTGGCGAAGAGAAGAGTGATTCTATTCTTGTCCGGATCTATTAAGGGTGCACGACTATTTTTCATTGTCAATGTTGTGGTATGAAGTGCCAAATCTGTTAGATAACTTGAAGTTGAACTAAAATTTGACATAAAACGAGCATGAGAAATGACTGACAAAGAAGTACAGATGCTTGGTATTTAAATTTTATGGCTGTAATGTAGTGGCTAATGGAAATATTGAATCAAAGGTTTTGTAGGGGGTTCACAGTTTTTTGATTGAGTCAGTTATGATATATTTTGTCATTATATGAGGGGGAGGTTGCCATAGTTATACTATATATCCCATCGAGATGGTGCAGAATATTCTTTCTTACGGTTGTTCTAAGGAAAAACCGTTTACATTCTACTTTATCACACTAAAAAGAAATGTTTTATGCTCCAAAGTTGTTTAACTCATTAACGAGTGAAATGTCTCTTTGATTTCTTCAAAATCTTTCAAAATAAAAAGAAAGAATATGTAAATTCAAATAGAGATTCTAGAATATACTCAAGTTAGTAATCCGAACTATCAGAATGGGCAGTTGAGGATTCATTTGTCAATTTCCTTTGTGCAAAACAATAATTTAATTAAGTTGGTTCTAATAGCGAATTACATAGCTAATTTTATTTTGAATTTCGGAAATCTGTTCACATACAAATTATCAGTTTATGTGACAAACTAAAACAATATAAAAATAAAGCAGAATTGAACATTAACTTTCAGTTACCCTTTTATATCATCAAATATTATAAAACCACTCAATTATTGTCATTTCAATGACGTATCGCTTGTTACTGATGAAATGACTGTTTAGTAAAGAGTGGATCATGCAGTTATATTCAAGGGGAAATAAAATTTTCTATATTCGGTCATATTTTCCTCAGTTACCTTATAACAGTTGTTAGTGCAATTTATGCTTGTAGTGCAAATTTATGTATCATTTTATATTATATAAATATATATATATATATATATATATATATATATATATATATATATATATATATATATATATATATATATATATACAATATTGCATTCGAATATAATCCAACAGAAGCAGAAAAAAATATAAAAAGTTCCACTGAGCACAAACCAACGAATTATCTTATATATTATAAAATTCTTATTTCCATTAAGAACCATACTCTGATATAACTGAAAAACTAGAAAAAAAAAGTGAAGTTAATACAATTAAATTATTAGCCACTAATAACGGTTACAATGAAAGTCTTATCGACAAGCTCATTGGGAAAAAACGAATAAAGTATTTGTTGCATTCAATATACCCCACGCAAACTATTAATGAAGAACAAAAATACTTTCCAATAAATTATGTGCCTAATTCGAGTAGCAAAATTTGTAACAGACTATCGAAAAATAACGTTAAAACAATTTGTACAAATAAAAGAAACTTGAAGTCATTCTTGGTCAATAATAAAGAAAAATCTAACATCGGAGAAAACAGTGGTGCTTACAAAATATTTTGCGACGACTGTCCTGCTTTCTATATTGGACAGACAGGAAGGAATATAAATATTCATGTTGAAGAACATAAAAAGTCAATTTTACAAAACGAAAATACCACTGGCTTCTCTGTGCATTGTATAAAATTCAATCACTTCCTGGATTTCAACAAAACCAAATTGATACATTCAGGTAACAAAAGAAAGCGCCTTGACCTTCTTGAAATTCTCGAAATAAGTTCCGCCCATAATAGTCAATACCCCTTGTAAAAGAACAAATTGATTTTCAGGTATCACCTTTGCTTTTGTTTGTTTTATAAAATAGGATGTAATACTCTCCTGTAGTCAGTCTTGATAATGAGTTCATAACTCTAAACATGTCGACTATTCATTACTGCTAAATACAGTATCTAAATATTTGTTAAATTGTGAAACATAAGCCAAGTGTTTTTATTTTAAAGTTTATACTTTATTCTTTATGATGTTTCACCAAGTGATGTGCGAGAATTCAATCTGTTATTAACAAAAAATTATACTTAAAATTACTGAAAAATGCTGGCGGAAATTGAGAAACGAAATGTTAAAAATCCTCCCGAGATCCTCAGAAATTGCCCTCGAAAATAACCCTCAGCTAATTACTTTCCAGAAAATGTCAGATGGCGAGATTATTTTCAGATGACAAATTCCAGGGCGGAAAGCTTGGAGATTCGTCTCGACGACCGTCTGTTCGTACCCGAAGAATTCAATAACGTCGAATGCAATCCGGGAATGTGACGGAGTCCGCGTTTTCTTGATTGGACACGCCGCTAGGTGGTACACGTGCCCCGACGGTGTAAACAAGATCAGCTCGAGGAAGATCCGTATCTAGGGTTGCTAGGCCGCACTCTGACACAAAGGCGCAATCAGTCGTATTCCAAGTTGCTCGCGCTAGGGATGTACATTTTCAATTTTCACGGTTTTATCGATACCATCGACATGTTTATGAGATGAGGCAAAAACTGAAAGTTTCAATATTCTTGTGTTCTGTGTACAAGTTGATCGTCATTTTAATAATCACAAATAATAATGAGGATAATAATTTGTGAAATATATTAGTCGTATTTTCTCCCAAAAATAATAGACTATGTCGGAAGTCGAGAGTAAAGCGAGGTAGAGGTTTTTGAATGCGATTTTTGAAGTTATATATATATATATATATATATATATATATATATATATATATATATATATATATTATATATATATATATATATATATATATATATATATATATATATAATATACATATATATATATATATATATATATATATTATATATATATATAAGCTGTTACAGATACAATTTCGTTTATACACGTCAAATGAAGAAAAATAAGTATACTAAAATATAAAACCGTTTTCTATAATATGTTTAAATAAATTAATCTAAAGTGCAAAATTTTTCACATACATAACACTATAAAATAAAAACTTAATTCTGCACAAGCAACACAGTTTACCTTTCATTGACATAAGACATCTGAAACTCCACTACTTCCTCATTCCAATATTCAGCAATATTATAGAATGCCTTTCCAAGCAGGAAATTTTTAACCCTAACTTTAAAGGCCTTTAAACTTAATACTTTTACCGTATTAGGTAGTTTGTTGTGAAATTTTGGTCCATAGTCCCTATATATATATATATATATATATATATATATATATATATATATATATATATATATATATATATATATATATATATATACAGGGTGTCCCGTAAATAACACGCCACAGTGACACTGGAGGTATATTGACTTCAGGTCAATCAGATAACATCAACATGACCTTTGTAAAAGTTTTCTGGTTTTCGAGATATCGACACTCTTATGTTTTTTTGAAAAATCTATACTTTTTGGTCATTTTCTCGCCTATTTTGAATATAAATAAGTTATAACCCATGGTTTTTTTTTCTTGTGCTATCATCAATATATGGTTGAGACAATCGACCTATCATTTCATTAAAAACTAGCCTGCTAACCTGAAAAAAAAATCATGTTGTTTCAATTCAATTTAAATCCGAAAACCTCAAGTAAAGTTTGACTATTTACTGTGAGAAAATATTTTACCAGACAGAATCAGCAAAAGATCTTAAAAACTAGCCTATTCAATGCTCTTTCGGAAACGGTATAACATTTGTGGGTTTTTTCTTTCAAAAGTCTAAAAATTCCAATTTTTGTCATTGAAGTCGTGCTACTTGCGAAGTACACTGCGCCGCAAATTTAACGCATACATTAAATATTTCCTAGGTTCTGACTGAATATTTTCTCAGGCGGTGATCCGATTTGAATAGCTTCGCTTTTTGAGAAAATGCAATTGTTATAAGATGATCAAAAAAAATGCATAAACTTATTGTACAGGGAGTTTGAATAGCAACATGTTCTGTTCGTCCAAGTTTACATCCTTCTGCGGGCAATATCAGGTAGCTCAGGCAGAAAAAAAATAGACGTTGTTATAATCGCATGTCTTCTGAGTAATTTGTTTTTTAAATCGTCTGCTTATTTCGAGTCATTCGAAAGATATTCATGTTTTTATAACCGCTCACACTTTTCAAACGAAATTTTTTTAAACTTTTTTGTTAATTTGCGAAGAAGGCTGTAAGTATATACAAAATTTCTTTACAATTAGAAACTGTGTTTATTTGGTTTCGTATGTCTCTCCATACTACAAGCCCCTTCCGAATCCGGAATGTAAACTTGGACGAACAGAACATGTCGCTATTCAAACACCCTGTACAATAAGTTTATTAATTTTTTTTGATCATCTTATAACTATTGCATTTTCTCAAAGAACGGAGCTATTCAAATCGGATCACCGCCTGAGAAAATATTCAGTGAAAACTTAGGAAATATTTAATGTATGCGTTAAATTTGCGGCGCAGTGTATTTGGCAAGTAGCACGACTTCAATGACAAAAATTGGAATTTTTAGACTTTTGAAAGATAAAACCCACAAATGTTATACTGTTTTCGAAAGAGCATTGAATAGGCTAGTTTTGAAGATCTTTTGCTGACTCTGTCTGGTACAATATTCTTCACATTGAATAGTCAAACATTAGCTAAGCTTTTCGGATTTAAATTAAATTGAAACAACTTTTTTTTTGAGGTTAGCGAGCTAGTTTTTGATGAAAAGATAGGTCGATTGTCTCAATCATATATTGATGATAGCACAAGAAAAAAAAAAACCATGAGTTAGAACTCATTTATATTCAAAACTGGCGAAAAAAATGACCAAAAAGTATAGATTTTTGAAAAAAACATAAGAGTGGCAATATCTCGAAAACCAGAAAACTTTTACTGAGGTCATGTTGATGTTATTTGATTGACCTGAAGCCAATCTACCTCCAGTGTCACTCTGGCGTGTTATTTACGGGACACCCTACATATATAAGAAGAAGAACTCTTTTCCAAATAGGCAAGCCTAATATAAAACATAATTAACCAATGTAAGTATTTGCACATGAAAACTCAAAATACAACATATAGAAACAAACCGCCGCCATGTTTACGTAGAGATTTTTTGTATCTAGGTTTTTTTCGTGGTTTTACGCCAGTTCATAGCTTCTGCGAATTGAGTTAGTGTGTTGAAATTTGAAAGAAAATTAAGTTTATGATAGAAAATATTTTCTGGGACATGTTTAAACTGCATTCTATTCAATATTCAGACTTCATTTATTTCTGTGGGTTTTAGAATGATACCTACCTCTTCCATATCACCTTCTAATTGATTTACGGTTTAAAAATTTGAATGTGAAAAATTGAGGAAAAATGCTACCTTAGAGATAAAGCTCTGCTACTCACTGGTTTCTTCTATTTATTAGTGTTGTATTAGTTATTTATGTACCAAGTGCGTTATACAGATCTTAACGCCCGATGGGTGTTAGGATCTAGTAAAGCACGTGGTACATACAAGATTTTATTTTTCACATAAAATTATTTGATTATTATGAAAAATCGATTTTAAAATCGGTTCATTGCTAAACTTTCCATTTTCCTCCTCATAGTAGGCATGCCATTTGCTGATATTTTGAGTTTGTGAAAACTTTCGTAATCATATTTAGTGAATGTCATTGCTGCTTTCTTTGTGTAGTCTCATAGAAATGATGGAAATGAATTTACCCAAGAATATCATAGCAAATGCAGCCAAAGCTGCGAATAATTCATTGCCGGAGAAATCCAGAGTCGTATACGACAAGGATTATGAAGTATTCAATCAAGAGAAGTTGCTTCATTTCTCCACGTACAATGAGCGGGCGTTATGATTCATAATGCTTGGCCATAACGCCCTAGGGCATAATGAGTGTATTTATAGCAACCGTATCTAAGGTAAAATCAACAAATAATATACCTAAAAGTGAAAAATAAAATTCTTATCGATATGTCAAAAATTGAAACATCGATAAAAGGAACGAATATTGATGTTCCAGTAATATCGTTATATATTTTTAGGCAACCCCACTTCGTATTCTGTGATTTTCTTTGAGAGAGGCAGAGTTCTGAAGATTCGTAAAAGTGTCGACTTCTAGAGCTTTCCTTCGTATAATTGATTCAATTTGAATGTGATATATTACTGAACGTAGGGCGGTGTCGTGACTTAGCAACGTGATCATGTTAGTACTGACCAAGATCAGAATTGGTTTTTCTAATGACAGTGTTGGACATGTAACTATTGTTGAAATACAACTTTGATATTTGGAAAAAGTTGCCTTTCAGTGTAAACAACGTTTCAATGACATTTCGATCAAGATACTGTTTCAATTAATACCTACAGTTATAATAATCAGAAACATTTTTCTCAGTAAATAAAATTTTGCAATGTATTAACTACGTCCATAATTACTACTACAGGAAATTAGTTGCTCAATAATACAAACATACGGTAATTTGATAATTGAATCTTTTGTTGATATTTCAAATAAACAATTATTGAATATTGTGAATTATATTCTTGGGATATTATAGCTGATAAATTATATATATATATATATATATATATATATATATATATATATATATATATATATATATATATATATATATATATATATATATATATATATATATATATATATATATATATATATATATATATATATATACTTATATATACTTATATTTATTGGAAACCAAAATTCATTTGTACTAAACAGACGAAGCTTGTATGATAAAAATGATAAATATGTTGGAAAATTCTTTTGAAAAATTGATAAGTTTTCGACTTTTGGATTTTTCGGCGTTATGATTTGTTCGTGTGTCATCAGTTTTCTTAGGAACTACAAGGTCGTTGTGCTAATTCGGTGTTTCCCTTTGATTTAATTAGTCATCAATTTTTCAGATGAATATTCGAACATATATATATATATATATATAATTATATATATATATATATATATATATATATATATATATATATTTATATATATATATATATATATATATAATATATATATATATATATATATATATATATATGTATATATATATATATATATATATATATATATATATTATACATATATATATATATATATATATATATATATATATATATATATATATATATATATATATATATATATATATATATATATATAAATACAATAGGATAAAAAAATCAGGCCTCCTCCCCTTTTTCAAATTTAAATGACAAATAACATTTTAAAACGAAAACTCAACTCTTGTATGTGAAATATTATTTTATTAGGTATTTAAGCTTCTAACTCTCTAATGTCTTGTGGCACTTCTGATGATGAGGTAAAGCAATCTTGAAAACTCGAGCCGAGAGAGAAAAAAAACAGTAAATCACTTGTTACATATCTGCCATCCCAATATTCTATAAATTACTAAAATAATTCCGCAAGCGGGTTTGTATCCGCGGATGGAACCCGAGAAACCAGAATATATATATATATATATATATATATATATATATATATATATATATATATATATATATATATTTATATATTTATATATATATATATATATATATATATATATATATATATATATATATATATATATATATATATATATATATATGTATATATATGATATTTCGTGCTATCTCTAGTCCAGGGATCAGGAAGTTCTTGATCTGATAGAGATAGAAAATTTTGAAAGTTGCGAGGCATCTATATATTCAATAATAATGTTTTATTCATCATGATGTTAGTCAATTTTCAACAATTTTTATTTCACTCTTTCAAAACTTTGGTTATTGATTTCATCATGTTATGAAGATAATGGAAAAGCATTTTTCCTCAACATCCCGGTAACTTTAGTTTTCCTGAGCGGTGCTCAGTTACTAACACTCTCTGTTGAATATATCGGGATACAATATTGAATTCAGCTATGAAAAAAAAAAATATTTCAAGTGACTAAGAATATCTATCTCTATCAACACTTCAACTATTTGTTCAACGCTACACTTCATAATCTATTTATTAGAATTTCGACAAAGAAAATTCTTCAACTCAAAACGGAAATTTTATCTGCAGAATGATTTCAGCTCGGTCCGCATCTGTACCGACTGGATGCCGTCTTCACTTTCCACTAGGTAATTTCCGCCGACTAGTCCCTGACAGCTTTTTCCTGATTCCCTGTCATAACTTGGTTCGGGAAATAACTACGCCTGAATTAGAAAACGTGACACGCCAGCTTTCTCTCTATTTGATGTACCTCTGCATCGTGTAGTGAATATTTGATAACTCTCAAGAGTGATGTAGGTACATCGTTTGATACAAATTAACGCTTCTCTATAACAGAGATTTACTTGGAACTTAATTCACTACATGATTTTTAGGAGAAGATTATTATTGGAACAAAGTTCTTTATCGCATGTTATACTACAGATACTTTGCGAAAAAGAGGAAGAGAGATATATTTTCCGACGCGACGGAAGTGGAGTAAAAGAGAGCGACGTATCCACAACGATACGAAAAGATAGAATGAGATAGTGTCGTGCATGCGCGTATTGTAGATGAATGCCTTGTCTACACCAAAAAAACACAGAAGAACATTATGTTGCTGGTTGCCGCAATCTGTTTATAGAAACATAAACAACAGCAAAAGTTCCGTAAACGTTTTGTCCACACCAAGGTCATTTTTGTGAATATTTCATTATAACAGGAAACGTTGCGTCTACACCAGTGTAGTATGTGTTCCTAGTTTGCTAATTAAAAATGCTTCAGCACCAGATTTTTGATATGTGCGATATTTTTTCTCTATGGAACTATGCCACAAAGTTTTGTATTATTTTTCAACTTGATCAACATTAAGACCATCGCCAATCTCATTACATATCTCCACCCGGAAATCCTGTTTTTGTAACGATCTTTATACTTTTTATCCCGTGGATTCCACAAACACTCGGTTTTTCGGAATAATTCAATTACATATATGTATTATATTGTCTGTTGTCGATTCAAACGGCATGCCTTTTAATATTAATTAATGTTTTTATTATCAATAAACTGAATCAAGATAAGGTGATGTTTTCGGTAACTACATGACGACTTCACGACAAAAGTTTTGAGTTTTGGAAACAAGCAACAACGTGTCCACACTTACAAATATTGTTGAGAAACAAAAAATGTTTACCGATTTTTCTATATTTTCTTTGATCTTTACCGCTGAATATGGAAACACGCATCTTATAAGAACTTTTGCTGCTCAACCGTAAACAATGAGGAGCTTAAATAAACTTTTGGCTACATTCAGTAATGAGAACTTGAAACGCATCGTTGTGTGGTTTAAGAAGTTCCACTTTTATTATGTGTACAGTGGTAAATGCAAACAAATTTTATTTTATCTAGTAAACTTAAAATTTCTACACCTTAGGGTACGAACATAACAAGTAAGTCGCGGTGGAGGTGGACGTCGCAGTCGCGGTCGATGTCGACATCTATGTGAAACAAACACATTGAGTTGCATGGCAGAGAACGAAGCAGAAATGTCGCGGTGGAGGTTTAGCGCGATGCCATCCAGGAGGTTTACATCGATGCTTTTGAAAATCAAATCAGTTCGTTTCACATGGATGCATACCGCGTGGTCTACAAGGATGCTTCGCTATGATTGGTGCGTTCAAGGCAGTGTTGGTTTTTTTTTCAAGAGTATTTAATCATTAAAATAGAGTTTAATGACTTCAGACCCATTCGATTTCGAAGCTTCGATTCTCTTATATTCATGGCACTAAATATCCTTTCAATTTCAGCATTCTATTTCATTCAAAGGCTACAAGTGGAAAAAAGACAGACTTGTCAGAATGATATCCGATTTCGAAACGCAGTTCCGAATACAGAGAAGATAGATTTCTGGGCTGATATCTTGCCATTTTTTATGAAGATAGTTAGAATAGTTGCTAGATTTTTTTGACGCTAGTAACATAATTCAAGCCGCTGTAGAAAACGAAATGTCGCTAGATCTAGCGACAACGTTGCTAAATTGGCAATGCTGGCTCGACTGAGCATCGGTGGTAACCTCCTTCCTATGTGCGGTCGACATCGACCGCGACTTTACTAGTAGCGTCCACTATGACCTACACCTCCACCGAGACTTACTTGTTCTGTTCGTAGCCCTATATGTTTGGCATATTTCACCGTTTTATTCAGAAAGCTATCAGAAAAATCGGTCTATCATCGCATCCCTGATTTAATAATAAAATAGAAATGTAATAAATTACGAAAGTATATTAATTTTCACTTCAGTCATGAGGTAGTTGACAAAGTTAACGTTCCCTCTCCGAATAACTCAATTTTAATTTCATTTTCATTCTAATAAACTCATCTCCTCATTTATGATAAAAATTGAATGGCATTGGTGAGCTCAACTGTCTACCTTTGGTTTTATGATCATGTCAGTTGGAAGGTATCGTATTATCATGTTACATATATTTGCACATTTCGAAATTGATACGTTAGTTAAAAGTTGGTTAAAGTAAACTTGGGCTTTTTGCATTATAAGTTAGTTTTTTGAATACATAAGAGTGAATCTATCTAACGAATGTTGAATATAAAGGAACATCAACATGTTTTTCCAGTAAAAATATAAGTACACATTCTCTTTCAGTTTAATTAAATTCACTTATAATATCATAAGAGCATCGAAAATAATCGATTATACTTCCGAGTCACGAGACGTATTTTGCGAAACATCACGAGAGCGCAGCTCGAGTGATGTTATAAGAAAATACGTCAAGTAACGGGGTTAGTATAATGATTATTTTCATTTGCTCGAGTTGGCATTCGTTACGATTATATAACGAATAAAAAATATAATATTTTTTGATGTAGGTACGTTGAAACGTGGTCACTATGAAAACATGCACATTTTAACACTAGGCGAAACACTAAAACGATTATATCACGTCGTCAAGGGTATATTCACCTATCAATACGCAGTGGCTATATGCAAAATTCATGGATTCTATTGGCTTATTCACACATAAGTTATATAATGCATTATATATTCTTCATTCTATATAGTATGAAATGTAGCTCCCATCTATAATAGAAGAATTTATGATACATTCAGAAAAGTTATACTGATAAAAATTTAAAAAATTTCTTTACAAAGTATTGAAACAATCAAATATAAATTTGTAAAACATTCCTGAGACTGAAGACTAGCATAGTATATTTGCAGTTCGGTTCAGAAACAGTTTCTGATAGATTGAAGTTCTGGTTAATCACATGAGCACGGAAAATTGTGATGGTGTCTCGGTGGAAAAATTGGTGGGACGATTTTTGCAGAGTACCTTCCAAGATAATATATGTGAATCAGCAACCTTTTTCTTATGTTCAAGTGAATGACGGTGAGCGGTTAAATACTGGTGGACTTTTAGCCTGACAGCTTCTTTTTACTTGAATCAAGTATATGATAGTGCATAAATGCAGAACTCTATGTATGATAGCAGCACTGCAATACTTGAAGAACTTGAGCCTCATAAAGCAGTAATACCTGCTTTGAGGTAGACAAAATTTAGCACGAAATATATAACCAAGCTTCTGTGCAGCTGACTTCGCAAAGGAACATGCGTATTCGTAAATAAATTAGAAATGATGCCAATTCCTAAAGGCTGTAATTTATTGTTTTGCTCAACCATTTGGTACTACAGAAATAATTGAAAATTATCGAGAGTTTTCTTGAGAGCTTGGTTATCTGCTTGATGGTAGCATTAAAAGTAACTAAATTATAGATCTCGGTTTGAAATGATGTCAAGGTCCCTATGCATGTACTCAGCGCAAAAATTTGGTCTGATGTTGAAGCACTGACCGTCACTGATGATGGATACTATAAAAGTACAGTCGTTGGATGAGATTACATCTTTAAGTGGAATTTAGGATATCATTATATAAGAAAATCCGTCGATGATAAGATCAACCCTTGGGGTACACCATCGTTAAACGTTCACAGGTACAATGTACTTCGTACAACGGTCATACATTCTTATTCAATAAAATTAATTTTCTGTATGTAATATATATAATATTCTCATATGATACAATGAGGACATGAAAAGGACCCAGAAAAGTATACAAACTTTTTAAATATGTTCCTATTCCTTTCAATGAAGCGACATCTGCTAGAAAGCTTTTTTTTCATCTTATCGATTCATATAGTATTTTTATGCTACGTTATATATATATGTCGTTATGTTTTATTCAGAAACTTTCCTGATTTTCCGCTCAGGCGATTACGCTTTCCACTCAATTTGTCTCCAAATTTCAGCTTCGTATGTTGTTCGGTAGAACCAATTAATTTTGAGAAATATTTTATGATGCACGTGTTGGTAGATTCTTGCTTCCCTACACAGTTTCTGCTTGTAAAACAGTTTGAGTTAACATACAGATTACATCGAATGTAATAAATTGAGTCTCCGACATAAAAAAAAATCCTGTGAAATAAAACGGTATTTTCTGAAAAACGAGCTTTCTGAAATACAATTTTATTTTTATAAAAAATAAAGGATTGAGTTTACTTGTAATCACGAATCTTTACGACCAAAGTATTTCTTAAGATGAAATATTCCATTATACTATTAACAGGCTCATCTTAACCATTAATACTAGCGATGGTGGATGAACAAAGAGCTTAATGTCGCTTTCACAAAAATTATCTCTTTAATTGAATTTAAATGTAACTATTTCTAAATTTTATTTTCGTTTTTCTAAATCAAAGATAAGGTTTCTTTCAGATATTAATTTATGTTTCTCCAAACATACATTTGAGATTCATCAAAAAAATCTATATGCGATAATTTAATATGAGTATTACTGAAATATTTTGGAACCGAGCAAGTTAGCAGAGTGTTTGCACGCTACCTAGCATCCGAAAGTTGCTAGGTTTCGGAGTTGGCTGGTCTACTATTAGTTTTTCTCTGATGATTTTTTATGGCGTAGATTGGTCACTGCTTGAGAACTCACAAAGGCAAATACTGGGCCAGTATTCATCACCTAAACTCTACTTCGTGTCTTCTTACCAATCCTCAATTTACTTTTAAGAACAAGTGTACCTGGCTGAAGGAGGTCCTTCCCATAACCCAAGCAGCACAAATCCCTCGAATATACTTAAAAAAGGAATTAAACTCTCCATGGAAATTCAAAACATTAATATTTTGGTGAGTTTAAATCTTGTGCTATTTCGAAGCGTAAAAAGTTTTTAAATTTATGGCAGTTTCCTAAAAAACTTTACGTCTAGTTAATCAATTTAAGTAAAAATCTTGGTTTGATTGTTATTGTTATTCAGAGAAAACTTCGAAAAATAAACCAATTTACATAAGTTGATAGCTGAAATCAATATGTATGACTCCATAATTGATAAACTAATACTCAAAAAACAACATGTGTATACGGACAGTAAGTGTATAGTATAAATGAAATTTTTTTTTTCTTTTTCACTAATTTTGTCTCCATATTAAGTCATAAGATATGCAATAGATTGAATCAGTACAGTCAAAGTAACTACTACTACGAATAAAATAAAATTGGGTTTCCTTTTGATCATAGAAACAAACAAAAATTCTACAATAATTTTGGTGTAAGTATACAAATTAAAATATTTTAACTGTGGATCATTGTTATATTGGTCTAACTAGAATAAAATATAGTAACCAGATTAGATTGAACAATCATCCAAAGTGAGAACGTTACAGAAATCTCGAAACATTGAAATAACATCCATTTTAAAGATTTAAATAATCCGGAGATATTGCATTTACCGAACAACGCAAAAAGGATTGCCCTTTTAAAAGCTTCAGGGATTACGTCAGGCAGCTCTAGAAATATACTCATCACTAATGACTAAAAAAAACCTTAAGATTTCCCCACTTATTAAAGCAGTAATGAAAAAGATAGTTTTTTTTGCATTTTCTAAACAGCTAGAAAACTCTTGATAATGAATTAATAGCCCGAAACATATATGCAGTGACTGAGATTGAATTCTCGCACATCACTTTGTGAAACATCATAAAGAATAAAGTAATAAAGTATAAACTTTAAAATAAAACAAACTTGGCTTATGTTTCACTATATAAAAATATTTAGATACTGTATTTAGCAGTAACGAAAGTCGACATGTTTCGAGTTATGAACTCATTATCAAGACTGACTACAGGACAGTACTACATCTTATTTTATAAAACAGACAAAAGCAATAATGAAAATCAATTTGTTCGTTCACAAGGGGTAATTTACTATTATGGGCGAATTTTATTTCGAGAATTTCAAGAAGGTCAAGGCGGTTTCCTTTGTTACCTGAATGTAACAATTGGGTTTTGTTGAAATCCAGGAAATGATTAAATTTTATAGAATGTTCAGAAGAGCCAGTAGTATTTTTATTTTGTAAAATTGACTTTTTATGTTCTTCAACACGAATGTTTATATTCCTTCCTGTTTGTCCAATACAGAAAGCAGGACATTCGTCGCAAAATATTTTGTAAACACCACTGTTTTCTCCGATGTTAGATTTTTCTTTATTATTGACCAAGAATGACTTCAAGTTTCTTTTATTGGTACAAATTGTTCTTATGTTATTTTTATATAGTGAAACATAAGCCGCGTGTGTTTTATTTTGAAGTTTATACTTTATTCCATATATGTAGAGTAAATTGTTCCACCAACTGTATAGCGAGTAGTCAATTGAATTAATTCATCTTGTTATTAGGCTATTGCAAAAAAAGTTTCTCAACATCACGACATTTATATTTGCACTACATCGATCAAAACATATTAGAATATTACTTAGGCTCAAACGCAGCAGTCAGTTAGATGGAAATTATTGGATCTGGAGTAAAGTGCACTCAATAAGTGAAACTTCAAGGCATATATTTTTCTACTTTACATCTATTTGACTTATTCAAATTGTGAAAACCACTTGTAATATTTATGAATATGTGAAAAGAAAAATATCTCACCAGGAATATAGAAATGAAAAAACCCTCTTGTGAAAAAAGTTTATTGCAGTAATATTTTATCTCGCTATAGTGTATTCTATGAAGTAACACACTAATATCGTTATGAGAAACACAACATACTATATATATTATAACTACAGTTCATAAGTTGAATTCGTAAAAATCGTCAAATAATCAAGTACAGTATCTTTCGCTTAGATTGATCAAAAAACCATGTTACATACATATGTACTGAAAGTAATTAGCAGTCTTCATGAATTCGAACACGGGATATTATCTTTGATTACATAATAAGAAATAAAGTGTGGAAAATTTCAAAGGAACCTCTTTGAAATTTTCTATAATTCAATGCTGACATTTCAATGTTGGAGTTGAATGGCAAAATCTCTCAGAAGATTTATCAAAGATTTGTAATAATGACATTAGAACGATACAAGAATGATTTTAGTATAACTTTCCCGAACAATAGGCTCAAATTGAGATAAATTATAAGAAAACGATCTGCTTGTTATTTACCTAACAATACTCATGGAGCCGAAACTAAAACAGCTTCAGAACATAAATATTATGATATTGATACAGATACTCGTATGGTTTCTCAGAATTTTTTGATTCAGAATATTTCTTCAACCAGTTACATATTGTGTATAATGCTGCTATCTTTGTGGTGTTACCTTGTGGCACAATATGAAAAATAACATCTGATGATATGGCATCAAACTCACCCTCACTCAAAATAGATGGTTTTCTTGGATTCTCGATGTGCATTGAATAATTGAACCAAAACTTAAATTTTTATTCACGTTCAAAAATAACCTCGATAGCCAAATTTGATAAAACCTTTTTCAAAATTCAATTCTCTGTTATTGAAATCGTCATTGAAACTTCTATTTCGCGAATTTGTGTCTTTTTGTAAAATTGCAGGAAATATCTTTTTTTGTTATAAACTTTCATGTCAACAATTTTCTCTTGCCTTTGTGGAAGAGAACACATTGAGAATAAATTTGTAGCAAACTTGTCGTCCTACGGTTTAGAGATTTCCATGTTTTTCATCTATAGGTGAAAACTCCATGCATAAAATTTCTTTCTTTGGATGTCATGCAGATTTGCACAATTCAGAGTTTTCTCTCGAAGTTGAAGAATGTGAGGTTTGTTTTATGAAGAATATAAGGTGGTTTGTAGAAGATTAATTTTCACGTGTTTCATCCTATTGAATTTGCGGCGGAAGCTAGTTTCAGACAGATATCAAAAATAATTTTATGTGAGATGACATATTTCAGGATAATACGTGTTTTCTGTAATGGCAAAACAAATTAAACTTGAGGAAGATAATATTTCGAGAATCAGCTCAAGATATCTCATATGAAATATATAACGCGAAATCATAACAAGCTGATTAATTTAACGCGAAGTTTCGTAGGCGAATAGAGAGAAGGAGACTTCGTAATATATAAGCACATAATGCTGTAAGTGAGATTTACAGCATTTTGTGATCGTATATTTTCATACTCAATCTGAATCCCCCTACCAGAAAAATCTAAACATTTCAAGTTTTAGTCGTATTTTACGTCTTTATATATATATATATATATATATATATATATATATATATATATATATATATATATATATATATATATATATATATATATATATATATATATATATATATATATATATATATATATATATATATATATATATATATATATATATATATATATATATATATATATATATATATATATATATATATATATATATATATATATATATATATATGGGATGGCCTTACCGAAGGAGGTGTTCCATACCTCCCAATAAAGTGGGGTCCTCCCCTGGAAAATCTTTTATTCTACCTAGACAATATAAAATATCACTTTAATGATCTGTAAAGTAGATTTGTTTCATTCAATAGTTGAGACAGAATTTCTGATTCAAATAAAAAACTTTTTACACGATAATTTCAATTTTTATTTCCGTTTCAGTCAAACTATAGTTTGACTATCAGTTCATCCTGTGGGTAAAAAGAAAAAACGGACACAAAAACTAAAGCGGAGAGGAAGAGTTGACGATATGGACTACATTTTTTCGTTATATCAAAACTAGTCAAACATGATTAGAACAATTGAACCCATCGTGTATAAATAAATTAACAAAAAAGGATGCACTGAAATATAAATGGTTTATATTTCTGGAAATATTCTCATAACTTTCAATTGTTGTAATCTGTGTGTATCGCTGAATTCTCTAGATGGAAACTGTTACTTGAACTCCTTGACATTCATTGATTTAATCCTTCCTTGGGAATAAGAAAGTATAACTTCTGCGAGTCCGAAGTCGCCACGAAATTCGGCTGTTTGGTAATCCATCCTCAGAGAATTTCTACCCTCAGGATACAACAGTCGTAAAGTTGATTTTAAACATTCATAAGAGAACAGTTTTCGGAATTGTGAAACAATATAAATCATTATATGATTCAACTTCAGATCACATATAGCTTAGAAATTCGTATTCTCAGGTAAATAAAAAATTTGATATTCGCAAAAAAATTAATATTCTCTTCGAAATTTTCATTGAAGTTTAGACGAAGGTTCAATATATTTTTTTTCAACTCTCTAGGGACCTACAGTTTAACGCTAGTTTCGAACGACCAGTGGGCTTGTGAACAATGTATATTATCGAACTATTTGAATTGTTTGAACCACTGAAACTCATAGACATAAAAAAATATCCATACCTAACCCAGGATTCGAACCCAGCACGCCTGCTTCACAGATGTTCAATCTACCTCTGCCCCACAATCCATCTGTTTAACATTCTTCTATCGATGGAATTATAATTTGTTCATATAAAAATATTTCAACTGATCAATAGAATTTAGCATACTTTGAGTTATCAAATAAGAGTTCGCAATGTTACGAAATATTTCTATTAAACCTTTTTCTTTAGCGGGAAGCCTAATAGTTTATACAACATCGGATAGTTCTTGGCAAGATTTGTCTGAAAATTTACAATCATCTTCCAGATAAATGAAAATCTATAATTTCCTTGACCAATTTTCGGAAACGGATAAATTCTTATTGACTTGATAGAGCTTATTCCTTTGTAGAGGACTACTATTCTGAGCACTGGTTGATCGATATGACCAAATTGAGTAGCACAGACAACAGCTTCTATAAAAAAAATGTTGACACTTCCCACTGAACAAGAAACATCATAAGTCTATTTTGTGATATTTTTTTTAAGAGACTTTTCGTGATGTTCATTTAAAACGTTAAAAAGATATCTCCTAAATGTTTAAATTTTATAACCAACTTCATTAACATCCATGTTATGTAATTAAAACATATTTCAGATGTACACAATACTACTTGAATTCGCAGTGATATACACATCCTATGAACTTCTTTTCAGCAACTTCTTCGAGGAAACATCCATACGATGTTAGTTTGTATAGGTCTCACTAATGTTACATACAGAACATTACTGCAATATTACAAATTAACATGTTTCTTAGATGATCACATTTTGTAGTTACTTTTAAAACTTTCGAACTACTCTTTAGTTACTTCCTGCGACTGGGTGAGCTGTTTGAATGATGTATTCATAAAATTATAAAAAAGAAGAAAACAGAAAATGAAAAAAACAATGACAAGCATGATATATGGCGGATCGTGGCGTGCAAGTATGTTATAAGTGGTGGCAGCGTCGTTTTCAGTTTCGCGGTTTTATTTCAGTAAAAGCATTTTCTTGTTATAATGGACGGACACCAGTTATCGGTAAGTACTTATTCCAAAATCATAGTTACTAAAACTTAAATATACTCATTTTAATACTTTAATCAGCTATTCGACATTGAAATTCCGGGTGGAGGGATATACTGTTGATATACCGTAACGTTTCGTAAGGTTTTTATAGTTTGAAATTTTTATAGTTTTAATATTAAAAAATTATTCTAATAAATATTTTGTGAACCAGCTATAAGGTATCAGTAATCTTTATAAATTCAGTTTTAAATCGTATTAGGTTATAGCAACTACAGCTTGATATATACAGTTGCACACAAATTCAATTTTTGTTAAGATGTGTCATATATCACTTTCTACACTTGTTATGTAATATGCTTACACTATTATATTTTTTTAGGTTGGATTCCCGGACAGGATATTTGTTTTTAGGTTGGATTTCTTCTTCTGGACAAGATATTTATTTTAAGGCTGTATTTGTTTTATTTTTATTTTCAGTGTTCTATTTATTAATAGTTAATATACTATTTAAAGAAAAGAATATTGGTACAAATAAAAAACATTACCTTTTGGAAAGAAAAATCGCTAGAAAATATTTATGCGTTTCTAAAATATCCACTAGGGGTGGAATGAGCACTCAAAATCATAATACTGTGATTATCTCCAAAAAAGACATATACCAAAAGGTGACCTGAAAATGCAACTTTTGAAATCTTTATTATTGTATATTTAGGATACCTTTAGTTTTTCTTTCTTGGTGATAATCACCTTATTATATGTTTTTAAGTGTTCTTTCCATTCCCTAGTGGATATTTTAGTATTACAAATATATTATTTAGGTTCATTATCCTCGAGGTATTTTTTTTAAGTTGAATTATGATTCTTTTTTGAGATATGGCCGGCAGCCGGCGTTTTTAGTTGTTCACCGTGTATTTGCTGAAACATCTATAGGATGTAATCTAGAATGTTTGAGGTATATTATTTAGAGGTTTAAGTAATATCCATACAACATCTAAAAGAATATACTGTATCGTTTTTGAAATGTTGCATTCAGTTCATTGGTAAGATGTTGTTTCATAGACATTGCATCAACATGTACTAGATGTTAAAAGGCATTTCTGAATGTAACAGAAATGTTGCTTTTAGTTCATTATAAAGACTTCCTTTTGAGAAAGTTCTAGTAACATCACAGTAATGTAAAAAGGCAGCGCTTTAACATCGCTGAGAAGTTGAGTTGTAACATCAGAAAAGTTAACAGCCCTAAGCTGGGCATAGGCGGTTGTGAAGATGTGCATGTAATGAAAACAAGAGGAAAAAAGGGAAGAACATTAGCACAATGTGATGTTAAATTAACGTGACTGTAACAATTATTTGCATAGTGGGTTACTCTTGGTTCTATTGCTAATAATATAAAATTTAAAGTATAAACTTTAAAATAAAAAACACTTGGCTTATGTTTCAGAATATAATTCACATTTATATTGTGAAACATAAGCCAAGTGTTTTTTATTTTAAAGTTTATACTTTATTCTTTATGATGTTTCACCAAGTGATGTGCGAGAATTCAATCTCAGTTAATATAAAGTTTGTATATATATTGTATGGAAATGTGGTGAAATGTGTTTCACATTGTTCAGTTCTTTTCATTTGATGTGTTTTTATTCTTTGTTTTACATTTGTTTAGTTTTTCGCTTTGTCGATAAGTTGTATAATTTCAAAGACTCTAGCCTATTTTGATTTGATTTGATTTGATCACTGGGTAATTCGACTCTTTCCTGGCGCTTTCCAAAGCGTCCTTCTTTCTTTGTAGCATGAATTTTCCTTAATCTTAGACAAAATGCACAAAGATAATGATACTCAGTCATGTAGTTCCTGGTTTTGCTAGATCGAGCATAGCTTATAGATAAACGAAAATATTTACGTCTGGTCAAAAAGTCACTTGAGTCCAAAAACCTACTTTTATTGGAATTTTTTGTCCTGTAATTTGACTGTTAATTATGCTCAACTAAAGTGTCGCTATTTTGCTCAAAAGAAGCATTTAGAGGGCATGAAACAGAAATACTTTATTCCAAGAAATGAGTTAACGTTTTAAACTATGAAAACACAAATCCAAATCAGAAAAAATTTAATTGTCTTTACCTCAGATAATTGTTTCAAAATTCTCTACCAGATTGTGAGGTAACTAAAACTTTTCAATCAGCTTCATCATGATAGTTCTTGTCTTCAAATTTGATTATGCCGTTTTTGATGACAAAATTTCATTCAGCTTTAGCTATATCGAATAAACGTACTAAAAGTACTAATCAGGGTTTTGCACTAGAATGTCAGGATATTTATAGGTTAAGACATTGAACTCTGAAGAAAGCTCAATTTATTTTATTTGCAAAGCAATTAATAAGAGTAATATTTCAATACAATATTATATATATAAAGTCGGAAAAACGCCAATTAGGTTTTTCCAAGAAACAAAATAGATTTTACTTTCGCAAACAATTGTTGTGGAAATCAATTCTACTTACCATGAAAAGATTATATGTGCATTATATACAAATCAACAGAAACAACTGAACTTAATCTCTAGAAATTTCAAAACTTAATTTTAATTCCACACCATTTTGATGAACACTAGTACAGACTTGATTTATAATAGCAATATTGTTTTTTGGAATAACATATTCAATGTACCTACTTCAAGTAATTTTTCAGAATGAACTAACTACTATGCGACCCTGTAGGTATAATATCTATTGAAGATAATAAAACTTGATAACATTTCACACAGCATGGCTATAGAGGTTCCGTTCTACAGGTACAGCTATGACAGAGATCGTACAGCTCATTTCTCTTAAAATGGACAACGGCGAGTATGCAATCTTGATTTGTTTTGATTTGAAAAAGGCCTTCGACTGCCTCAGTGCCGTTTTTGTTTCAATGAAGCTAGATCGGTTGGGTATACGCGGCACGATATCCGAGACAGAACCTCCAATGTTTACTTTCATTTTGCGATCATTCATGAAGGAAGTAAGCCACTCATTTATAAATGAGTGGCTTACTTCCTTCATGAATGATCGCAAAATGAAAGTAAACATTGGAGGTTCTGTCTCGGATATATATGATATTCCCCTCGGCACACCCCAAGGAAGCATATTAGGGCCATTATTGTTCCTCATTTTCGTAAATGATTTACCGGACTTCATCTCACATGGTACATTATTCATGTACGCTGATGATACGAGTATCGTGTTGAGTGACAAGTCTGCGGATTCTCTCTTTGTCAAATGTAATATAATTCTAAATGAATTCAAAAAATGGTGCGATTTAAATAAATTGATGATCAATTTCGCTAAAACCAGCTGTGTCGAGTTTTATACTCCCACCAAAACCCCGTGTAACTTCACCCTGACTTTTGGAGGAAATGTCTTG
>JARQZK010000789.1:7500-92500 GCA_030704885.1 Cynegetis impunctata | reverse complement strand
GTAATGTTTGTTTTTCATTTTTGCATTTATTGTGGAAAGTTTTTATAGTTTGTGCTACTTTTTGTCTAATAATTTGAACCTATTTCGAACATTGCGTGGGTAAAGGTTTCTGTGGTTTCCCTTACCATCTAATATTAACAGATTTGAATGTTAATATTGGACTGAATAGCACGTAGTAAATAACAGGGAACGGCCATAGCCGAAAAATTTTGATGAAACATAATAGTCTTTTTTAACTATTCAAATTTTTTCTAATCAATTAATGTCGAAGAAATTTCAATTTTTCAAAAGTTTTGATAAAGCCACGAATGTCGTGGCGAAACGTCAACTTTTTAATAAAATCGAGTTTTTTGAGATTCACCAAGCCTGTTATCGCTAATAATTATCAAAAAGTTATATAAGTATATATATATATATATATATATATATATATATATATATATATATATATATATATATATATATATATTATATATATATATATATATATATATATATTGATATATATATATATATATATATATATAATATATATATATATATATATATATATATATATATATATATATTATATATATATATATATATATATATATATATATATATATATATATATATATATATATATATATATATATATATATATATATAATATATATATATATATATATATATATATATATATATATATATATATATATATATTTATATATATATATATATATATATATTTATATATATATATATATATATATATAAATAATATTTCGAATTGTGTTCGAGCAATACTTTCTGATGTAAACCCTCGATAATAATCCATGCTGTTAGGTTGAAAGCCGAACTGATTCGTTCTTCACGTCTCACTATTTGCTCAAACTTTTCAGTAGACTGCTGACGCAAGGATCTTTGAAATTACTTCGGATAGATGTTCGAGGATAGGCCCAGGCACGGTTAGTTTCAATGAGGTGGGCTGAGTTTGAAGAGCACTTACTCTTTGTAAGGATAATCCACATGTACCGCCTATTCATTAGCAACCTTTTTAAATATCATATAACGCGCATTTTGTAACACAAGAGTACCTATATACCCTTAGAGAATATTAATAATTTCAAAAGATAAAAAATGTTGATGATGCTCGTTACAGAGTGAGTCATGGACAACTTGAGTAGAAAATACATATCTACCATGAAAAAGAAGAAGAAACAATTCCGGAATAATACAGATTCAAGTCTTAAGAAATCTTCTAATAACCCGAAACAATTGTGAAGTAAATTTGTTATAGTATCCTGAAATATTGAAAATTGTTTCATTTGAAAAAACCTTTTCCTCAAATATATATTAGAACATGTTTCAACAAAATATCAGCGAAATATAAGTCAAAAATAGGTATAGGATACAGGAGTGTATGTTGAAAACAATAATATATTTATGCCCCACGCATACAAAAAATAGTGAACAATAACGAAATATTTTGAGTGTAATAATAGTTTGGGGGGGGGGCACACCCCAGAGATTTAAAATCGCTGGTTTATGGTATTCGTCAAAGCTAATGCGTTGCCGTTGGACATGTAGGTACAACCCACAGGATCTCTCATGTGCCTTGCAACATGAAGCTATGTTCAAATGTATGAATAATCCGGCAGAAGATAAATGAATGTATCATTATTTTGAGGCAGTTATAATATTTTCCTACTCTTAATGTGTATATAAATATAAACATAGATAGAAATATATATATATATATATATATATATATATATATATATATATATATATATATATATATATATATTATTTATATTTATATATTTATATATATATATATATATATATATATATATATATATATATATATATATATATATATATAAATATATATATATATATATATATATAAATTTATATATATATATATATATATATATATATATATATATATATTATATATGTTTTTCGAGTTTTCTATTTTTTCTAACCTTCATAAAGGTAAAATTAATTTCCCTTTTATTGCTTAGAATATACAGTGAATAACAAAACAACACAGACTAGAATAATATGTATATAATATAAATATATATATATATATATATATATATATATATATATATATATATATACACAGTGTGGACCACCAGGACCTGCATCGATCGATATCTCAGAAACTGATTGTAGGAAATATTTGAAATTTTGGAAACTGGCTAGATGAGGGGGACACCCTAAATATTCATATATTTTTCAATAAATCTAAGCGTTTTTGACATATTCAAGTTTTTTTGTCAAAAATGGCAATTGCAATTCCTAATATAATTATCAATTATTCCTATAAGGAAGTCATTATTATACTTACTTTGGGTTAGATTCCTTGTTGAGAAGAATTTTCTTTAATAGATTTTGTTTAATATTTGGATAACCAAACATACAGGGTATTCAAAAATTAAGATCTAAAATGAGATTGAGAAAACTGATAAAAATCAATTTTTTCAAATGAAAACCCCTATTTTTCTTATTTTGTAGTATTTTACATAAAACATTAGGGTAACTTTGTATGAGGTTATCTATAACTAAAATTTTTAGTTTTCGAAATATTGCCAAATTAATATTTTAACATGGCGATTTTGCATTTAATCATTTAACCAGGCACCCTGGTTATATTATACAAACGAAGATTATTTACCTAATCTTATTTGTTATTCATGGACAATGTGATGAAGTTTCTTCAGAAACATGTGATACATTCGTGACACCATATCCTAAAAAACATAAACACATGAATTTTGAAGTTGACTATTTAGACAACTTGCCCCTAGCTGATCTTCGAAACCTTTCCTATCAACATTATGGAGCGCACTTCCACATAATGCCCATTTAGTGAATAATTATCTGGAAAACTTATTTTATGATCAATAGCCAACAATGGACCAAATTTTTGGCCATCTCGCTCCCCAGACCTATCAGTACTCGATTTTTATTTATGGAGAACAGTGAAAAATGTCGTGTGTAAGACCGCAGTGACCACCGTGGAATACTGCATGAGGCTAGTAAGTACAGCATTTGAAGTCAATAAGAAGAGCCACCCATGAACAATTGTGATTTAGATGCGCAAAATATCTAGAAGTTCAAAGACACCAATTCGATTAAAAAAATTTTCAACATTTCTATTTTCTGTTTACGGTATTAAAATTTTCATTGTTAATAACTGGTTTATTTCTGTACATTTTTCCTTTGCGGGTCCGAAGTTCTTCAAGTTTTCTAAAATTTCTTCTTATAGTATTTGGTGATTGTTTCTGTTTTTGAGGATATCGTGTCATAATTGTATCACCTGTTCTTGAAATAACTTTATCACATTGTCCAAGTTTGAATAATCTTCGTTCTTTCATTTATTTGAAACTAATCAAACAAACCTCCTAGCGGAGCTGGTTATAAGAGTTCACGAAGCATCGAAATATCAACATCTACCCCAGACGGTAATTGTTCGAAATGTTAATTTGTTTATCACAATCGATGGAAATTGATAGACAGACTGTTTCGCCCTTATCGGGGCTCATCAGTATCTGTTGATGTCTGGGGTAGATGTTGATATTTCGATGCTTCGTGAACTCTTATAACCAGCTCCGCTAGGAGGTTTGTTTGATTAGTTTCAAATAAATGTCCTAGTTCACTTCATTTTATTGCCACGAACGTGTGTCGTTAACACGAAGAATTCTGTTTTCCATATATATATATATATATATATATATATATATATATATATATATATATATATATATATATATATATATATATACAATATATAAACAGTTTCGTGAAACAATTACTTTGGAATTTAAGTAATCACTCATGCGATAAGAAGATCAGTTCAAAAACATTCGAAGCGGTTAATTCATTATTATAATTTAATATTATTGAATATTGATAAAAAATAATTTAAGTAAGGTATATCAACATATTTTCATATGATGATGGTAGCAAGATATTATTGAAAATTAAAAATTATTATTTTAAATACATGAAATCCGATAGCTCACATGAATAACAAATTAGATATTGATTTATCTCAATGATTTGAGAGAAAAATTACAGAGAAATTCAATCGAAATGATCGAGTGTTGAAATTATTCAGCGAGAGGAATTCGATTAAAGATTCAAATTAGAGATTTTTAAAATTACCTTTTTCAATATTATCATTGTTCGGTGAAAATTGAAAATCAAGATGAAATTATTCATATGAATCTGTCAGTCATCACAGTGAGCAGGAAAATGCAAATATTCAGAATATATTAGGTTAGATAACTCATGAATAGTAACTGGGGCTTCACGACATATCTGCGACATTATATTACTACGGCATGAATAATGACAGACAAATTTGCATATGGCTCCTATATTAAGAGAAATAGTTGCAATCAAGCATTTAATTCAAAATAATGTAGCAGTGTAGAGCAGATGTGCAAGTTTATAAAATATTTTGAAAGGTTGGTATGATAAATCGTCAATATGTCATAATTTTTTTCATATTTTTCAATACAAAATTCTCATTATATAATGCTTAATATCACTTGTAATTAGTTCTGTGCTTGACTGAGATTGTAAATTGATCATCGTCGGGCAGAAGGTAGATTGCCTTCAGTTAGTGAATTTTATGATGAATTCTAGATAGTTTATCGTAAGACATGGCAAATGCAGTGAAAAGTGCAATCGAAAATTTGTGATATGATATAATCGGTAGTATACCAACTATAAGGAATTTGTATTCGCACTATTTCGAGTGCATTTCTTGAAACAGAAATAGAAGAACATCGATTAAAAGATAGCGTACCTAAGTTTTGAAGTCCAACTGAGATCTGCCAGATGTTAAAGTTAGCGAAATGGCATTTGCAAATGATAGTTTCATCGAGAAACTGTAATATGATTGATAGTATAAATACTATGTAGGTACTCACAGTTTTTTGAGAACTTGCCTCAAAAAAAAAATAGTAGATCATCGACGAAAAGATTGCGTTTAGTTAGTAAGTTTCAAATTCTAACCAAGATCTGCTAGATTGATAAGTGACCGAAATGGTATTCGCAAATAATATTTTCATCGGGAAACTGTGATAGGACTGAAAGTATAACGGCTTGAGTTCTTTTTTTGAAACAGAAATAGTGAATCATCGATGAAAAGATTGCGTTCTGTTAGTAAGTTTTGAGGTCTAACCGAGATCTGCCAGATATTATAGTTACCGAAATGGTATTCGCCAATAATACTTTCATCATGAAACTGTGATATGACTGATAGAATAACGATTATGTACTCGCAGTCTATTGAACGCTTTTCTTGAAACAGGTATACTAGATCATCGATGAAAGGATTGCGTTCGATTTGTATGTTTTGAAGTCTAACCGAGATCTACACAATGTTAAAGTGAGCGAATAATAGTTCAATCGTGAGACGGTGATATGACGGATAGTATAAAGGCTATGTACTGAAAGTTTTTTGAGTATTTCACAAGAAAGATAAATAGTAGCTGATCAACGAAAATATTGCATTGAGTTGGTAAGTTTTTAATTCTAACCAAGATCTGCCAGTGACCGAATTGGTATTCGCAAATGATAGTTTGATCGTGAAACTGTGATATGACTGATAGTATGAAGGCTGCGTACTGGCAGTTTTTTTGAGTATTTCTCTTGAAACATAAATAGTAGATCATCGAAGAAAAGATTGTGATCAGTTAGTAAGTTTTAAAGTATAAAGATTTATCAGACCGAAAGTGTAGTCTTTTGATTGTGATGTGGCTGATAGTATAACGACTATATACTCGAAGTTTATTGAATGCCTTTCTAGAAATTGCATTCAGTTAGTGAGTTTTGAAGTCTAATCGAGATCTGCCAGATGTTGTAGATACCGAAATGGTATTTGCAAATGATAGTTTCATCAAGAAACTGTAATATGATTGATAGTATAAAGACTATGTCCTCACAGTTTTTTGAGCACTTTTCTTGAAAAAGAAATAGTAAATCATCGACCAAAAGATTGTTAGTTTTGAAGTCTGACCGAGATCTGCCAGACGTTATAGTTATATCTCGTTTCATCGATAAATTGTAATATGATTGATAGTATAAAGACTATATGTACTCACATCTTATTGGGTACTTTTCTTAAAACAGAAATAGTAGATCGACGAAAAGATTGCGTTCAGTTAGTAGGTTTTAAAGTATAACCAAGATCTGCCAGACCGTAATGGTAGTCTTTTGATTGTGATGTGGCTGATACTCGTAGTATGACGACTGTATAGTCGGAACTTTTATATTGCTTTTCTTAGTTACTAGATCAGCGACCAAAAGATTGTCTTCAGTAAGTAATTTTAAGATCTAAACTCGATCTGCTAGATGGTATAGTAACTGAAAAGGCATTCGCAAAGAACAGTTTAAACGAGAATTTGTACTATGCCTGATAGTATAGCGTCCATGTGCTCCTTAGTGTATAGGGTTCTTTTCTAGAAATAGAATTACTGAAACATCAACGAGCAGATTGCGTTCAGTATAACGACTTCCTTTTCTTACTGATTTCCTCACAAAGACTATAAAAAAAAATTCAGCTCAGAATCATTAAGTTTGCAATTTTATTTAATTATCCTACCTCTAAGCATGCAACTATAATGAAAAACAAAAAGTGGTGTTACAGTAATCCGCTCTCAAGTACTTCAGATGAATGATATCACGAACAGTGAATAAAATTGAATAAATGACATAATCTAGTGATAGGTTTCTGGCCAGAAGTTGCTTTCATTAAAATGCGATGGTCTTCATATTTATTCATTGCCTTCATCACTTGCAATCAAGCTCCAATAATATTTCCATTCTTTTAGATCTTCGCGAAATCTCTATAATGATGTGCAACACTTGGTGATCTAACCCTTCGCAGGGGCAAAGGGTAAACTTATTTACGTTCTTGGATGAAATACACCAAGATGAACAATTTATCACAAATTTTTCGTTAGCCACAGTTCAGGCGTGGCCTTTAGAAGGAGCCGTCTGCTCACTTAATTCGGAGTCTAAAAACCAACTTCCATTAGTACTTTTCAGAAAAATACTGTGTATTTCATCAGAACACTTGACAGAGACTTGAATCTTTACCGAATGAATTCTTCCCAAGTTCTTCTTTAATCTCACAGTTAACCATGCTCACCGTTATTCGCCTCGTTTTGGCAAACGGACCGTTAAATTTCTCCCATATATTGAGTGATATTTTCGAGAATCTAAGAGAACGTTGAGAGTGACAGATTTGGTACGAGGTTCTAGTCACTTCGTTAGGAATTTCAAGAAGTACGCAACTATACCAAAGGTACTTTAGTAACTAGATTGCCACGTGATTAAGAAAAATTTTTCAATAGTTAAAAAAGTTATATGTATTCCGCGACGAGAATTCTAAATTGGTCACTTTATGTAGTATACTAAATTGACCATGGTCAACTTGTATATTTTTCATGTTTCGATTTTGAACATAGCGAATATCGCGACAAATATTTACAGAGCTCACTATCGTGAGTATGCTTAGAGTTTTTAAGAGCGTTTAGATAGCGTGCTTTCGAACCATATACGCCATAGTTGCAGAAGAGATATTTTATGTCAGTAACTATGTATTGTCGAGACAGGATTCTGCATTTTCGATCTGAGCGGTGAATTGCTGGTTCCAATAACCTTGGTGGAGGGCGCTCTGGGTTGTTATCCAGATAATAGTCCCGACCGTGTATTTTATTTGAGAGTAATTAGAAATTTGCTAATTCACTCTGAGTTAATTAAGCTGCAGTTATGAAATCTAATAAGATCGAAATAGCTATATGCAGATTTTGAGTCGGGGTTACTTGACAATTTCTATAATTCACTCTTGGATTGTGAATGTAGAATTCTCGTCGCGGAATCCATATAACCAGCTCCCTTGGAAATTTGTTAAAAAGTTTCTTGAACTATTATCAAAGAATTTTCCTTGTTCACTTCATGTATTATATTAAATTGACAATGGTCAACTTGTATAATTTTCATGATTTGCTGTAACAAAGTGTGTGCAACTATTTTTAAGGGCGTGTAACTTAAACCATAGCTTTAGGGGTGTATAATGAACTCGTGGTTAAATTCCGACAACGATTAAGCACATCCGTGTGACAGGCACATGTGTCACTGATAACTAAAACACTTTGAGTTGTACAATAAGAAAACATCTAAGAAGAGGAGTTTTGCAGATGCGGATTTTAATAATTTTTTTGAATGAAATGAATTACATTACATAGAGTGAACAAGAAAAATTCTTTGATAATTTAGTAAATTATCAAACAACTTTCCAAGGGAACTGGTTATACGTATTCCGCAACGCAAAATCTGCATTCACAATCGAACGGTGAATTATAGAAATTGTCAAGTCACCCCGACTCAAAATCTGCATACAGCTATTTCGATTTTATTAGATCTCATCAGTGGAGCTTATTTGACTTGGAGTGAATTAACAAATTTTTAATTGTTCTCCAATACAAATCGTGGCCAGTAACATTGTCTCGATAACAACCGAGGGCGCCCTCCCACCAAAGATATTGGAAACCAACAATTCACCGCTTAGACCGAAAATGCAGAAACTTGTCGCGCATCTTTGGTGGGAGGACGCTCTAGGTTGTCATCCAGACAGTGTTACTGACCACGATTTGTATCGGGGAACAATTAGAAATTTGTTAATTCACTCCGAGTCAAATAAGCTGCACTGATGAGATCCGTATGCAGATTTTGAGTCGGGGTGACTTGAAAATTTCTATAATTCACCGTTCGATTGTGAATGCAGATTTTGCGTTGCGGAATACGTATAGCCAGCTCCCTTGGAAAGTTGTTTGATAATTTTTTAAATTATTAAAGAATTTTCCTTGTTCACTTTATGTAATTGACCATGCTCAACAAGTATGTTTTTCATGATTTGATTGAAATGAATTATTTCATGAAACTTACGGTTTTATATTAAAGCGAGGTTCTTCAGTACTCGTTGCACTACGAGATTTTTTTTAATGAAATACATTTTGAAATTTTTATTCCGTTTTTCCTTCAAATCGTGCTTTCTCAAAACACAATTCATTTCATTTGAAACGCGTTAAAAATAGGACCTTACTGACGAACATCTGCTGCCCACGCGCTTTTCTAAAATCTGTTTAATTGCAAAATGTATTACATGTAAGAGAATGTATTCAATTCATATATAATTGATATCAAAGAAGAACTCGTTTCCATATCTGTGATAAAAAAAAATAATTTATTTGATTATAAATACAGAATTCAAGAACTTTCAGAGTAATGAGGAATGCGGTATAAAAGTTACGGCTGCGCCTATCCTGATTTTACGAGGAATCTACAACAGCCGATCCCAGGGCATTAATTATGAAAAAGCCACGTACTATCGTCAGGCAAGCTTTACTGCCCTTTGTTTATGGAAAATAAAACTCGGTTCTCATTCAGGCTGGCAACGGTTGACAAGCAAACAAATTGTTTCACCCAAAATTACGACTATGCGAAATAATTACTGAAATCAATTCCATGTAGTTTCAGATTCCATTCAGCAAGATGATATTTATCACCTGAGTGTCATTAATGTAATCAAATCAGTCATGCAGTAGTTAGAGTAAGCCAGTGCAAAATCTGTTTAACAAAACACTAATGATATTTTGTACATATTAAAATTTAATAAACAAATTAATTATTTTTATTCATCAAAACTTCGAGTAATTATCCAGTTTCAAAGATATATTGAGAAGTGCAATTTTTCACAAAAATTACAAATATAATATTGTAACAAGTATGTTTCTTTTTTTCGAATGCTGTGTAATAAATGAACATTTATCATCTGAAGAAGATCCTATACGTAAGGCAATCGTAGTTTGTAATATTTCGTAGAAAGTGTTTTCAATGTTTCACTATGTATATTAATTTTTATAAATTATGAGTTTTATCAATTACTGATTTTATTTGTATTCATAAAGTAAGAATCAAACACAAAATGTATTGCCTCAATCAATATATATATATATATATATATGTATATATATATATATATATATATATATATATATATATATATATATATATATATATATATATATATATATATATATATATATATATATATATATATATATATATATATATATATATATATATATATATATATATATATATATATATATATATATATATATATATATATATATATGAATATATATATATATATATATATATATATATACATATATATATATATATATATATATATATATATAGGTAGAAAGAGAGAATTATTTATTTAACATCGTTACATTATACATGTTTGATGCAGGTCAATAAAAATTGTATGTATCATAATATAAATTCCCTAAAAGAGAAAAACTTACGAATCTTAAACGCTAATAAAATATAATATATAATATGGCCGAATGGCCATTCACACACATTAATAAAACTTTATACGTAAAAACACTAAAGAATACTCAAAATAAATAAAAAGAACTACTTCTACATTAAGGATGGTGCCTCCATATATTCTTTAGGCGAGTAAAAACAATTATCCAACAAAAACCGATTTAATCTTTTTTTAAACAATGTTACAGGTAAACGTTTTATATTTTCACCAAGTTTATTATACAATTTAAAATCTAATGAGTTGAGTTGAGATCTGATCTATGTCTTTGAAGTAAAAAAGAATTGCCGAAGATCTGGTATTATAATCATGATTATAATCCAGTGGCGGAAGAGTGCTGGATACACGTCGAATCTCCATGGTAGATGAAAACGCAAGGTAGCAGAAAGATACGATGTTTAATAAAAGGTGGTCTACAAGAAGTCGTAGGTCCAACACCTTCAATTATTCTAAGTGCCTGCTTTTGGATCTTAAATACTCTTTCAGCCATTGAAGACCGACCTCATAAAATTGCTCCATAACTAAGAATAGAATGAATATTTGCAAAGTAAACTGTCCTCAATATATCAACTGCAAAAGTGTTTTAAGTTGTCCTAAAAGAAAAATCTGTTTACTTAGTCTTAAACATATCTCCAGAATATGAGAATGCCACTTTAAACCACTATCAATAGTTAAACCAAGCATTTTAACATCAGCAATTGTTTTACAGTTTTGGGCAAAGCTAACTTTCATTATCTGCGTTTTATTGCAATTTAATTTGAGACAATTAGATGTAAACCATCTTTCGGCAGCTGCCACAGTCACAGCAATATTCGAGTTGATCTCATCATCCGATTTGCCTGGAATAAGAATAGTAGTGTCATCTGCGTATAAGACACTTCTGCAAGGAAGCATGCTTAAGTGCAGGTCATTAATGTAGACGACAAATAGAATTGGCCCAACGACAGAGCCCTGAGGCACACCATGCGAAATCAATCTATTATCGGACCGGTTATCATTCAAACATACTGCCTGCGTTCTGTTGGTGAGATAATATTCAAACAAGGATAATGTTTGCGATGCATGGACTTTCTGGATGTATGTATTTCTAAGCGTGTTCGAAGGACTGCTTATTTTGGCATTTTCCATTCTGCTATGGGGTATTCTATCATGGGGACATGCAGCCCAAGCTCGAGGAATCTGTGCATTGCAAAGAAAGGCAATAAAAATCGTTTCTGGACTAGGTTATAGAGACGATTGCAAGCGTGAATTCGGGCGTCTGAAAATATTAACATTTCCATGTATTCACATACTGGAGAATGTCATGTATGTAAGAAGATATGAGATCTGTATCGAACTCACAGGAATTTCTACGACTATAACACGCGAAAATTTTGTTATGACGTACTGTAGGTTGAGGAGGTGTCAGGATAGCCCTGGGTACCTGGCTACAAAGTTTGACAATGTATTGTCCTTGGAAGTGCGAAGTCTACCACTAATGCAATTCACAAGCAGTGAGGAACATGCTACTGAGAAATGGTTTCTAGTCTTTTGAAGAATTTTTCAATTGTAATATAGATCTTTTAACTTGAAAAAAAAATGAATAATGATAATTTTTTGAAGATAATTCAATTCATATTTCGGGCAGTTATTGCCATATGTGTTATAGATTCTATGTGCTTTTATCTTAGGACTTTAAGTTGATCTGTTGTATTTTTTCGTACTATACTTATTGTTGTGTTATAACCATATTACTTTTGTTTGACGTGTGTAAGTGCAAATTTTATGATATATATATATATATATATATATATATATATATATATATATATATATATATATATATATATATATATATATATATATATATATTTATATATATGAATACTTCTCTGATCTATACTTCCTTGAAGTCACAGACTTCTAGGTCATATGTCTAGGTTTTTCAACTTCTCGAAATAATGTAAGGGATAGTTTTTCATCATGTAGGTCCTTCTTGTATTTCAATTTCAAGAAGAAATTATTAATTGCTTTTATCTTTTCACTATTTAATATTGTGTTTTACTAGAAACTATTATCTGAATTGTTCATTTACAACCACACTTTTTTCTATCATCTTGTTCATTCATTCACATAATTATTTGAATATTTCTTTTTGTCTCAGAAGTATTGCTACAATAATAGCAATAATATTCATATAATATACTTTATTTTTGTTTCGAAATATATATATATATATATATATATATATATATATATTTTATATATATATATATATATATATATATATATATATATATATATATATATATATTATATATATATATATATAATATATAATATATATATATATATATATATATATATATATATATATATATATATATATATATATATATAATATATATATATATATATATATATATATCTATATATATCTATATATATATATATATAATATATATATATATATATATATATATATATATATATATATATATATGTATATTTATATATATATATGTATATATATATATATATATATATATATATATATATTATATATATATATATATATATATATATATATATATATATAACTCTGCTATAGAACCTTATTAGTAGATTAGTCTCACTTCTTCATTGAAATAAATAATTTTTGATTTCACCTGATGTTAATGATACAAACAGTTCAAGTGAATAAAATATTTTAGACATGAAATATTTTGAATCCTAAGTTTATCCTATTTTTATTCTAAGCTACGCATGACATCACACTCATTCATTCATTCGAAAATTAATAATTTGTCACAGATCATTCGACATACACAAGTCATAGAATTCCAACGGAACTGAAATATTCTTTTCAATCGCATCACTAACCTGAAAAAATTCCTATTCCAAAATAAACAAGCAGCATGTTCTCAAATCTGAATCCACAATTCAAGCCACAGTATATTTGTTCATAACAGTCATTGAAACAAAAAAACGCACGTGTTCGAGAAGCGACAGCGACAACTTACGGAGATGCCGGAAAGTCTAGAACGTGCCAAGATTTGATAAGATGAGAGCGACGCACGACGTCGCCATATTACTCCCGCTTCGGGCCGATGCCTTCGCCAAACTGCCACCGTCCTATGGTGTTGCACTTGCGCCCCGCGAAAGGCCAGAGGGTGGGCTATCTTTTTACGCGCCAGAGTCCTGATTTTCGAAATTGAGGTGGTTATGTAACTGGTGCACCAGATGCAGCTGAACATGCAGGAATCGTGAATTTCGTATGAGAGGTCTGGTATGTACACTGACGTAATTGACTCAATAAACAAATGACATACATACAGTGTTCTACTGAAATTCGTTTCATTTGTAATAATAGGATTTGTTTCCAACTAGCAGAAATATATTATAATCATCGAAAAGAATATATCAATAATTTCATTCTGGAAACGTGCAAGTATTTCAAATTGAAAAACTCTATCCCAGCGAGGTGCATTAGAAAAGCAGGTTTTCATAACGTATCCAATTTAAAAAATGTTTTCATTCAATTATGATTTTTGTTCCAAATCCAAAAAACAATTGGGCTTTTTAATGTGAGAACAATATTTATTTTCTTCCCGGGGTGTCAACTCCCCAACGAAATCGTACCAAAACCAATCGCATCTAAGATATCATATGAAACTACGTACTCAGAAACTTTTAACCCTATTGCTACCAAATTGCGCCCTTTATGGTGTGAACAAGATTATCTTCCTCTTCCGGGCAGTCAAACCCTGAACCAATTGAATCGGTGATTGTTGAAAGGGTACTAAGTCCATTTTTCATTGAAATTGTATTTGATATGGATTTCTATACCAAATTATATCCCCGGCCGTTTGGTGTTGAAAGGAATTAAGTCCCATTCTAGGAAGCACTAAGTCGCGGACTTAGTTCCATTCAACTCTGAACAAGAGGTTGAAGATGAATAATTTGTCGTGTTTTTGCTTCATAAGTAGGTACTTGTTTATCATTTGGTATGTTTGTAAGAATTATTGTTCATTTCTTTGTGTTATTTCTCCAATAAAGTATATTAGTTTAATCATAACTACTTAATTTTGTTTTACTGATTGTTGAATGGAACTAAGTCCTTGCTTTAAAAAAATTATAAAAAATACAAAAATTGGAAATAATAATAATTTCTCTGTAGATAAATGATTCCTCCCCATTTACTTTTATTACGCTGACTGCATATATCAATGAAATGAAATAAATACCTTTTAAACATATTTTTTCAATTTACTCAAAACTTACATTTTTGGACTTAGTACCCTTTCAACAATCACCGATTCAATTCATATCGAAGTAAATGCAATCCAAGATAATATACGAAACTACCTACCTACGAAGTTTCAACCTTATGGTCCCAAAATTGCGCCTTCTTTCGTGTAAACAAGATTTATTTCGTTCCCTGAGGGGTCAACCCCATAATCGATTCGAACCAAAACCAATTTCGTTCAATATATCATATGAAACTACCTACTCACAAACTTTCAATCCTATTGCTCCAAAGTTACGCCCTTCATCATGTAAACAAGATTTATTTCTTCCCGCAGGGGGCAACCCTAGACAACATAGAATTCGAACCAAAACCAATCCCATCCAAAATAACTTTCGAAAATACCTACTTACAAACTCTCAACCCTATTACCCGAAAATAAAGACTTTATCGTATAAACAAGATTTATTTCTTCCCTATAGGGGTGAACCCCCCAACCAATTCGAAGCAAATCCCATTTAAGATATCATACAAAATTATCTAGATACAAACTTTTAACGATATTTCTAGAAAATTGTGCCTTCTGTAAATAAGACTCCTTCCCCAGGGGGGTCAACCCCCCTACCAATTCGAACCAAAAGCAATCCCATCCAACATTTCATAAGAAAATAACTATTTACAAACTTTCAACCCTATTGCTTCAAAATGGCGTGTAAAATTTATCGTGTAAAAAACGCTAAAATACATCAGCACATACATACATACATAGGAATATATATATATATATATATATATATATATATATATATATATATATATATATAAAAATATATATATATATATATATATATATATATATATATATATATATATATATATATATATATATATATATATATATATATATATATATATATATATATATATATATATATATATATATATACAGAGAGAGAGAGAGAGAAAATATACGAAATTGAGTTTTTGGTGCGAACCATCATAAAAAGTCATGAAACGAAAAACTATCTTGGTCGTAGATCCAATTCTGCTAATCGCACCCATTTTAATGAGTAAAACCTGCTAAAAAGAAATGAAGTTTCACTATTTTGTTTTCGATTCGACATCATATATTGCACAATACTCCATAAGAATAGAATATAATAAACTAAATCTTTTAGGAGTTAGAGTTAACTCCAATTCAACTTGGCGTGAAAACTTCTTCACTTTTGCCAAGTCAGTGACACAGAGGATTAATTATCCATTTCGCGCATGAAATCTGTTCTCGCCAAAGAAGGCTATTGATGCTTCACAAGCCTAAAATTCACCAAGCATGAAAGCACCTATTTGTCTCAGTTCATCGAACACCAATATGGCTGAAAAAAACCATTCACCAACTGCTCACCTTCATACACTCGAACATTGGAGGAAGGTTGCCTACTTCGGTGTCTTTTACAAATTTTATCACAGCATTTTTTCTGCAGCTACTGCCTCCATCATTACACCAGAATAAGAACTCACTCGTTGCAAAAGGTATGCGGATAATATACACCAGTTTTCCATGCACAACCCAACAGCCAGAACATATGTCTAAAAGAAATATTTTTTTAATCGAACCGCAAGTCTATGGAACGTTCTTTCTGATCTTCAACGACTAGCAGCGATCTGAATCAAGTAAGCTGCTATTTATTGAAATCGTATGGGGTCATGAAAATCGATTCAAGCTATCTCATTTTCCAAAAGTTGCACTTAAAAAAAGTTTTTCCAAATATCACGTGAAAATATGGAATTATAAGACTTTTAAACGTCTCAAGTTGGCTATTTTTGAACAGAGTGCAGAAAAAAATTGGGGAACTCACGTTATTTGAATACAGGTAATACACAATACCCATCGTCCTCATTTTAATCGTCTCTTATTAAACATATTACAACCATATTCAATTGATTCTCATTTTGTACAAGATTTATATTAACAGTGAAATTGCTGTTATTCTGTATGTTGATGTCAAACTGTGGTTTGAGAGATACTAAAACAATCAGCACTTTTTTTCAGAAATAACTTTACTTTGGGTTTTCCACCTATATGTATGTTCTAGTTATCAGCTCCAGTTGATATAGAAAACTTCACTGGTAGAAGTTTCAAGCTAACAGTAATGGCGACTTTAATAATTGAATACATCACATAAAGTGAACAAGAAAAATTCTGTGAATTATAGAAAATGTTAAGTCATCCCGACTCAAGATTTGCATACAGCTGTTTCGATCTTAGTAGATGTCTTCCTGATATCTTTGGCGGAGAGCACTGTGGGTTGTTATCCATTTAGTAGTTCGGCCGTGATTTGTATTGGAGAATAACAAGAATAATCCCAATTCACTCCGAGATCTCTTCAGTGCAGTTTACATGACTGGTAGTGAATTGGCATACTTCTTATTGTGCCCCAATACAAATCGTGGCCGAACTACTATATGGATAAACACCTCAAGCACTCTCCGCCTGAATTACAAGGAATCAATATGCCGACATTACAGAATTGAAGAATTTTCCCAGTTCACTTTATGTGATTAATGAAATTGATTAATGTGTGAAGCTGAATACACTTGTGTATAATAAGAAGAATTTTTGTATGAAAGTGCATTAATCATTTAAAGGAGCAAAGCGCTTTCCACTTTCGTCATCTTCATTGCTTCCTGCAAAGTAAATACTCCAATTGAACTAAAAGATCATGAACTTAAAAAGGATATTAATAAGGAATAAAGTATAAACTTTTAAATAAAAACACTTGGCTTATGTTTCACAATATAAAAAATATTTAGATACTGTATATAGCAGTAACGAAACGTCGACATGTTTCGAGTTATGAACTCATTATCAAGACTGACTACAGGAGAGTATTACATCCTATTTTATAAAACAGACAAAAGCAAAGGTGATACCTGAAAATCAATTTGTTCGTTTACAAGGGGTAATTGACTTTTATGGGCGGAACTTATTTCGAGAATTTCAAGAAGGTCAAGGCGTTTTCCTTTGTTACCTGAATGTAACAATTTGGTTTTGTTGAAATCCAGGAAGTGATTGAATTTTATACAATGTTGAGAGAAGCCAGTGGTATTTTTACTTTGTAAAATTGACTTTTTATGTTCTTCAACACGAATATTTATATTCCTTCCTGTCTGTCCAATATAGAAAGCAGGACATTCGTCACAAAATATTTTGTAAATACCACTGTTTTCTCCGATGTTAGATTTTCTTTATTATTGACCAAGAATGACTTCAAGTTTCTTTTATTGGTACAAATTGTTTTAACGTTATTTTTCGATAGTCTGTTACAAATTTTGCTACTCAAATTAGGCAAATAATTTAATGGGAAGTATTTTTGTTCTTCATTAATAGTTTGCGTGGGGTATATTGAATGCAACAGATACTTTATTCGTTTTTTTCCAATGAGCTTGTCGATAAGACTTTCATTGTAACCGTTATTGATGGCTAATAATTTAATTGTATTAACTTCAGTTTGAAAATTTGTTTCCGATAATGGAATCGTGAACAACCTATGTATGAACGAATGAAAAGCACTGAGTTTTATTTTAATGTGTTGGTTACTGTCCCTATGAATTAAAGTATCTGTGAAGGTTGGTTTTCTATAATTGTTGAAAGTGAGAGAATTTAAATTCCTAGCAATCTGAACGTCTAAGAAATTCAAGGTACCGTTTTCGTTTTCTACTTCTTTTGTAAATTGAATCGAGTTGTAGAAAGTATTTATATATTTAAGGAAATTATCTAACTGCCTATCTGTACAAGGTCCAAATACAAAAAATATCATCTACATAACGCCTCCATAATGAGACATTACTATTTAAATTATTATCAGCATTGAAAATTTTTTCTTCTAAGTTATTCATGAAAATTTCACTCAACAAAGGCGATAACGGTGATTCCATGGGCAATCCGTCTTCTTGTTCGTATATTATATTATTAAATTTGAAATAATTCTGTTTCAAAAATAAGTTTATGGCAGATATTGTTTCGTTGACTGCTTGAGTTGTTAAATTTGGGTTCATCTCTAGATATCGCTTAACGATATTTTTAACTTCTTGAGTTGGCGTGGAAGGAAATAAATTGATAACGTCAAATGAAATTAATTCAGCATTTAAAGGAATTTTTATATTCTTAAGATGATTAACTAACTGAATAGAATTTTTAAAGCTATACTTCGGATTGAATTTAATTAATTGAAATTCTCGAAATAAGTTCCGCCCATAATAATCAATTACCCCTTTTAAACGAACAAATTGATTTTCAGGTATCACCTTTGCTTTTGTCTGTTTTATAAAATAGGATGTAATACTCTCCTGTAGTCAGTCTTGATAATGAGTTCATAACTCGAAACATGTCGACTTTTCGTTACTGCTAAATACAGTATCTAAATATTTTTTATATTGTGAAACATAAGCCAAGTGTTTTTATTTTAAAGTTCATACTTTATTCTTTATGATGTTTCACACCAAGTGATGTGCGAGAATTCAATCTCGGATAGTAATAAATTATAATATTAAGAAATTTTTGAATTTTGAGTACTTAAAAAGTCAGATAACAGGAAGACATTACAATTAGAGAAAACATCACAGTTACAAATATTAACAAAACTTTTTAACAAAACATTTTAGGCTTAATTTAACAACATAAAGTCCGAAAAATAAAATAAAACGGCTATGTGGACATGTATTAACAACTTGAAGACAAACAATTACATATCTGTCAAAGTCAATGAATAAAATTAGTTGATACCAACCTAAGGTAGTAAAATAAATTAAATATTGAGCATAAAAAAGTGAAAAAATGATAAATTAAGAAAGTTAATGAAAAGGAAAAGTGAAAACAATCTAATGAATAATTTTATGTGGAAGAAGGAAATCTCTGTCTAATTTTACCTGAGAATTCAAGTAGTGATCATTATTGAGACGCTCTTTGGAAATTTCCAGTTCTTCAAACAAATCCAATCTGGGAAAATTTCATCATCATTAATTTGGTGTAAAATTTTTATATATATATATATATATATATATATATATATATATATATATATATATATATATATATATATCAGGGGCGGCTAGTCAAAGGAGGCTAAGGAGGCTAAGCCTCCTCAATAATATTCCGTGTATATTAGTGATATATTATATTGAATAGTCAGCATTCAGCATATTCATATTAATCAAAATCATACTATTTTAGGCACCTACCTTCCTTTCAACCTACATTATATATTACAATTTATTAAATAAGATAGAAGGTATTTACATTTACTGCATTTCATTCATTTCAAGATTTGTGGCAACGCTGCGGAGGCTTAGGAAGGTATATTCTCAACGTTCATTATGCCTGCCACAGAAAAGCAAACAACGGTGCAAATACTCCGAATGAAAACTTCATTGCAATAGAAAAGCAAAACACATGTAAATGGCAACACCGATAGGAACCCAGTATTATACAATGTCGACCAATCACAACTACAGAATTTCGCGTGACATCGAGTGAATTCAATGGAAAGCATTAATTGAATCGTAGTGTGATCGTAGTTACTAATGGCCGACGTGTTTACTTATATTGCTCGCGTATTGTTTTAAAATGAGTTTGGTTACTGAAGTTAATTTCAAAAATTTCAATGGTGACTTAGTGGAATATTTGTTATCCCATAACTTTAGTGCACTAAGTTATGAGGATGAAGTTATGATAAAAACATTGCGACCTACCCCTGAATTAAACAATTTGGTGCAGCGTAACAGACGACAAAACCGCGGTTTTAATACAAGGAATTATGAGAGACATCCTTGCCTAACCGGATCACAGGTAAAAAATAAATTATTTTGTTGGCAGTGTTTACTTTTTACTAGTGAAAATGTCTCTGTTTGGGGCCGCTTAGGATTTGAGGATTTAATTCTATACCTAGTTGAAAGTGAGGAATTTTTCACCGATAAAGTAACTTTGAATACAGCACGCGGATTAATATCTTACTTACAAGATAAGGAATTTATATATTTTTTAAACATTTTTATATTAATTTTTGAACAAACAGAAATAGTTTTTCAAATCTTACCGCACAAGTTTTCAGATGTAATTTACTCACGAAATCGGCTCAAGTTTCTTTTGGAAAAAATTTCAGAATTTCGTGCAGAAGTTTATTTTAAAAAACTGTTTTCTGTATTTCAAACTACTGATGATACGACTCAATTTAGCCCAAAACGAAAGAAATTCAGTTACGCAGATATGGAGCTTCACTATAAGCAAATATTTTATGAAATTTTGGATACTATTAGGGGTCAAATAGAAATAAGGTGTTCTGATTTGAAAGAACTGCATTTCTTCGACTTACTCAATAAAAATTTGTTAACCGGATTTTCGGCTAATTTTCCAGATAACCTTTTGGAAAATTTATGTCAAAAATACACTTTTTTTGATAAGGTGGCCATAAAAAGTGAACTGTGTGTTGTTTATAACGACAATGAAATGTAGGGGCAAAATGAAAGTCATGTGAGGACTATTAAATACCTTTTTGATAATGATTTGAATCAAGATTTACCCCAAGTTTATAAACTCTTATGTCTAATTGTTTCTATCCCGGTGACATCGGCTTCCGTAGAGCGCTCGTTTTCCACTCTTAAGAGAATTGAAACTTATTTACGAGATTCAATGAGCCAGGATCGTTTGAAAAATATTAGTTTGTTGTCTATTGAAAAGGAATTGGTAAAACTTTTGGCGAAAGACAAAAAAATTTTATGAGGATATTATAGATCATTTTGCTAACGTTAAAGATCGCAGAATCCCGCTAATATTCAAAAATATATAATAACTTTTTATTTGCTCTCACCAGCTGTTAACAAATTCGTTAAGTAGATAGGTAGGTACCTATTTTGTGAAAGAAAAAAAAATTTGATGAATAGATGAATTGATGAATTCGCTGAGAAGAGTTTTTGTGAATATTGTGAATAGGAGTTGTAGGACTCAAGGTAGTGAAAATAAATTAATAGCTTAGGGTGCTTGTTTTACTTTGATTTTCTTTAAATTATAAGGCGGTTGACCTTGAAATCCTAAAAATTTTCGCCTATGGTGTATTTTTTAACACCTCTTGTAGCCTCCTCAAACCAAAACCTCACGAGCCGCCACTGATATATATATATATATATATATATATATATATATATATATATATATATATATATATATATATATATATATATATATATATATATATATATATATATATATATATATATATTATATTTATATATTTATATATTTATATATTTATATATTAATATATATATATATATATATATATATATATATATATATATATATATATATATATATATATATATATATATATATATATATATATATATATATATATATATATATATATATAAATATATATACTGTAATCTTGGGTGGCTTTAGCTCTTTGCGAGAAAAAGTTGTAATACGTTGCATATGAAAAACAGACAGAATATGTCATAAACTAATAGTTTAATAGCATACTAATAGGTTTGTCCATTACAGAAATGATGTTATGAAGAATTATAGTTTGTTTTCAAATAAAATTTGAGAAGTTGTTAGCCAAAATATGAACTCGTCAAAATTTGTAGGAACTCATTTATACTTTGCGGTGTATTTGAAGTTGCATAGCAGTAAATTCGCTCCATATTGATTGAATACCTTGGGACTGTAACATTTAGCATTGAGGCTAAAAAAAAACCTAAAAGCAAAAACATTCAAAATTGAAGAAAAACCTGATTCTACAAATAAAAAAAGTGTATCATGCTAAGAAGATGAAGCAATTATTGTTGGATAATATGTTATAGCTCCTGGTTACCCAGATCTTTGTCCAGTACTATTTGATGGATATGGGTCTGATGCTCGCCATGGATGGGCCTTAACAATGGTCCTGGCTGAACAAAACACTTGGCAATGGCCAGAAATAAGTCTGAGGACCTAATAACATTTGACAGAAATTGATAATGTACAGGAACCGCTTAATCAAGATGAGAATCGGTATACATTGTAGGTATATTTTCAAATTTTTAAATTTGTCAATTTTTTTATTTTCTTCAAATAAAATTTTTTTTCAATTTTCAAACTACTTTTTTCAACTTAAAATGTGTTCCTGCTCGCTTTGATGGGTGACTTCAACTCGTCTTATCATTTTATGGACAAAAATGCTTTAAACATGCCGTGAGACAAAGCCACCCTAAACGACAAGGTGACTTTGCGCAGCTTGTTTTTCACAAAAAAAGTGTATGATCGTATTTTAAAGTAATTAATCTAATTCTGTTGTAATAAACTCAAATCCTGACATTCTGAAATGAATATTATAATTATTCCATGTTCATATCACTTTAATAGTTCGTATATATTCATATATATATATATATATATATATATATATATATATATATATATATATATATATATATATATATATATATATCTATGAAAAACTTGGTTCTCGGAATGAACCGCGTAAAAGATTTGAAAAATCTCGACGTTTCGGCTACTTTTGCGAAGCCATCTTCAGGAGAATTAGAAGGAAAATAATTCAGATACGTGGCCCCAATCTGCCTACTCCACGAATCGAATTAGGAGGAATCGGAAACAATACGATTGCGTGGTCTCAACCTGCCTACTCCACCAACCGTACTGCTTTCTGTCAACTCTGAAGTCTCAACCTGCCTATTCTTCAGAGTCAACTTAGTTGACTCTGACACAACCCTCAATACCTTCAGGAATTTGAGGATTTTAAGGGGGTCTATTCGTGGTATTTCTTCTACAGTCAGCTGATATGAGCCCAGTGTGTTCAGTATTTTATGGTGTAAAGCATAGCACTCCATCAGTATATGGTGGGGTGTTTCTGGACGTTCCTTGCAGAATCTACAGGTGCTGTCCCCCTCTAAGCCTAGCTTCCTCAGGTGTTCTTTGAGTCTGCAATGCCCCGTTAGAAATCCCGTGATTGTCTTTAGACTAGTTTTGCTGAGGTTAATCAGTGTCTTCGATTTTGCTCGGTTGAACTTGCCGAGAAGATTTTTGGCCTGCCTCAGCACTAGAAGTTTTGTTGCTCTCATTGCTTCTTCAGCCTTATTGAGTTCTTCTTGGAAGTGAGATTTTCGAAGTCCGCAGAAAGGTCTATATATATATATATATATATATATATATATATATATATATATATATATATATATATATATATATACATATACATATATATATATATATATATATATATATATATATATATATATATATATATATATATATATATATATATATATATATAAATATACATATATATATATATATATATATATATATATATATATATATATATATATATATATATATATATATATATATATATATATATATATATATATATATATATATATATATATATATATATATTTTTATATATATATATATATAATTATTTATTTGAATTGTTGTTGCCTGTGAACTATTTTTAACTTTTTGATTAGCAATAACAGGCTTGGTGAATCTCAAAAAACTTTTATTTTATTAAAAGGTTGACGTTTCGCCACGAGATTTGTGGCTTTTTCAAAACTTTAAAAAAAAAAACGCGAATTTGGCGAAACGTCAACTTTTTAATAAAATCGAGTTTTTCGAGATTCACCAAGCCTGTTATTGCTAATAATTATCAAAAAGTTATATATATATATATATATATATATATATATAAACATATATATATATATATATATATATATATATATATATATATGTATATATATATGTATATATATATATATATATATATATATATATATATATATATATATATATATATATATATATATATATATATATATTTATTTTATATATATATATATATATATATATATATATATATATATATATTTTTGATAATTATTAGCAATAACAGGCTTGGTGAATCTCGAAAAACTCGATTTTATTAAAAAATTGACGTTTCGCCAAACTCGCGGCTTTTTTTTTAGAAAAAGTTTTGAAAAAGCCACAAATGTCGTAGCGAAACGTCAACTTTTTAATAAAATTGAGTTTTTTGAGATTCACAAAGGTCAACTTTTCAATAAAATCGAGTTTTTTGAGATTCACCAAGCCTGTTGTTGCTAATAATTATCAATAAGTTAAAAATAGTTTACAGGCAACAACAATATATAAATATATATATATATATATATATATATATATATATATATATATATATATATATATATATATATATATATATATATATATATATATATATATATTATATATATATATATATATATATATATATATATATATATATATATATATATATATATATATATATATATATTTATATATATATATATATATATATATATATATATATATAATATATATATATATATATATATATATATATATATATATATATATATATATATATATATATATATATATATATATATATATATATATATATATAGTCTGAAACGATATCGACCGTACGGTATGAAATAGTAAGGAGGTTTATCCTCCTTACTATTTCATACCGTTCCTTCCGACTGCTGTCAAATGACCTTAGATTTATTTAATTAATTCTTTTAATTATCATGTTCAGTTTACCCTTGAAAAAGAAAATCAACAAAGTGTTCCATTTTTAGACACGAAAGTCATAAGAACGGACAATAATAAAATAATTCTGGATTGGTATCAGAAACCAACCGCATCAGGAGGTTTTTGAATTATTTGTGTCATACATATATGCGATGAGCAGTTCAAACAAGATAATTTAAGAAAACCATTTCTCATATTTCAAAATAACGGGTACCCTAAAAATATTTTAAATAAATTAATCTGTAATTCTGGTTTTTATGACGGACCGACAGATAACGCGATTTTTAAGTATAAAAGATTGCCCTTTGTAAGGGGGTTGACAGATTTGGTTGTACCTCTCTTCAAGGGTTTTCCGGCGCTTAAGATCGCCAAATATAATTCAGTTAGAAGTTCTATGATCTTTTCAAATGTAAAAGACCCAACACCAGTGGAGTTCAAGAGTAATGTAGTATATAAAATATACCTTGTTTTGGGTTGTTACATTGAACAAACTGCCCAGTGGCTTAAACAGAGAATCACACAGCACAGGAGTGATTGTCGGTTGGGTAAAAATTCTTGTGCTGTAGTGGATCATCATATAAAAACAGGCCATACCTTTGATTATAGTAATGTCAGTGTTTTGAAAACAGAGGATAAAATTTTATTAGAAGGACAGGGAGTTTACGAGATTCCATGCAATAATTGTGACAGCACATACATTGGTCAAACTAACCGACGAATCAGTGTGAGGAGGGCCGAACATCAAAATGCAGTACAGCAACGAGATCTTACGTCGTCCCTTACATCACATATACTTGATACAGGACATAAGATCGACTTCTCCAACACCAGAATGATTTCCAACTGCCAGCGCCTACACACCAGAATCACCAGAGAGGCGATCGAGATAGAGAAAGCAAGAAGTTGTTTGAACACCCGAAATGACGCGCAGCGAATCTCGGCTATTTGGAAACCAGCATTAAGAACTCATGCAACACATCGTACACGTTCCAATCAAGCAGCCAATCACGAGGAGGAGCAGCAGTCAGAACCAGCAGGACCAATCACGCGAAGCCGCAGCCGCCGAGAACAACCAATCACAACGAAGCGCAACGAAAGAGAGGGATATATAAGGACGCAAATAACAGTTCCACTCAGTTCAGTGTATTCATTCCGACCAAGAAGAGCTACCTGAAGATGGCAAATGTGATTTTGCCGAAACGTCGAGCAGACTTCAACGAAGACGAAGCCCATACGCGGATACAAACCCGGGAAACCAGACAACCATATATATATATATATATATATATATATATATATATATATATATATATATATATATATATATATATATATATATATATATATATATTCTATATATATATTTCTATGTAGAATTTTTAAGCGTTTTTGAGTATCTTCCAGCCACTCCAAATATATTCAGGGGGTTAAGAATTGGTATGAAAGAGGCGAAAATATGAGCCCTGTGACGAACACCTACTGCTCATGAGTTTTCTCATTTATGATGATGAAAAACAGCTGTCTAGTATTATTTTCATCAGATGGAGATGTTTCTAAGAATCAAGTTCTCAAGAATAAAATAAGTCGTGTACAAAGTAGATTCATTTCTGGTCAATTAAAATCCACATATTTTCATGATAATGAAAATAATTTTCACCTGATGGAATTGGAGTTATTTACATTCGTCCTTATTCTCTTTGGAGTTGAATTTTGTCCAACAGTCTTTCGAAATTTTAATTATGAAATAATTATGCAGGTATCTGTAATTTCGCAAAACACTGCATCGTTGTTGAAAAGTTACTCGGATAAAAAAATATCCACTCTGCTGCAACTCTTTGAAACGTACAAAATTATGAAGTCTTTTGATGTTGAGTTCATTATAGCCTCTGACAGTTTCCAAACCGAAGAGATTCATCAACAAGATCGATGTTCGCTAATGAATAGAGTAGCAGACTCTGAATCTCAATCCAATTATTTTTTGATTGCATTGTGAACTAAACCGTAAAATTAGATTAAACCAATGAATCATAGTTACTTTCTGCAAAATGAAATAGATTCCATGAAATTATAGAAAAATTAAATATATTATCATAAAAATAGGTTATTATTATGACTGATTTTGAACATACGTCCATATTCAGAGCATATTACAGGTTCGCGACAGCTTAACCAAGTTTTATGACATTATGCTCGAAAATGGATACCCAAGAAAGCTCCTGAAACAATTGATCTTCAGCAACCAAAATGCAGATATAGCACAGGAAGAAAACCAAATACCCAATACCAGGAAAAACAACCAAAACACCAAGGAGAAATTCAACAGAATCCTTGTAATAACATACTGTGATCAACTAACAAATCAATTGACAAAATTATTAAAAAAGACAACCAACTTGTGGCTAAGAAAAACATAAAAAAAGCCAAAAAAGTGCACACCAAACTTAAGGACCCTACACCATCAAAAAAACAAAGCAATGTAATTTACAAATTGCCCTGTGAAGTATACATAGGGGAAACGAAACGGAATCTCTGTAAAAGCATCACATCACATAAAAATGACTCAAGAATAAATAGTGGTTCATGTGCCCTAGCATGACATGAAAACGAAACAGGTCACCATATAAAATACACTGATGTTGAGATCTTAGATTGTGAAGAAAATATGTGGACAAGGAAGTTCCTTGAAATGGTGTACATAACACACATTATACTCAAGGAAAGATATAGACAAATTGAGCACCATATACTCAAATCTATTAGAAATGACTTTCAACAAAACCCATAATACCAAAGGAAGCCAGATATCACAGTTTTGGTCTCTACACTGGAACCAAATCCATGTTAAACCAATCAGTTATATCCGAACCAAAATAAATAATAGGTTGCCAATACTCAAACAATATCTAACTTAATAATTTGTATATGTTTAATTTCCTTGATTGTTGCTGCTGGGAATCGTTTTTTGAAAGCATTATATAGGCAATTTTTACAAAATTGCTTATATAATGTTTTTGGAATAATAGTGCGTAAAAGTATTTTAAATTTTAGTATTTTGTGATAGTAACTTTTTGATCTTATTTGTGACGTAATATTACTGTTTCTATGAATACCTACAGAAGGCATAACTACGTTGGAACTGGACAGTTGGAGCGATGAGAGGTGGCCGTTTATAAATATTGAAGAAGAACCTGAATTTCTCGAATTGAATGTCAAATCGATTGACGTCAAAAGAATTTGACAAAAACGTCACCGTTCATCAAATCACCAGTTTTCCCGAAAATTTCATATTTCTAACTCAATCGTATTCGATTTGAGGTTTTTACATGATTATTGGTAGAGGTGAACTTACCTTCATGCCACATAAAATAACATCGTTTGAATTAATCTCAATTTCTGTATGTAGTTTGTGTTTATATTTTGAAAAAATAATTGTACTTATTGTTCATATCTTGTAGTGCTCCTGATAAAGAGATAAATGTATCTTGAAAGCTAGAGCTTATGAAAAAAGAGTAAAGCCTTTCATTGCGGTTATCCCAAAAATAATACCTAATTATCTCAACTATTCAGCAAAGACTTCTGTTTTCCTATATATAATATATATATATATATATATATATATATATATATATATATATATATATATATATATATATATATATATATGAATATATATATATATATATATATATATATATATATATATATATATATATATATATATATATATATATATATATATATATATATATATATAATAATAATAATAATAAATAATAAATACCTTTATTCAGTTATGATTTACAGTAAATTGATAACATGTTTTAAAAATGGAATAAACAGAATAAATCACTGAAGCTGTTGACACAGCTTTTGCGTGATAAACAATCAATTTTAACAAAACAAAAACATAAACATAATATAATATCATTGAACATCACAACAGCTCAAAAACACAGAACAATTGTATATAACACTGAAATATGAGAAGGTACGTGAAGTACAAAACACGCAGTGCAGAATTGCAAAGTTAAAACAAAAGCACAAAAATGAGAGACGGTTATTGCAAAACAATATTATAACTTAGTTAAAGTATAAAGTAATTTCACCTGGAGACATACGGCCGGAAATGAGTTAAAACATTGAAGTTTTTTTTTTAAATTTTTTATTGCACTTCACTATTACTGATTCAACTTTCTATCATTCTGCGTATTCTTGCTCTATCCGTCTCTTTCACAAATTTGGAGAGTTGGGTTTTAAAGGTCTTCAAAGAAGTTATATAGTATATATATAATATAAATATATATATATATATATATATATATATATATATATATATATATATATATACATATATATATATATATATATATATATATATATATATATATATATATATATATATATATATATATATATATATATATATATATATATATATATATATATTTATATATTGTGGGGGCTATAAACATTACATGTCTCTTAATTTGAAATTAATTTTTCTGAGCATTACTACTATAGGAACAAATACTTAAAAAATATTGAAAGGAGTTAAGAGTCGACAGAAAGTTATTCGGGGTATTTTTCGTCTATTTTTTTGCCTGAAACGAGTAGTTTCGCAAAGAAGCCATTTTTTTGAACCTTAGGGTAAAAAAGGTATGGGTAATCTCTGCTAGTGAGATTTAAGTGCGTTGATACAAAACTATAATTTATTCTGCTCTAATTAAATCTTCACCTGCTTCGCCATAAACACGCAATGCACTTCGCGAAAAATACTACTGTATTTACGGAGCTCTGCTGCCCACTCGTTTTCTATTTATTTCATTGTCATTGAGTGAATAACGATTGTCAATTGATTTCAATGTTTGTTCTTTTGTGTCCCTGACTTAGTTGATTAAGTTGATTATATAGTTGACGAATCCATCAATTCAATATACAAATACATTTTAGGAAAGCAGATTTTCTGAACACCTCACATGTTTAATTTCTATTCGAAACTGAAGTGTTCAACTGAAATACAGTATACAATTTATCCAAAGGGAAACAATGTTTCACAAATATATCTACGCTCTCCGGATGGAACTGACTACTTAATGGCTTTCTTAAGTGTTTCTTGTAGTTCATGTATGTTGTTTGTGAATTTACTCTCGGCCTCACCTCCTCCTTGGCGATTTGTAAGACAGATCTCATTTATGTTGCTGATGAACGGATTGGGATACCTGCGTAGCATAGCAACAATAATTTTTTTGTGCAAATAATAAGGAGAAGAATAATTTCAGTTAAACAAAATTAATTCTAATACATCTTTGAATAGAAATGATAATAATATCAAAGTATAATTTGTCAAGTGCTGACAATACTAGGAAGCTGATAAGTCTTTTTCTTTTTTCGTAACATTTACCTACACAGAATGTGTTAAACAAAATATTCATCTGTATATCTATTTTTTCTTCATATATGTGTTCATAATAATTAAATATTCTTTAGAATGCAGAGCGGAGTTGCTGATATTAGATGGAATAGCACGTAATTAGTAACTGAAGACGGCCACTAACGCAAAAATATATATGAAACATAAATAATTTTTAAATTCATGAACGCCAAATTAATTTCAAACCTTTCAAAACTTTGAAAAGTGAAATTATCTTTTACCTTTTCGTCAGCAAATTTATGACTTCCTCGCAACGTTTGAGAGATTGAAATTAATTTGGCGTTTATAAATTTTGAGAGTCAAAAAACAGTTTCATTAAATATGTTGCGGCTGTGGCTAATTTCTTGCTATTCAGTTCTATATCAGTAGTCAGGTCTGCTAAAATTATATGCCAAAGGAAACCACATAAATCCTCACCCACAAAGTGTACGGAATAGATTCTTAATTATCTAATTTAATAAGGATTTCATGAATTATTGAAGAAACGCAATTAGAAAAACTACGTATGTTTCTTGGGGCTGTGGCCGATTTTAGTTACTAATTACATGTTATACTCTTTCTTAGGGTACGAACAGAACGAGTAAGTCGAGGTGGAGGTGTAGCTCGCGGTGGATGCCACTAGTTAAGTCTCGGTCGATGTCGCACACAACGAGGAGGTTACCAGCGTTGCTTAGTCGAGCCAGTGTTGCCTATTTTCGCGAGCGGAACTTTATTATCAAAACATATCTACATTCTATTCCGAATCGAATGACACCTTGCTCATATTTTTCCGAGACTGCTGAAAAAAGTTGAACAAAAAAGCACTTGTTGACTAGACTACTGACAAGTCTGTCTTTTTCCCACTTGTAGCCTTCGAATGAAATAGAATGCTTAAATTGGAACGATATTTAATGGCATGAACATAACGAAGCTTCGAAATAGAATGAGTCTGAAGTCATTAAATGATTAAATACACTTTAAGAAGAACCAATAAAAGCTCCTATAATTACGAATATAATTACGAAATGAATGATCTGCACAATTGCTATGAGATCTTTCTTTATATTTAGCACAAATTATCAAAAAATTAACTTAATACCCGAAGAAGAAAAATGCTGGCATGAACTGGAGTACTGTAGCGCGCGAAATGTCAGACGCCACACGTCTTCTATGCAAGCTGCTGAGGGTGATGATAACACTGCCTTGAACGCACCAATCACAGCGAAGCATCCTTGTAGACCGCGCGGTAAGCATCCATGTAAAACAAACTGATTTGATTCTCAAAAGCATCGCTGTAAACCTCCTTGGTGGCATCGCGCTTAACCTCCACCGCGACTTACTCGTTATGTTCGCTCCCATTTAACTCAATGTGTTTGTTTTACATAGATGTCGACATCGACCGCGACCGCGAGCTACATCTCCACCTCGACTTACTCGTTCTGTTCGTATCCTTATATTAGTTGTCAGGTCTGCTCATACCAGATGGTCAAGAGAGTGACAGAAACCCTTACGACGTAACGTACAAAAAAGCTTCTGTATTATTTGATTTCAGTATTTGTCTTTAAAAATTTATTACACTTAAGATGTCAATGGTTTGAAAAATTTTATACGTATTTGAAGTTAGTCTACTAGAGAAAGTAGTTTTTGATGAGTTGATATTATCTAAGAATTAGGGTTGTTTGTGATTCAGTTTGTTGGATTACTTGTTGTGTTAGATAATCTAAATATTCATATATTGTATATTAATATTCTATATCAGTTCTATCGTTAGTTGAATTCTATCCAATATGCAAGTGTTCTGAAATTTTGGTGCTATTGAAGTTGAAACTACGATTCCAATTATTTGTGTGTTTGATAAACTCTGCTTATAGTGACTCATTACTGCAATTTTGCAATAAAAATTTGGGAAACGGAATATATTATACAAACAGAAAAGTCAGTTAATGAACTTGTATAACTTGAGTCAAGTATTTACTGTTGACATACGATTAGAGTGTTTACAATTAATTATTTACATACATCACAGAGAGTATCAAAAAGCGTAAGAGAGTTTGTTTTTGAAGGGAGTCCCTTGACTGCACATATTTTTCATTCGGCTCTTTGGACTACTAGAATGAAACACTTAGCGTACGTTTGCATGTAGGCGATTCCTTACATAATTTACAGCCTGTAATTATGTATCTCGATTAAACTTATATACGCTGATATATTAGTTGATTAGCGTAACGATAACCTTTTCTTCTTTCGCACCTTGATAATGTTGATTTGATACAACTTTTAATCCAAAAGTTATTTGAATTGCTTATGAGAGATAATTTTCCAATTTGAAATTTATAAATATCTGACAAGCAATTCGTATTTATATATACATTCCTTTTACCATTTATATATATATATATATATATATATAAATATATATATATAAATATATATATAGAAATATATAAATATAAATATATAAATATAATAATATATAAAAATATATATATATATATATATATATATATATATATATATATATATATATATATATATATATATATATATATATATATATATATATATATATATATATATATATATATATATATATATATATATATATATATATATATATATATATATATATATATATATATATATATATATATATATATATATATATATATATATATATATTAATATAAATATATATATATATATATATATATATATATATATATATATATGAAGTGACATATATGTCAAATATAAACATGGGGTGTGTTGTGGTTGCTGGTAGGTTGGACAGACATCACAGTGGATTAAACAAAGATTGGCACAACACATGAGTGATTGCCGATTAGGCCAGAACTCTTGTGCAGTAGTAGAACATCATGAAAACACTGCCCATTATTTGATTATGACAAGGTAAAAATATTGGAAATAGAAGAAAATTATAAAAGCATATTATTCTTTGAGATGTCCACGTCAAGAAAAATAAAAATGCTATTAATTTCAGATCGGATGTAGAGCAGTTGGGTAACATACCTATGTATATTGTATTCATTTAAATATCCATCACTCTGTAGTTTTGTTTTCAAATCATAGTCTCACGTGTACCCGTTCTTTATTTGTGATGTTTTGTATGATTAATCTCTTTCTGAACATGTTGTTAAACGTTCCTCTGATAAATTATTTAGTGATTGACTTTATGTATTTGATAACTGAGATTTAATTCTCGCACATCACTTGGTGAAACATCATAAAGAATAAAGTATAAACTTTAAAATAAAAACACTTGGCTTATGTTTCACAATATAAAAAATATTAATATACTGTATTTAGCAGTAATAAAAAGTCGACATGTTTCGAGCTATGAACTCATTATCAAGACTGACAGTCAGTCTTGATGGATCTTGGGATGTTGATTGGAACTCATCGGAATTATTTTTATAACTCTACCATTTTTAGGTTGAGAAGAAAGTGGAACAAAATTGTTATGCCCACAGTTGTGCTACGTACTGATAACTTGAAAATATTCAAAAAGGAACTCAAACTTATTGTTAATCGTTATTTCTAATGAGACTCTATTTTGCCTACTGAAATTGTATATTGTTATATTCATATAATTATAATTATCTTATATAGCTATTATAAACTATTGGCTATACTATCAAGAAGTTTGTTATTTCTAAATTACTCTTATTTTGTATAATTAATTTTGTATAATTTGTATTATTTTGTATAAAAAAGGATCTTTGATGTAATCATTGATCCGTTGACTTTTCAAATAAAATAAAATAAAATAAAATTAAAAAAAAAAATATATATATATATATATATATATATATATATATATATATATATATATATATATATAATAAATATATCACATTATGTCTGTTTAAGTTTAAACTTTTTTATTAATAATTTTAGGAAAAACATTTATTCTTAATAAAAAGTTTTGCATGGTATAAAACCTAAATAACATAAATATGAATTTGACTCAAGAGTAAAGTACCTTTATTTTTAACAATATAAAAAGCTTTTATGGTGAAAATTAATTTATAATTATGAATTAGATTGTAATAAGTATAAAACTGTTTCATTATTCGTTGAAAATTTGATAACCTTCACGTTTCTTAACCTCTATGTTGCATTTATTTTTGATGTTACATTGAGATAATTGATACGAAACAAAATTATTTATTATTAATTTTGTTATGTATGGATTTTATTAATAAACATTCAAAATACTGCAACATAGAGATTTTCGAAATTGTCTTAAATAAAGGTAAGTAAGTACTTTACTCTTGAGCCAAATTCATATCTTTTCAAAAACCTCGTTAATGACTGGAGGAAGCTAATATCTGATTGTTGCATTCTTGGTTCTAAAACATGCAGAACCTTTTTAGAGAATAATTTTTTTTCGTAAAATTCATAACAGAAAGTTTTCCGTATGGTGTGACCTTGAGCATACATATATATATATATATATATATATATATATATATATATATATATATATATATATATATATATATATATATATATATATATATATATAATATCTTGATAATTATTAGCAATAACAGGCTTGTTGAATCTCAAAAAAAATAAATAGTACCCTATTCTTCGACTTTTCAAAATCAAAATAATTTGAACCTATTTCGAACATAACGTGGGTAAAGGTTTCTGTGGTTTCCCTTACCATCTAAAAATAACAGATTTGAATGTTAATATTGGACTGAATAGCACGTAATAAATAACAAAGAACGTCCACAGCCGAAAAATTTTAGTGAAAAATAGTAGTCTTTTTCTATTCAAATTTTTTCAAACCAATAAATGTCAAATAAATTTCAATTTTTTCAAAAGTTTTGATAAAGCCGAATGTCGTGGCGAAACGTCAACTTTTTAATAAAATCGAGTTTTTTGAGATTCAAGAAGCCTGCTATTGCTGATAATTATCAAGAGATTAGAAATAGTTCACAGGCAACAACATTTCGAATAAATAATTATATATATGAATATATATATATATATATATATATATATATATATATATATATATATATATATATATATATATATATCTATATATATATATTGTATATATTTATATATATATATATATATATATATATATATATATATATATATATTATATATATATATATATATATATATATATATATATATATATATATATATATATTGTATATATATATATATATATATATATATATATATATATATGCTATCCATACTTCTTGTAAGGTGTGAAGCTTGTTATCCTTATCTTGTTTACTTCTGTACTATTTCTTAATTTTATAGCCTACGCCATTGGAAAAGTATCAAACAGTATTACAATAATTCATCTTTACAAAAAGAAAGAAGGTAAAATCGTAGCTCACATAAAAATCACACAATATCATTAAAACGTGCTAATAATAATGACCGTTTATCTGGATGCAAAATGGACATCACTTAATAATATTTTTTGTGCATAACCCTGCAACAAGTGTTAAATCGTTTCCCGATTTAAATTTCATAATTTTTCAGATACTTATGAGGGCCAGTATATATAAAATTTTCATCTAGACTAGAATCACTTCTCGTTGAAAATTGAGAACGATATTGAGAATTCCTCAAATGATACTCTACAGCCAGATTGATAATATCACATTTCAAACTTTTGAGACGTCAGCATATCAAAACCGCCACGTTCCATGGTTTATGTGCTAAACTAAATCATATTTATGACAGAAAAGTAATGTATTATTTATGAAAACGCTGCACCCACGCAAAGGCATCCCCGGAGTTCATTAAGGGAGGCGTGACTAACCTGAATTGATTTTTTCTCACGTTCGTCCGCAAGCCAAGCAACGTTGCCAGGTGATGGATTCATTTGGGTCAGGAACTGGTGACGATTAGTTGGGTGTCGTATGCATAATGGAAAACTGTTCTGGTGACAGGATTTGAATACTCCACAGTTTAATTTGTTCAATTTGAAAAAAATTATCAAAAATATTCCCTCAATGTCGTTAAATAAATTTTAGTTCGGGAAGATTTTTTTGTGAATTTATGAGTCATCTTCATAAGAAATTTGAATTTTATGAATTTAACGGAGTTCTGTAAATCAGCCTCTTCATAATTATTCCTTGAGTAATTTCCTTCTGATAAATTCATTATATACCTCATAAGATTATATAAAATTTTCTATTGACTTAAATTTAAAGATATAATTAATTAGAATGAAAAAATTATTTATATTTCAGAAATATTTCCAGGTGGCTAGTATGGAAGAGATGAAAAATGATTTGTAGGAGCCAGATTTATATTTTTCACCTATAGTGGTGTGAAATTAGAAAGTTGTTGCATTTTGCCTGTCTTCTGTTACCTTAGTTGTTATAAAAACATAAATATTTGTATCTTATGTGATTATCTCCTGATAGATGAGCAGATTGAGCAGGAAATATCCGTCCCTGAGGTTGTATATTTTGTCCTTTTTACATATTAATTTTTAACCTCCTAAGTCAATTTGATAGTACTGTAGAGGTAAGCAAAACCATAAAATCCTTGAAAAATGCTGCACGGCGGTTAACGAAAATAGTTGAAACACACAAAAGACATGTCTCTAATATTAATCTCAAAACCTTAACTTGAAGAGAACTATGTTTGAAAATAGTAATGGAAGAATATTCTGTGATAATCCAATGGAGATTGCCCATAATTTCAATGAATTTTTGTTAATAGTGTAATTGAAATAGAGAATAGTATATACTGTGATGAGATATGGACACCAAATAACTATGAACCCATAAACAGTGGATTGAGTCAATTCAAGGAAAAAAACATGATAACTTTACGTAAAATAATTTTTTCTCTTCATAACGAAAATAAAAGTGAAATTATCAATAGAATATTTTTGAAAAAAACTTTCGATGTGTCTGGGCATGTAATATTGAACTTTATAAATACTTCCTTGTCCACAGGATTGTTTCCTGACAAAATACAAGTCAGTACAGTCACTCCAATTCCGAAAATATTTAATACAAGTGATGCAAGAAATTTTCGTTCAATTAACAGTCTTCCAACACTTGAAAAAGTACTGGAACTGGCAGTATATAAACAACCATTAACATACTTTAATGAAAATAATTCATTCATTGAAAATCAGTCTGGTTTTCCCAAGAATCACTCGTGCGAAACAGCGTTACAACTAACAGTTACCGAGTGAAAAAAATATTGATTAGAAAGAATATATTGTTGCTGTATTTCTAGATTTCAAACTTGCCTTCAAAACTTGATATATATTGATAAACTGGAGTATTATTGAGTAAATAGAAAAGCTTTAAGCTGGTTAGGTAGTTATCTTGACCAAAGAAGCCAAAGGACTAAAATTTGTGATATAATGTCAGATCAAATTATAAACGATAAAGGTGTACCACAAGGAAGTGTCTTGGGGCCATTGCTATTTATTATTTATATAAATGATATCAACTATGTAACTGGTTCACACCATATTAATTTATTTGCTGATGATACCCTTGTATATGCTAAAAACTGTGAGTTAAAAGAAGCTGTACAAAATATCAATACATCTTTAAAGAATATCGAAATATATCTACAAGTGAATAAACTCAGCTTGAATATCAATAAATCTGAGGCAATGATTGTTTCAACGATCTCGAATCAAAGAAAGATTGATTCTAACGCTGTTGATATCAGCATATTTAATAGCCAACTCGCAATTGTAAATGAAATTAAATACTCAGGATTTATTATAGACCATCAGTTAACTTTTAGTAAGCATGCAGAATATAGAATATACTATTAGACAGATATGTAAAAAATGTATTTTTTCTCTGGAATTTCAGAATCTTTATCAACCTGTGCTAGACTAACATGTTACAATTGTATAATAAGGCTACACTTTGACTACTGTGCCACATTGATGTATCTATTTGGCGGAAATCAATTAGGACAAATGCAGAAATTACAAAATCGAGGTATGAGAATTATTTTGAATCTATCTAAGCAGATATTTAGTACGAAATAGTGATATTCATTCACATTACATGTAATACATTTTATACATCACGAACAAATTACAAGAGCATAATGAATTCGTTGTTCTTTAAAGGTCTAGCTAGCTTTAATAAAATACTTACCTGATAGAACAAAAAATTTAGGTTCCTTGAAAGTATTTGGATGGTTATCATTAGAATATATCAAGTTGTATTGCATGACGTACTGTGATATTATTTATGTTTATGTAAATCATTTATATATTTATAGCTATATATTGTATATTAGGATTCCTAAAATAAAGTCTATTATTATAATAACCAGGAGAGAATAACAAATCTCTGTATAGAAGTGGTGGCGATTGAAGAATAGAGTTTATTTCTTTTTATCATTTTTTTTCTAAATCTACTCAATCTACGTACCAATAAGATTTCAACCCTCCAACTTAATCTGGAGCTGGTTTTGTGGTCCTAGAAAGCTCAATTTCAGATTTATTATTCATAACCAATTAACACGTATTTTGTCATCAGTTTGAAAAATTACTGCTAATGCACCTCCCTGGTACACCCTTTGTCAATATTTGGAGGTGCAAAGAGATTTATCGAATCTACCCAAATTTTGTTGTATTATTTTGCCCTAAGAACAACCCTTTTTTACAAAATTTTAGCTTATTTGATCTGATAAGGGCCACTGTGAATTTCCAATATATAAGTATCTCAATGAAAAAAAGAAATATATAGGTATATATATATATATACATATATATATATATATATATATATATATATATATATATATATATAATATATATAAATATATATATAATATATATATATATATATATATATATATATATATATATATATATATATATATTATATATATATATATATATATATATATATATATATATATATATATATATATATATATATATATATATATATATATATATATATATATATATATATATATATATATATATATATATATATATATATATATATATATATATATATATATATATATCAAGTTCAATTTCATCAGAATTTTTCAGATCTTTTGAATGATAAAAGATACCTAAGTAATGATAACATCAACTTCTGATAAAATAAGTTTGAATAATTAATTTGAACAGCCTATATATATATATATATATATATATATATATATACATAATGAAGGATTTCGATTGTTTTGTTTCCCCATCTGCAAGTTTGTCCAACCATAACTTGGCTACGCTGTTCTGATGAAGACGAAAAAGTCCGAAACATGTGTAAACAGCTGTTTCCGTATGTGGGTTTATGACCTTGAAATTGCCTAATATCTTGATTATTCCCCGCTGAAGATCTTGCTCCTAAACTGGAGTGTTCGAGATGTTAGCTGCAAATATGCGATGGTCTTTTACAATGAAGGATTTCGATTGTTTTGTTTCTCCAACTCGAAGTTTCTCAAACCACAACTTGGCTACGCTGTTCTGATGAGGACCAAAAAGTCCGATCACGTGTAAACAGCTGTTTCGGACTTTCCGTATGCGGGTTTATGACATTAAAATTGCCTAATATATATATATATATATATATATATATATATATATATATATATATATATATATATATATATATATATATATATATATATATATATATATATATATATATATATATATATATATAAAATTTATATATATATATATATATATATATATATATACATATTTAACAGACTTAAAAAAACTCAAAATTCGTGATCTAGGAGATAGAAAACTGTTTTAGACATCTTTCTCGATATAGTGTGAAAGCCAAAAGACTAAAAACATATCTACGGATTTTAAACTAGGTACATTCCATTGTTCGAAGCATCCGTGAATTTCCATATAGGACAATTAATCTTGTTCGCTCTCCACTTTAATATAAAAACGAATAGGTATTCATGTATATTATACATTCGTTAGTATCAGCTTAGAAAAAAAATGAATTTTAATCTAGTAAATCAAAAAAAAAAGTTCAGGTATTCAGCGAGAATCTCTGTAATTTCAATCAGAGTAATATGATATGAGAGTTTCTGAAGTGATCTGAAAGATTGTACAATGGTCATTCAATAAAAACATGAATTTTAATTGATCCCAGGACTTATATTCTAAGAATTTGTTAAAGTTATTCCAATTGTCTGAAAACATTTTTATATTCGCAATGAGCTAGTAGTGTGCTGCCATCTAGGAAAGTCTGCGCCAAACCCCCTCATATAGGGATGAATCTACCAGTGGAAATAACAGCGACCTCATAGATGTATAGCTTCCTTTGTTATTGATTAGAGAGATTCGTAGTATTCTATTGAGATTCGAAAAGGTTTCTGCAATATTTTGAAGCTGGCAGCAAAATACATATAGTATAGATTTCTTCGTTCAATTCACATAGTTCTCATGATATCCATTTATTTTTATCTGACAACAGAAACCCTGAAAATTGCTAATTTGGCTGATACAGGTATCTAGCCAAAACTTTCCTTTATTTAAAAATTTAAAGAAAAATTCTCTTTCATCGGATGCAATTCAGATTTCATGTTACTTTCCAATTTCGTATGAAAAAGGTTGATGTATGTAAAAAGCCAATTAGAGAAGAGGCTAGTATTCGGTTCGAACCCGGAGTCCACTAGTCTGCCATGAGTTTTCTCCGAGGTTTTTTCATGGACTAGGTAAGTCACTTCTTGTAAACTAACAAGGGCAAATTCTTGGTTAGTATTCGCTCACCTCACCTCCTCTGTACCATCAATTATCTGGCCTTACTCATCCTAAAATGCATCTTTGCATAAAATTGTATCCTTCGATCTAGCTGAATGAAGCAGTCCGCCTTTCTGACATATGCTTGATGGATGAATGAAACACATGGTCTTTCTTGTACTTCTTTCTGCTTCCTTTCAATGAATTTTTTCAAAATTTGATTAAATGAATTGAAAGAATTTAATATGTCTTTTGGTAGTGATTTATATTTCAAATGGTGATTCAATATCGTATGTTAGATTTCATTAATGCATTCATATTAATAAATTGATATTTCTCTCAATTTATGAATAAAATCAGTGTGATTGAAAACAAGTCTTCTAAGGAGATATGTTCAGTTCTTAAATGTTTCGTTTTGTCAATCAATTGTGTAATTTCAAAGGCAATAAAGCATATTTTGATATGATCTGAAGTTTATCTTTATACTTTTGAAGAAGAGAAATCATTAAAAATCGGTTCCCTAATATGATTGGGACAAATCGAGGATAAAGCGAGCAAAACTCCTTCCTACCCCGATTTTTGGTTTTCAGTTGCTTACATATATATATATATATTTATATATATATATATATATATATATATATATATATATATTAATATATATATATATATATTATATATAAAAATATATATTAAATATATATATATATATATATATTAATATATATATATATATATATATATATATATATATATATATATATATATATATATATATTATATATATATATATATATATATATATATATAAATATATTTATATATATATATATATATATATTAATATATATATATATATATATATATATATATATATATATATTTTTTGGATTTATTGGGCCGATACTTGGTGTAAATTAATGAACATATTAAAACAATGGTTAAAAATAACAATTTACACATTTATTATAAGAAATAACGCATGACGCACGTTTCGGTGGAACTTCACCTTCTTCAGATGCTAATGGCAAACTAACTATGATTCTCTGTTATATCGAAAACAAGAAATGACAAATTATGTAGAAGGGGTAAATACAAAGATGGTTACAAATAATTATTAGAAAAGGAAAATCCAATTCTGAACTGCTAGTCAGGTAGTTCGGTAATTTTGAAAAGATTAAGAAGGGGGCTTGAAGTATGATCGATTTGGCTATTCAATAGGAGATCGGAATGCTTGTATTTATTTATCTGTAATGATTCTAAAAAATTGAGTTTAATTCCCTTACTTTCAGTATTTAATATTTTAAATTGAATGTGTGATTTTCTTGGATTAAATGGTTTGCATAATGTGAATCCGACTTCTGATTAACAAAGCTACGTTTGTGTTATGAAATTCTAGTTTGAATACTTCTGAAAGTTCTACCAATGTAAAACTTATCACAATCGCCACAATTAATTTTATAAACTCCCGATTTATTATCTTTATGAACTTTGGATTTATTATTTTTTATATGATTTCCTAAATTATTACCGGTACGATAAGCAATGTTTATGTTGTGCTTAGATAAGACAGATTTAAGTTTTTTACTTGAATTTCCGATGAAAGTGAGGATGTTGTATTTGATATTATTTTTAGTATGGGGGTACACCTGGTTAATCGCATTTTTGAAAAAACTTTTTATCTATCATATTGTCTATAATTGTCCGTAAATATTAATTATGATCCCAATATTATAGACAACATGATAGATAAAAAGTTTTTCAGAAATGCGATTAACCAGGTGTACCCCCTTACTAAAAATAATATCAAATACAACAGCCTCACTTTCATCGGAAATTCAAGTAAAAAACTTAAATCTCTTTTATCTAAGCACAACATTAACATTGCTTATCGTACCGGTAATAATTTAGGAAATCATATAAAAAATAATAAATCCAAAGTTCATAAAGATAATAAATCGGGAGTTTATAAAATTAATTGTGGCGATTGTGATAAGTTTTACATTGGTAGAACTTTCAGAAGTTTTCAAACTAGAATTTCAGAACACAAACGTTGCTTTGTTAATCAGAAGTCGGATTCACATTATGCAAACCATTTAATCCAAGAAAATCACACATTCAATTTCGATTTTAAAATATTAAATACTGAAAGTAAGGGAATTAAACTTAATTTTTTAGAATCATTACAGATAAATAAATACAAGCATTCCGGTCTCCTATTGAATAGCCAAATCGATCATACTTCAAGCCCCCTTCTTAATCTTTTCAAAATTACCGAACTGCCTGACTAGCAGTTCAGAATTGGTTTTTCCTTTTCTAATAATTATTTGTAACCATCTTTGTATTTACCCCTTCTACATAATTTGTCATTTCTTGTTTTCGATATAACAGAGAATCATAGTTAGTTTGCCATTAGCATCTGAAGAAGGTGAAGTTCCATCGAAACGTGCGTCACGCGTTATTTCTTATAATAAATGTGTGAATTGTTATTTCTAACCATTGTTTTAATATATTTATATATGTATATATATATATATATATATATATATATATATATATATATAAATATATATATAAATATATATATATATATATATATATATATATATATATATATATATATATATATATATTCATAAATTCATATACTTCACCTTCGTCAGATGACTGCAAACTGTATATATTTCTCCGTTATAGAAAACACAAGAAATTTATAGATGACAAATTATGTAGAAAGGGTAAGTAGATGGATGGTTAAAAATAATTAGTAAAATAGCAACAACCCTAAAAGTAGTATTCATAGAGAGGCAAACGAGCTTCCAATAGACCTTAGAAGGCAGTGCAATCCATTAAAGTATGTAGCGCAAATTTCAGCACATCGTAATCACATAGTATACAAAGAACTATTTAACGTCGTGAAATATAATTCAAAGAAGCATACCCCAAAACCACCATCACTGATATGATATATCTGACAGAGAACTATTACAGAACACAAGACAAATTATGCCTCTGAAAATCCCTCCATGGAAATTGATTAAACCTATAGTGGACTTATCACTGACTACCCTCAGAGATGAAAACTCCGCAGGAACGAAAATAAATCAGAGAACAATGGAAAAAAATTGTAGTTATGGCTCTAATTTCACTATATCCACAGATGGATCAGACAGCGACTACAACGTTGTATGTGCGGTGTACTCGGAAAATATGGAGCTGAAATACAAACTGCCATCAATATGCCCCATTAACACTGCAGAATTATTCGCAATATGGAAATCCTTAGAACAGGTAGAGACGACAAACACAGACCATCAATGCATATTAATTTGTTCGGACTCAGTGGCAGCTCTCAAATCAATGAAGATACGAAACTGTAACTCTCCTCTAGTGATACAAATATTGAGCATGTTTGATTAATATTTTTGTGGGTTCCATCTCATATAGGAGTGCCTGGTCATAAGAGAACTTAAATTTTAGCAAAAACGGCATGTGAAAAATGAACACAAATAGATAATAATTATCAAACTTCGGAAGATGTGACGTCATATTACAAGTCGAGAGCACTCAGATTATTTCAAACCCGCTGGTCACAACAAAGATCGAAGCTCTATGAATGCAAGAAACGGTCAATCGGTCCCTTGTAATACTACTAAATCGTAAGGAGTAAATTATTTTGAGAAGACTAAGCATAGGCCACACAGCCATCACTCACAAACACCACTTACCGTGAAACATATCCTTATAGATTGCTGCATTGGGTGATAACCTAAAATATGTTCTGGATGTGGTCCTGACTAGCTCAGGGCTATTGTTCCATTCTCTGAGTGCTATGAATATTGTACATGATATTTGAAGCTAATAATTGGTTAATGTTGTTACAGTACGAGGTGTAAATGACCTAGAAGTCGAAACACCCAAATCCATGGCATTGTTTTTATAAATGAAAAATATATAAATGAATTGATGACAAATTGTGTAGAAAGGGTAAATAGAAGGATTTTGGATTGATTCGGCCGATACTTGGTGTAAATTAATGAACATATTAAAACAATGGTTAAAAATAACAATTTACACATTTAATATAAGAAATAACGCATGACGCACATTTCGGTGGAACTTCACCTTCTTCAGATGCTAATGGCAAATTAACTATGATTCTCTGTTATATCGAAAACAAGAAATGACAAATTATTCAGAAGGAGTAAATACAAAGATGGTTACAAATAATTATTAGAAAAGGAAAAACCAATTCTGAACTGCTAGTCAGGTAGTTCGGTAATTTTGAAAAGAAGGAAGCTTGAAGTATGATCGATTTGGCTATTCAATAGGAGACCGGAAGGCTTGTATTTATTTATCTGTAATGATTCTAAAAAATTAAGTTTAATTCCCTTACTTTCAGTATTTAATATTCTAAAATCGAAATTGAATGTGTGATTTTCTTGGATTAAATGGTTTGCATAATGTGAATCCGACTTCTGATTAACAAAGCTACGTTTGTGTTCTGAAATTCTAGTTTGAAAACTTCTGAAAGTTCTACCAATGTAAAACTTATCACAATCGCCACAATTAATTTTATAAACTCCTGATTTATTATCTTTATGAACTTTGGATTTATTATTTTTTATATGATTTCCTAAATTATTACTGGTACGATAAGCAATGTTAATGTTGTGTTTAGATAAGAGAGATTTAAGTTTTTTACTTGAATTTCCGATGAAAGTGAGGCTGTTGTATTTGATATTATTTTTAGTAAGGGGTACACCTGGTTAATCGCATTTTTGAAAAACTTTTTATCTGTCATATTGTCTATAATATTGGGATCATAAGTATTATTTACGGCAATTTGTTTAATTATATTTTTCTCGATGTTAAAGTTGGCATTTGAAAGTGGAATATTCACTAAACGATGTACCATACTATTGAAAGCTGCTGTTTTGTGTTGGAAAGGATGTAGGGAAGTACTATGTATGACGCTATCAGTGTGCGATGGTTTGCGAAAAATTGAAAAATTATGTTTGTTATCTACTTTTGTTATTTTCAAATCCAAATAGTTAATCGAGTTATCTTTTTCCATCTCTAAAGTGAATTTTATATTAGGGTGTAAAGTATTAATGAATGTTTGAAAGCATTCTAGTTTTCTAAGAGTACCAGTACTCTTAGACAAGAAGTAGATAACAATCATAGTTAGTTTGCCATTAGCATCTGAAGAAGGTGAAGTTCCACCGAAACGTGCGTCATGCGTTATTTCTTATAAGAAATGTGTAAATTGTTATTTTTAACCATTGTTTTAAAATAGAAGGATGGTTACCAGTAATTAGTGAAATAGGAAAAATCCATTTCAAATTGCGAGTCAAGTAGTTCTGAAAATATTCAGAATGGGGCTTGTAGTGTAATAAATTTGGCTATTCAGTAGGATACCTGAATGTTTGTTTTTATTTATATGAAATGATTCTAAAATATCAAATTTAATTATCTTATTTTCATCAGTCAAAATTGAATGTGTGATTTTCTTGGATTAAATGGTTTGCATAATGTGAATCCGACTTTTGATTAACCAAGCTTCGTTTGTGTTCTGAAATTCTGGTCTGAAAGCTTCTGGAAATTCCACCGATGTGAAACTTATCACAATCACCATTATTAATTTTATAAACGCTTGATTTATTATTTTTGTGAACTTTTGATTTATTATTTCTTATATGATTTTCTGTGGCTCCGTAGTTCAGTGGTCAGTGCGTTGGGCTACTGAACACAAGATCGCTGGATCGAATCCCGGCCGAACCAACGACTTAATGCGGAGCCACCTCTCGGAAAGCAATGGCAAACCACCGAGCAGTACTCTGCCTAGTAAAGCCTCTCCATAAAGACGTTCGGAACCGTCGTAAAACTGTAGGTCTCTTCTAGTCGTGTATCACTGTATCACGCAAAGCACGAATAGTTGTAGAGAGGTCACTTACGCCCGAAACCGGGTATGGCACCGGAAGAAGAATAAGATTTTCTAAGTTATTTCCGGTGTGGTACGCAATGATGATGGTGTGCTTGAAAAAAAGTTATTTGAGTTTTTCACTTGAATTTCCGATGAAAGTGAAGCTGTTATATACGATATTTTCTCTGGCGAGGGAGTTCACCTGGCTAATCGCATTTTTGAAAAACATTTCATCCATCATTTTGTCCATTATTTTGGGTTTATAATTATTATTTATCACGATTTGTTTGATTATATTTTTCTCGGTGTGAAAATTGATGTTTGAAAGCGGAATAAACGATGTATTATACTGTTGGAAGAAGAAATTTTGTGTGGGAATGTATGTAGGAAATTACTATGTACGTAATCAGTGTGTGATAGTTTATAAAAAAATTGAAAGTTATATTTGTTATCCATTTTTGTTATTTTCAAATCCAAATAGTTGATTGAGTTATATTTTTCCATCTCTAAAGTGAATTTTATATTAGGGTGTAAAGTGTTAATGAATGTTTTAAAGCAGTCGAGTTGCCTAAGAGTACCAGTCAAACAACAAAAATAATATTGTTTACATATCTAAACCAATAAATAAATTGTCGACTAACATGGTGACTATGAATAAACTATTCCAAATTATTCATGCATACCTACTTCAGCCAACATTACCAGCTATTCATTTCTTGTATTCGATATAAGGGAGAAATTTATTTAGCATCTGATACGTATTTTATTTAATAAATATGTGAGACCATTGCCTGTATATGTATATGTATATATATATATATATATATATATATATATATATATATATATATATATATATATATATATATATATATATATATATATATATATATATATATATATATATATATATATATATATATATATATATATATATATATATAAATATATATATATAAATATATATATATATATATATATATATATATATATATATATATATATATACATACATACATACATACATATACAGGGCGTTCCAACGAGAACTTGGCCCCCTGTAAGTCAGAAACGGACGTGTGATCGAAAATTTCAAAGAACACGTTCATTTTTATTTCTAGGGGCACTAATTCTAATATGGAAATCATACCCGAAACTTCACTCCCTTGCGGTCAGCAACTACCCCCCATATTTTTTTCAATGGCATGGGGAGTCGTGTGATATATCATTTGAAAGGTCTTTTGTCCCTCTATCACCTCTGTATTTTTTTGCGAAATTGGTTCATTTGTTATTGAGATATTGAATGTTTTATTTAAGAAAAAACAGAAACTTCGCTGTAGTTGAAAAAAATATGGGGGTTAGTTGCAAGGGGGTGAAGTTTCGAGTATGATTTTCATATCAAAATTATTCCCTTTAAAAATAAAAATTGACATGTTCTTTGAAATTTTCGATCACACGTCCATTTCTGACTTACAGGGGGGGTCAAGTTTTCGTTGGAACGCCCTGTATATAATTATATATGTATTGAAAAGTAACATACGGAAGTATTGAATTTTCGTATCCAGAATATCGGCAATTCTAGAATAGTTGTGAAAGGTTCAATATAAAAACTTATCTTCATAAAGGTCCACGTATCTTCCCAGAAAGATTGAGAAATAATTAAATTCACTTGAGACATCAGTATACTCAGAATGTTAGTAACGACGAGTTGTGCCCTCCATCATTTCCATTAGTTAATTAAAGTTGTAGACATAATTCTCAGTAAACTTTCTCAATCACACTCTACCATATATTTCATATTTGTGTTATATAACTAAGATTTGTTCTAGTTAGCAGCGTGCATCAATAAAATAAATGTGTTGTGTGAGAGTTTCAAACAAGGTGAACTAGAAATTTGATAGGTACACAAGTTCATATTGTTTTAATTCTCAGCTCTAGAAGATACTTCAGAATTATATATTATGAAAGAAGGGATCCGTTTCATATAAAGGTATTCAATGTCTTTTGATTATCATAAATTTATATTTGTGTATTGAAACTAATGTGGTTAAATTGTCGATTGAATTTCATGTATGTATTTTTCTTAACGTACAATTCATGAACTAATAGCATTGTTTCAAGTAACTCTTATAGGTTTAGTAATGTGTTGAGTAGGTTTTTTCCAACAATTCTTCTTGATTAATATAATCGTTACTGATTCAGTGTTAGATACATGATTTAGAAAAATAGTTATTTATGTACCAAGTGCGTTATATAGATCGGGCGTTAAGATCTAGTAACGCACGTGGTGCATACAAGATTTTATTTTTCACGAAATAATAATTTTATTATAATGAAAAATCGATTTTAAAATCGGTTCATTGCTCCTATTCTTTCCATTTTCCTTCTCTTTGTAGGCATGTCATTTGTTGATATTTTGACGTTTGTGAATATTTTTGTCATCATATTTAGTGAATGTCATTGCTGCTTTCTCAGTGTAGTCTTATAGAAATAATGGAAATGAAAATGAATTTACCCAAGAATATTATAGAAAATGCAGCCAAAACTGCGAATAATTCATTTCCGGAGAAATCCAGAGTCGTATACGACAAGGATTATGAAGTATTCAATCAATGGAAGTTGCTTCATTTCTCCTCGTACAATAAGCGAGCGTTATGATCTATTATGCCCGCTCATTACGCCGTAGGGCATAATGAGTGTATTTATAGCAACCGTATCTAAGGTAAAATCAACAAATAATATACAAGTGAAACATAAAATTCTTTTCGTTCATGGAGAAGAACTAGTTAGTATTATAAAATTTAGTAGTTCACCGAAAAGCTATAATTCAGAAAATACGTAAGCAGCAAAGCTCCGTCAGTATGATAGTAATTTACCCTCAGAGGGCGGGTTACATCACTAAAGCAGGTGGAAATAAGATTAGAACGGAAAATTGTCGTCGGCTACTTAAGATGCGAATTGACTCACATAAGTTAGTTTGTTTATTAAATAGGAAAATCCTAATATTCGCAATACATTTCTTAAATAAACAATATAAGATTGACAAATGTAAAAAAAAATTGACAAAATGCAACACGCAACCAAAAACCACATCACAACCACCAAATCCAACAGTACACATTCAAAATAAAATATAAACACTTTCACAACTATATCACAGGTATTTTGAGAGTTTTCTTTTGAAGGTTATAAGTGTATTGCAGTCTTTAACTTCATCTGGTAAGGAGTTATACTGAACTATACCCCGAACAAATAATGAGTTCATACCCTTTCTGGTATTGGATCTGTCTATATGGAAGTTGTTTGCTCCTCTAGTATAATAATCGTGAACTTCATGATTGCACCTGATAAACCGATTGAAATAGTCTGGCATAATTCCTTTGATTATTTTAAATATGAAGATCATTGCAAAAAATGTCAATCTTTTGGCTACTGATTGCCATTGCAAAGTCTCTTGCATGTGAAGTATAGGTGTGTATCTACTACATTTCAGAATTAATCTCATTCCACGGTTTTGAAGTTTTTGAAGAGAAGCTTTACTGTTATTGTCCAGAAGAAATAGTACTGTAGAACAGTAATCAAAATGTGGTTGAATGATACTATTATAGACTGTCATTCTTGCTTTCATTGATATCTGCGCAGCTATTCTTGAGAAGAAAAATAGCTTCTTTGATATTTTTTTATGAATCATTGTAAAGTGTTCCCTGAAACTTAAATTTTCATCCAATACAACTCCCAGGTACTTGAACTGTTTCACAATTTCTATTTTCTCACTCTCCATCATTAATGTTATATTATTCTTATCTATTTTTTTTCTCCTATTATGAGTAGAAATGATCATAGCCTTTGTTTTTTGTACATTTAGTTTCAACTTATTCCTTTTCAGGTAGTTTTCAAGATTAATTAATTCATCATTCATTCTCTGAACAGCTGTCTCCAAGCAATCATCACCAATTGCCAACAACGTATCATCCGCATAAAGATTCACCGCGTAAAGCATCACCGCGAAATCAATCGCGTGTCCGAAATTATATAAAATCTCTACCTTACAATGCCGGTGGTTGAGGAAAAATGTTTGAACCCACAAACTATCGTATCTCAAGATATGCTCGATCAACGTACGAAATTGCTACCTTCTAACTCAAGCTGCGGAATTAAGAAAATTCTCAACAACCACAAAAAAGCAAGAACAACAATACGACAAAACCCTAACATGAACGTATTCACGTACACATTTTCAAACGTCTAATTCGAATTGAAAGTTATTTCCATCATGTTTTTTACAACTTTTCAACGCTATATGTTTCAAAGTGTTAACATTAAGAACTTCGGAATCAACGTTAACGGCGAAAACATTAACCAGGTGTGCTTAAAAATAGAGCAACTATACTTGTTTATATTTCTAAGCCTCGATATTAAATTGGGTTGTGCCAAAAAAACTTGTGAATAGTCTAGAAAAATTGGACTTACTTGTGCAGCCTTCGGAAACGGAACGGATCTAAGTCCTTAGATCAGATATTCCCATCTGTCTTTAAAGGAAAGTGTGTCTTGCCTATACGGTGCCAACACGTTAATCTTAACAAGGTGCATAGCAAATAAAATAAGGGTAGCACAGAGAGCTATAGAGATAACAAGTGAATCAAGTGTCCGCATCATAACTCTTATCTTTGATAGCAGTTCAGGTATTTTCTTGATGAAATGCAATCTTCTTCTTCTTCTTCTTCTTATTTTAAGACAATATCTTGTTTTTTCAAAGCTGTAGCATAAGTTGTGACTTCGATGTCCAGCTTTCGTACCATCATTGGGGGGTCTTCCTGGCGGTTTACGGTTGGTTGGTTTCTCCTCTTTTGCAATTTTGGGTAGTCGATTATCATCCATTCTGTCGACGTGGTCTCTCCATGCTCGTCTTCTGATTCTAGACCATCTTACAATATCTGGAATGTCGCACTGGGTTCTTATATCACTGCTTCTCACTCTGTCTCTAAGCGTTTTGCCCGTGATTGATCTTAGCGTCTTCATTTCAGTTGTTCTTTGCAGTTGTTTAGTAGCGGCTGTTTCTGCTCGTGTTTCTATGGCGTAGGTCAAGTTAGGTCGTACACACGTCTTGTAGATTCGCGTTTTGCCTTCAATACTCATGTGTTTGTTTCTCCATATTACGTCCCGTGGGTATCCTGATACCCTAGCTGCCTCTATTGTTTGTGTTCGGACTTCTTCTTTAAGGTTTCTGTTACTTGTGATATTAACGCCTAGGTATTTGAATGACATGATCTGTTCTACACTTTTATTGTAGATCGCTAACTTACACCTTCTCGGTTCTCTTGATACTGTCAGAGACTTCGTTTTTTGGACAGAGATCACCATGTTTAATTCCTTTGCTACTCTTTCGAACCAATAAAGTAGTTTCTGCAGATTGTCCTCATCTTCCGATATTATCACCGCATCGTCAGCATAGCAAATTATTTTAAATTCTTTCTTGCCTAGTTTATATCCTTTCCCTGCAGACTTTACTTCCATGATGATCTTATCCATTAAGAGATTAAAGAGTATAGGGCTAAGACTATCTCCTTGCCTGATTCCTGTTGAGACTGGTATCTTGTTGGAAAGCTTATTGTTTGCTTTTATAAAGGTGCTATTTCCGATGTTCATTTCCTTAATGATATCAATTGTTTTGGGGTTCAAGTTCCTCTCCTTTAATAATTTCAGGACATCGCAGAGCCTAACCCTATCAAAGGCTTGCTTGAGATCAATAAAGCACATAAAGGCAGTTTTGTTATACTCAATGGCTTTTTCCACTATTTGTCTCAAAATGAATATTGCATCTATGGTGGATCTGTTTTGTCGAAACCCCTGTTGTTCTTCACTGATGCCAGTCTGTATGATTTCTTCTGCTAGGATTTTTGTGAATACTTTTGAAGGTGCGCTTAACAGACTGATACCTCTATAATTTTGTGGATCCATTTTTTCTCCTTTTTTGAATATTGGGATTGTAATGCTTTGTTTCCACTGGTCTGGCACCTTTGTGCTATTGTATATTTTATTAAATAAAATTTGCATTTCGTCAGTTAATGCGTTACCCCCATATTTGAGCAGTTCATTATGAATATTATCCAGTCCTGGTGCTTTTCGATTTTTCAGCTTAGTGACGACTAGTTCAATTTTTTGTTTTGTTATTGTTTGGTTTGGGCCCTCTTTGTCTTCGCTGCAATCATTTTCACGTTCCAGTCCTATTATCTTGTCTATGTGTGTGTTACTATACAGAGTTTCAAAGTATCTCTCCCATGTTTCTGTTGTTATTGCTTTGGTTTGTACATATTCATTAATTGGTTTTTTGCGATTTCGTAGCATACTCCATATCTTTCTTTGACCTCCGTATAGATCATGCTCCATGTCTATTGAATGAAATGCAATCTGTTTTACAATACTACATGAGAACATTTTAACAGAGTACAAAAAAAAAGCATCAAATCATTTTGGAAGTTTTATTACTCTAAACTGTATGGAAAGTAATGAAAGTCACAAAATGTTATGATATAGGGTAAAGTGAGGCAGCATAGCAAATCAACTCACAGAACCTGGGTTAATTTCGAATGTACTTTCACCATTCGTATAGTTTTTGTGGGAAATTTATATAGGAAGCCTTCTATCCACTCTCCATTGGGAGGACCTTTATACCATTCAACAGAAACTAGGCTATAATACTCATTTTCGCATATCCTTCAGTGCGCATATCCTTCTTTTTTCGGGCGGTACGTCATTTTCTTGAACCTTCGTTATTTCGTGGCATTTGCAACATATTGGAGAAGGTATAAACATTTTCAATTAACAAACAAGCTCTTGTAGGAACAGGGCAGAAAGCAGATGATAAACAAAGGGGTAATTACGGATAGGATTAGCCCACTGAAATCGTCCGCCATTACCAAATACTCAGAGTAACACAAAACCATATTTTTATTTGATGTTATGTCGCGTGATGCACGCGGTGAGTGCTATGAAACATTGTTGACTTAGACGATAATTCAAGGAAAGAAATACTGAATCTCAATGTTATACCTAAAATATTATAAACCTATTCAATTTATCTTGAAAATCATATGAAACAGTTGAAAAAAATGTTAAGCTAACATACCTTGGACAGCAAACCCGAAGTCAGCGCACCGCAGTTTGCACAGCACTGCGTTCGGAATCGACTCATGTTTGCATCATTGACAATATTTTCAAAAATTTTTTTTTGAATTAGACTTACTATTGATTCATCAAAAGTGATTTGATCTCATAATTTCAATACTTCAATTTACGGTTTCTTTTAGTAATGTTACATTAATACCATGTATCATATTATGTTGAGGAACGCTAGTTTATTATTCATTCAGAATTTGAAGGTAAAGTAGCACTTTGAAATGTGCGTCATGCATTACAGATATTATGCAAATGGATTTATAAGGCAGACGGCGCTGATGCAGAATATTTTTTCAAAGGAACATTTAAAGTAAAGGTATTTTAAGTACGAAATGGAGATTTCTCCATCGAAATTTGATTCTTTTTTTTCTGTATAACTGGAAAAGTTCAGGATATGAATAATAAAAAACGTGTATGAGATTTTCAGTGGTTCTTAGGACCCTAGATTTTGCGACTTCATTTAGTCTCACTCAAAGCGAGGTCATAGGCAACATATGAGGAGCCTATATAGCCAAATTTCTAGTCTGTGTATCTTGAAAAAATACCCAAAATTCTCCTGAAATGTACTCATGAAAGTAGACGTTCCAACCCTAGGGTCTACCCTTGTGACCTGTCGGCCAAACGCACCAATTTCCGTCCATCATGTCTTGTGTGTGACAATGTTCGAATAACACTATCTTCGACAATAAACTATTTCAACGAGTTGTCCATATAGGTCGCACTAAGCAAAACGCAAAAAATACCAAGATTCTTCCTTTCTAGCGTTCTTTGATTTGTAGATCTCTTCTTTTGGGGTATCCCGAGTTGGCCACACCACTTTAGACTGTAATTAGGCACTCCGCTCAATTAATCACGAAATTATATCGCCCCCTCAGTGCAACAACTAGATAACTCGAATTTTATGCATTTTGAGTTATGCATTTAAAGCTGACCTATTTTTCATGCTCTTTTCAATGCAACATCTAGATATCTAGTACGAGCAACCAAACTCGTATAAATAGTGACCAGAAATAGATAACTCGGAAAATGTACATTTATAACAAGACATCTTGACCTTTCTAGTTGTAGCACTGGCATTATTGAGTTACTCGCCGGCAAATTCTTGGTCTCTATGAGATATCTAGTTGTGTGCTTCAAACAACAGGTGGATTTCTGTGCTACTGAATTGGTTTTACAGTGTTTTTCATACGGTGTCAATGCAAAAATGATGTCAAGGGGTAAGAAGATTTTGGAAATTCTGCGTAGTCAATCACGAAATTCTGTATCTTTGTATCAAAGTCAACTACCTCTTAAAAAAGAAAAATACGACGACCTGATGTCTCTTTTCAAAATGAGACCTCCTTCACTCCCTAGCTTGTATGAAGCATTTGATCAGAGTCTCCCATTCCAAGGAGACCAAAGTAAAAGGCTTCATAACACAGAATCTTTCGAAAGTGATGTCACTGATATTGATATTTAAGTTGTGTTAAGTGTTGAAATATTTTGTGTTTTAGTTTAACCATTCTTGTTCATTTTTCATTCCAAATAAAGTTGTATTTAATAAGTGATTTGCTTTTAATTGCTAGTGGTTATAAATAGATAACTTTACTTTCTTTTGACTAGATTTTCAGCAACAACTAGATATCTCAAGTTTTTGATCAAATTCTGCAAATATATAAAACCTGATTGTCTATAAAATTGACTATACATAATTTGATATGCAACATATCTCTATACTCATCAAATATTTTTGACTGCTTAACGGTTGTATTTTTTTAAAGTTTTGAAACTTTAAAATCGATTTTCTCGAAACTATAAATTTCAAGTTATCTAGTTGTTGCACTAAGGGGGCGATATGAATAGGTATGTCTATCGAAACGGTGTTCACAATGCGAAATCTCGAACAACAGTGTCTGATGTGATCTGGCAAGCTTTGCGTTCCTGACCAACAAAAAATGTGACAAAAGAAAGAAAGATAAATATTCTCCACATTTTTTTACCGATACCAAAAGCTTCGTGGTGTAGTGCCATTATCCCTATTCATTTTGTCCAATACAGAGCAAAAATCCTACGACACAAAAAATGGACCCTCTGAATGGTTGGAAAACCAAATGTGACATTTTATTAGAAAGAGCTAAGGCTTCTAGATGCAACACGAGGCAGATTAAATGATTCTTGCATTTTGTTCAAGCGAAGTTGGAAGTTCAAATTTAAGTACCAGTATTTCACTATGGATGTTCGTTTTCTAAGTGAAATTCCTATGAAGCTCTTGAATTCGCATTGCTATATAACTGAATTTCAAGAAAGCGCCGTCGAAAATAGAATCAATATCTGAAAATATCGTATCCAAGATATTCTGATGAGAAAATAAACTCTCTGACAGTATTTAAATTACATAAATCTTCAATTTGTGTGCGTAGCTTCATTCGCACGTAATAATCTTGTACTCTTCGATTTTGTGGGGTTACAGGACCGATAATATACATGAATTAAATTAAAATATGGGAGAGTTGAAAACGAATGACAACAATTTTAAAAAAACATACAATCAAATTTATGAATAAAACAGGGATACTTTGTGAGTTGTGCTACTTTATGAAATGAAGCTTTCAAAATATCGATTGTGTTGCCAGAGGCGTCATTTTGAATAATACAAGCTTTTTGAAAATGGAAATTTGTTATTTGTTGCTATAGAACAAGCACTTAAAAATGACATAAAGTGAACAAGGAAAATTAATAAATAATTTAAAAATTATCAATTAAGTTTCCAAGGGAGCTGGTTATACGTATTCCGCAACGCAGAATCTGCATTCACAATCCATAGATGAATTATAGAAATTGTCAAGTCACCTAGACTGAAAATCTGCATACAGCTGTTTCGGTCTTATTAGATGTCATCAGTGCAGCTTATTTGACCCGGAGTGAATTTACAAATTTTTAACTGTTCCCCAATACAAATCGTGGTCAGTAACACTGTCTGGATAACAATCCAGAGCGCCCTCCCACCAAAGATATTGGGAACCAACAATTCACCGCTTAGATTGAAAATGCAGAAAATCGTCGCGTAAACACGTACCTCCTGATATGAAGATATCTACTCTACAACAGTAATGTATATGATTCCAAGGCACACTTCTAATAAGATCGAAACAACAGTATGCAGATTTTGAGTCGGGGTAACTTGACAATTTCTATAATTCACCGTTAGATTGTGAATGCACATTTTGCATTGCGGAATACGTATAACCAGCTCCCTTGGAAAGTTGTTTTATAATTTTTAAATTATTAAAGAATTTTTCTTGTTCACTTTATGTAATGTATGAAATTGACCATGGCCAATAAGTATGTTTTTCATGACTTATAAATGACATCCACAACTCACTTATAAATATATAACATATTTGAGACCAGTGACTGTATGAACCGATTCTTAAACCTTAACCACAGATCATACAGTATTCAGTCCGAGTTTGGTATTGTGCGACTGGTTAATTTTTAATTTGATCTTCGAGACTATCGTACACTGACAAGTCCAGATGGTGCCGAACTGACATAGTGGAACTCATTTGTACGACTAATACAATTGTTTGCAATTACAAAGTTACGAAATCAGAGGAACGTTTTTTGAGAATTTCATTTGATTTGTTTCAAAATTTTCTTTCTCAGTTCTGTTTAGAAAATTGTTTTCGTTGATATCTGTTATTGTTTTCAGTACTTATAGAATAGAAAAATATCTCAATGTCGAATTAATATAAGAACTATATTCAAATAAATAATTTTTTCGATTAAAAAATGTCATAAAACTAAATTTACAGCATTTTAAGTATCTTTGATGATGATTTCATATCTGGCTTGATAGAAAAATGTTAAGGGTCGATACAACGAACATTTTCAGTTGAATCAATCAAATGAATTGTAACACATCTTTAATATTTTCAACTAATATAAACATATTTCGTCACAGACTTTTTTATAGACATTTTTGAGTTCTTCAACTTTTCTATAGAACGTATTCGAACATATCTCTTCCTTGAGGCAGCCTTCGTAGAAAAATTATTCGCTCGACCTTTTCTCAAAGAATTCAATTGCAAAATTGGTAGCTACGAAAAGTTTTTTTATGCCAATGGGATAATATATTAAATAGCCTATATTCACTCTGAAAGTCCATTCTAAATACTTCGGAGATTACCTACTATGTCCAAACATTTTCTCTTCGTAATATTAGTAGTTATAGACTAGTAAAAAAAAGTTAGGCAATACGTAAATGGGATTTAAGAATTCCTAAGTAATGCCTAAGGTCGATAGGAAATACCTAACGTTAGGTCTGCCTAGAGTATTTAGGGAATGCTCAACCTCAAATTGATATGATAAAATTATTATATTTCTATCATTTTTTCTCTTCTTTTTACTATTCTTTGTCAAATTTACAGTCTAGTAGTAGTATTAAACAGTGGTACCAATTATATCTACAAAACTTTCCAAATGAAGTTTTCAACAAGGTAAGGGAGACCGGTGTCAATTGTAACAGGTGTCGAAAGTAACATGGTCGATAACAACGACATCTCTATGAATTTTAGTGAAACACGAGTGACAAATAGAGTAGAGAGCTATTCGGTAGTATGTCATTCAGTTAGTTTGACCGTCACGATAACGCCGTCCGTTCAGTAGACGAATGTTTATAAAACGCTGTGAAAGTGAATATCCGAGGTGCCACAAATTGTTTTCTCAAGCTTGAAGTCCTTATAGTGACTATATTTCAAGGTAAGGGTTGGCTTTATTACAGTTTTAGCTTTATTTCTCAGTGGCTATTTGTTCACTGCTTCACATAAAAAATATAGAAATGTAATCAATATAATTCAAGGTTGTAAGGTGTCGATTGTAACACGTGCTAGGGTGTCGATTGTAACGTGTTACAATTGACATATGTATTTACTTTTCTGATGAAATATTTTTTTACAGCTCACTCTGAAAAATGGTAAAACCCAGACCACGGCAGACCGAAAGGGGACTGATACCTAAAATTATTTATGAAGAAGCAGCTAAAAAAGTGATTGATAATAATCAATCACTTAGAAAAATCGCTAAAGAGTATGGAATGTGCCATGTTTCACTGAACCGTTTTGTGAATGCTGTACGAAATAACGTGGAGCGTAAAGTGGGATACAATCCTCACAATAAAGTATTTCATGTAGAGCAAGAGTCATATACTGTAAAAAACCTGTCGATTTGTTCTTTGGGCTCACTAGGAAGGATCCCCGTAAATTAGCGTTTCAGTTTGCATTTGCTAACCGGCTCAATCATCCTCAAAAATGGAATGAAACAGAACAGGCTAGTGAAGATTGGCTAGCAGCTTTCCTCAAAAGAAACCCTTCTCTAACACTTCGCACCCCTCAAGCTACCAGCCTTGCACGCGCCATGAATTTCAATCGAGAGAACGTTTCCAACTTTTTTGATAAACTAGCAATTGTATTAGAAAGACATTCTTTTGAACCACAGAATATTTATAATATTGATGAAACCGGTGTTTCCACAGTTCAAAAACCAAGCAAGCTAATAGCTAGAAAAGGAAACCAAGCAAGTTGTTCAGTGACATCCCAAGAGCGTGGAACACTCGTTACTCTGTGTGTGACTGTGAATGCAGTTGGTTATACAATTCCGCCAATGTTTGTATTCCCCCGAAAACACTTCAAGGATCATTTCATTAGAGATGGTCCTGTTGGATGTTTGCACAAACTGTAATTCTGATTCTGAAGGGTAATGAAATCATTATATTCTTATTCTTTTAGTTTTCATTATATTCTTTTTCTTTTAGTTTTCTTTATATTCTTATTCTTTAAATTTTTATGGAATAGGTACTATTTTTATAACTTTATGTGTAAAAAATAAATTTATTTTTGAAACTTCCTTGAATACCCTGTAACTATCCATGACTGTTACAATTGACACCACACTTCTTACAATTGACACCAAGTCAGTGTCAGTTGTAACAGTTGTCGAAGAATCCTGGAAAATCCATTAACTTGATAACAACATCATTTTTGTGAGTTTTAATTTTTGAAGGCAATAGCCAATTAAGTACATAATCTTATAGAAGTGAAATTATCTTTTCAAAAAGTAAGATTAATTTTTAAAAAATTATTAAGTAAATTTTGTTACAATTGATACCGGTCTCCCCTATTTCTTAACTAACAATTTCTTAGGTTGGTGAAATACGATTTAGGTAAGTATCGGATTTAGGTATTTTCTATCATACGAATTACTTAGGTAGGAACTTCCTTACATCTCGTTGGTGAAATCGGGCATTAGTCTCTTCCGCTGTCTGTTCGCTTAAATCTTTTAAGCTGCTCAACGGATTTTGATGCAGTTTCGAGCAATAGATAGAGTGATTCAAGGGGAAGGTTTATATGTATAATAAATATATATTGTACTACAGAAATGCCGAAAAATATATTTTTGTGCGCTTAAATCGCAAACGCTGGCTAAATCTAAGCTGGCTAAATACGGAATTGTATATCTTAAAAAAATCGATAGAAAATTCCGCGATGGTATAAATTTATCCCCTAAGGATAACCCACAGTAACCATTTTTATCTTTTACATATTACAAACAAACTATGTGTTATTTACGAAGCTATTTTATATAAAACATTATTATTCCTCATTCAATTAACTACATTACAGACGTTGTATATTTGATCTAGAACAAAACTGTCCTTATAGTGCAGGCGCTGAGAAGCATTCCGTTTGCAGAAACCGATGACCTCATTCTGATTAATGATTTGAGTAAAGGAAGACCTAATGAATGATATTGTGGAGGTTGCCGGACAGAATTATGGTCCAGTTTTTTTTTTTTTGGTCCTATAATAGGAGTTTTCGATTCCATCGCTGTAGCTGTGAAAAAAAAGTGGTGTAGAATGCACAAAAACAATTGACCGTTATTTCTCGACTGGAATATCTCTGTAAGACCCTCACCTATCTGGAAGTGAAGGTTGCCTGACAAGCCAGCTGTCAGTTTTATTTTAAACGCCCTCCACAGCGTCTTCTTGAATTTCGGAGCGGGCTGCGCTGTTCTCAACCGTTTATGACGCTTCAGTTATAGCTAAACGTCATTCTCGTGCGCATTGATTATCATCACAAGTACATTTTCCAATTTTTAAAATAGTAGTAGGTACTCAGAATGTTGTGATTCATTTGGTTTTTAAAGTGAAGAAATGTCGCTACAATTAATAAATTTGAAAAGAAGAAAATCGAACACAAAATCATCTTTATTTTGTGATTTACCGGGTAAACTGGTAAACGAAGAGAAAAAAAAGTCATTTGAAACGATTCAAAATGCAACACATCAACGCAATTGCAGACAAGTTTGAGAAGTTGTTTGATCCGACTGCTGATGAACAACACTTCTCGTGGCATAAAAGTTGCATAGCCAGCTATATCAGCGAAGAAAAAATTCGTCGTCGTGAAATATCACTGCATAGAGCGCTGGAAAAAAGTGCTTCATCATCAGGCGTGGCTGGCCATTCAACTGAAAGGACCCACAAGTCAAAAAGAAGAAGCAGCGAATCGTCGAGTAACTCATGATGTTCCATTTGTGGTCATACGACGAAAAACAGAATTACAAAACTTTATCTCTCAACTGAAATTCCAGCAACTACGCTAATTTTCAATCCTTTGCGTCGACAACACGATGGAGTGTTCACAAAATTTTGTATCTACGAAACACTGGAAGATTTGTTAGGCAAAAACTTCCAATACCACAAATCGTGCTACAGGAATTACGTTTCATTAACAAAATCTTACATTGCTTGAAGGCTGCAGCCCAAACATATTCGTGAAAAAATTTCTTAGAACCAATACATGAGCCTCTTAACTTTTTCCAATTTGGTTATGAAAGACGAGATGAAGAGCTATACCCGGTGCAAATGGCAAAACCGCCTTTGCCAAATTCTTTAATCAGGCCTTGCAAATATAATGCTGATTGCAGGGCAATGTCCTGCAGTTGCATAAAAAGTAAATTGTATCTACCTTTGCAAATGCATCGGCAATAATTATCAAAACTTACCTGCATATTGGAAAATGTTATTTTTCAGTACCTACTTATCAATACGTAAACCACTTTTTTTTTAAGATTAAATTTGTATTGTATTATGATCATGCCGTTTTTTATTTCTTACCTTTCTCTAACAACCTTTCAATAGCCAAGAACAAACAAAGAAAAAACAATGTTTTTTCCACAGCTACAGCGATTGAATCGAAACCTCCTATTATAGGGCCGAAAAACAAAACAGAGGCTCATGTATTGGTTCTAAGAAATTTTTTCACGAATATGTTTGGGCTGCAGCCTTCTTCGACGATTTCAATTGAAAGATAAAGTTTTGTAATTTTGGTTTTCGTCGTCTGACCACAAATGGAACAGCATGAGTTACTCGACCATTCGCTGCTTCTTCTTTTTGTCTTGCGGGTCCTTTCAGTTGAGTGGCCAGTCACGCCTGATGACGAAACACTTTTTTCCAGCGCTCTATGCAGTGATATTTCACGACGACAAATTTTTTTTTCGCTGATATAGCTGGTTATGCAACTTTTATGCCACGAGAAGTGTTGTTCATCAGCAGTCGTATCAAACAACTTCTCATACTTGTCTGCAAATTCATCTTTGCGTTGATGGGCTGCATTTTGAATCGTTTCAAATGACTTTTTTCTGTTCGTTCACCAGTTTACCTGGTAAATCACAAAATAAAGATGATTTTGCGTTGGATTTTCTTCTTTTCAAATTTATTAATTGTAGCGACATTTTTTCACTTTGAAAACCAAATAAATCACAAAATTCTGAGTACCTACTACTATTTTAAAAATTGGAAAATGTACTTGTGATGATAAGCAGTGCGCACGAGAATGACGTTTAGCTATATATGAAGCGTCATATACGGTTGAGAACAGCGCAGCCCGCTCCGAAATTGAAGAACACGTATGAGTCGCTGTGGAGGGCGTTTACAATAAAACTGACAGCTGGCTTCTCAGGCAACCTTCACTTCCAGATAGGTGAGGGTCTTACAGAGATATTCCATTCGAGAAATAACGGTCAAATGTTTTTTTGCAATCTACACCACTTTTTTTTTCCACAGCTACAGCGATGGAATCGATAACTCCTATTATAGGGCCGAAAAAAAAACTGGACCATAATTCCGTCCGGCAACCTCCACAATATCATTCATTGGGTCTTTCTCTACTCAAATCATCAATCAGAATGAGGTCATCGGTTTTTGCAAACGGAATGTTTCCCAGCGCCCGGTCTATTAGCAGCATTTCATTAAAATGGATATCTTAGACGATATTAGCGATTCAAAAACCAGAGGCGTAGTGGCTGGCGAGCCGTACGTTTCGTAGCGGTTTGCAGTGGTCGGCGGGTGCGGGGTGTGCCGGTCCCGAGTGCCTATAAATAGCGCATCGATGGCCGCTCTGGCGTTCGATGGGGGCATGAATGGGCTTAGCACACATCGGAGTTCACAGATATTTTCTCAAATAGCACTATAGACAGAAATTAATATTTTATATAGAACAACGTTTGCAAGATCAGCAAGTTAGATATATTAGCAAAAATATAGATCTGCCAATGAATCCCGTTTCGTATTACGCCTGTACCTGCCCCTGCTAAACGGTACGCCTTTGGAGCGCCATCTCGATTTTCGCGATAATGCAGACTCAGGCGAGGCGGGAGCGCCTATCTACATCATTGAGACTCGACCGGGCGAAATATCTCGATCGGCGGTTCAGGAGGCGGTCGTTCACTCGCTCGAAAGAGAAACGTAGAATTTGATAAAGTCGATACGCAAAAAAGGCATAGGAAATCGGAAGGGGACCTACCCAATGCCAATAAACACATTCGGAGCTATTAAATTTTTTTAAGAACTCATTTTTATTCATACACTCTTTTATTTTTCACTTGTATATTATTTTTTGATTTTACCTTAGATACGGTTGCTATAAATACACTCATTATGCCCTAGAGCGTTATGAGCGCGCATTATGGATCATTACGCCCGCTCATTGTACGAGGAGAAATGAAGCAACTTCCATTGATTGAATACTTCATAATCCTTGTCGTATACGACTCTGGATTTCTCCGGCAATGAATTATTCGCAGCTTTGGCTGCATTTTCTATGATATTCTTGGGTAAATTCATTTTCATTTCTATAATTTCTATAAGAGTACACAAAGAAAGCAGAAATGACATTCACTAAATATGATGACAAAAATATTAACAAACGTCAATATATCAACAAATGACATGCCTACTATGAGAAGGAAAATGGAAAGTATAGGAGTGATGAACCGATTTTGAAATAGATTTTTGTATATAATAAAATAGATTTTTCGCGGAAAATAAAATCTTGTATGCACCACGTGCGTTACTAGATCCTCACGCCCATCGGGCAACATTTATCCCTCGGGCCGAATGTTATCCTCCGGGTATTGGGATCTATATAACGCACTTGGTACATAAATAACTATTTTCTCTCTTTAGGGAATACTTTCCCAATTATTATGACCTTCTTTTGAAACATTAGCCAGCAATTGAACTATTTTTCAATTCTTTTCCACCATTTTTCACCTTTAGCCTAAAACACTAGGGATTTCAACAATAATCTGTTTTCGTAAAAAACATTAAAGATACAGTTTTGTATTTCTATAGGAATAATTATAATAACATATGGTTTTTGACATCAATAGTTATATCTCCATTACTTGTATACTCTTGGCAATTTTTCCGAATTTGTTCTACAGTATATATTTAAATTTTCTACGAACAAGTTTTTATTCAAGTATATGATTTTTTCAGGAATTACTGTCGAAGTATTCATATTATATTGAGGTTCGTAAACCAAATACGTCGTCCGCATAATAAGATAATGTCTAATCTGTGTTATTTTGTTATCACGTATTTGATTGAAAGATTGATGGATTTATGAAGTCTCCCTGGTAAAGGATTATACCTCAGCACAAAAGCTTTAAACTTTTTGTGCTTCTGGTAGTACCGTTTCATGTGAGGAGATATGGGGACTTCAGTAGGTTTAGTAGTCACTTCACTTGGTTCTTTCTTGGAACTTTTTGTCACAGACATATTTGCCCTAAAAGATTACGCCATGTCTTCGGAATCTGAGATGGTATGAGGGGATGTTGCTTTCGCCTTCATTCGCAGCTGACTTATCGGTTCTTCCCCATGAATTCCGATGTTTCACATATATAACCGCAAGGCGCATTGACCTGTTGATAGTACCATCGCGTATCTCGTTTGATTCCTATCCATGACATTGAACAATACTTCTGGTCTTCTGGTCTTTCGTAACCATTAGTTCACTGTGTTTTTGACTTGTTCCGCTATTCCAGTATGTTTCATATTTTGGATGAACCCACCCAGACATGAAGGCACGTGCCATTGCTTTTGGTATTCCAAGTACTGATTCAGGCCCAGTAAACTCAGAAACCTGTTATTTGCGAGGGTGTCTTCCTATTATAATAAATATTTGGTTTATACTTTAACTTTGTTCTGTATTTACTTCGTCGGAAAATTTGGTTTATAATGTATATAGTAAATCATGACATCATAGATAAGAACATAGGATTTTGATCTTATATTTGTACTACCATATTGAAGAATAACAGTAGCAAATTTTGGCTAACTATGACAATCCGCAGTATTTTAACCAAAATTGAAAACTTTGTCGGCCACCTTGGATTTAACTAATAACGTCATATGTAAGATCAACATACGATCTTAATCTTATATCATTACTACTACAAAAATGAAATTCTGTATCAAATTTCAGCTTCCTATCACACTCCGTAGTATTTTTACACAATATTGATAATATTGTCGGCTATCCTAAATAGAAGAAGGAATATATGACGTCCTAGGTAAGATCTACATACGGTCTTAATCTAATATAATTACCTCTATAAAAATGAACATCTGTACCAAATTTCAGCTTTATATCAAAACCTGCAATATTTTTACAAAAGATTGACTATATTTTCGGCCATCTTGGTTCAAAATAGGAATATATGACGTCATAGGTAATATCCAGATGGGTTTCTTGATCTTATATTATTACTACAACTGAAATAAACATCTGTACCAACTTTCATACTTTTATCACAATGTGAACGATTTCTCAGCTTAACAGCTGTACAACATGTGTCGCAAAACCCACCACAAGTGTAGCTTCATTGTAGTGAGCCTCTGGGACCAAGAGTTTCTGTACATACTTCCACGCCAGTCTCGACCTGATCTAGGAGCTTGGTTTCAGTGCTGCTTGATATGAGAGAATATTTTGATATTTTAACCACAATGAATTCTTGGATTTTTCACTGTTGCATATGTCTATGGTCAGTATTTCTGCATGAAAAAAAAAGCGTGGTTCTATAGACCAGCGAACATGTTGAATCTGGGTGGAGCTCTGTAGACTCCATCCTAGTTTCTCTCCCAGTTTTCAATCCTTTCACGTACATCATGTTTGCAATCCAGCTTGCTAACACCTCTAACTTTCAGAATTGAATTTTTAATTAATTTTGTTATCCTGGTATGGCTAGGAAGTGATGCCGCTTCATACCAATTACCACTACATAACAATCTGTAAGCCGTTATTCGGATATAAACTTTTCTTTACTAGAAATTATATATGACCTTATGTAAAGTGTATGTAAGTAGTATGTGTGTGGAGTTGTAGATCAATGTGTACATTTCTGCGGGTTTGTAAGTATATTTAGGGTTGTGCATGTATGTTTGTGTTTTAAAAACCATGGAGTATTAAAACAAGAACAACAAAGATCCATTTAGTGAGTTTTACTGTATTCGCCAATGTTATGTATCATCTAAACACAGTGATGGGTTAATTGATCCATTAGTCAACGAGTACTGTAAATAGTAATCCTTCTATGAGAAAGATAACTTATTTCTCTCTGCTCTTCCGTGATTTGGATTACTGATTATAGGACGAAACTAGCTACAATGGAACGTTCTGGTTGGGAACAAGACAAAGTCACTTTACTGTAGAAATAAGTAGCTGAATAAATACAATATAACACGGTTCTGCATAATTCTTAAACATAATTTCTTTGAATTCAGGAAAATAGACCCAGGAACTAAGATGTTGCATATCAAAAGTATGTTTTTGAAGTTTTAGTAATGTCAATAAACTGCTCACTCAACACTTAGTGGAACATTTTTCAAAATTATCAACCAAATTAAGTAGAAGACTGGGCTTGATTCCGATAAAATTAGTTGAATTTACTGAACCGCAAGGTTGAATTCGCAAACGGCTTCTGACAGACGTATGTTTTAACTGTTGAGATGTGCATGACACAAACTGTGAAAATTTTCTCAGTCTTATTATTGAATAATAACCTAAACATATTTACCCTAATAATAAAAGCATAATTAATTGATTGTTACAAATCCTACCAATTTGCTTTCAGTGAAACAAAGAAACATATACGATATTAGACGAACTTCATTTCAGGAGTATTTCTCTCTCTTGTATGTAGTGAAACGAGTACTGCAGCTTCTTGTTATGCTGTCGTATGCCTCGCAACACCAACTTTATTAAGCTGAAATGAAATTCACTGAGAAACTAATTATTGTTCGAGTAACATACATGCTTTGTTTTATTGCACCTTAATTGGAGATGTAAATGAAGTATTGATGCTGCTACGCCTCCTGCCCTTTGGCTTTTGTATTACTCTGTCGAGACTCTATAGCGCCACTTCTATTTAACATATTCTCACGCCTCATTTGCTTGTCGAGGAAGGATCGACTGAGATCAAACAATTTTCACACGTTATTAGTTTTCTAGAATGTTTTGAAAAGACACGACAACCTGAAGATTGAATATTACACGTCATTATCCAGGAAATATACTTGAACTAGTTATTCAAGCATTACTCTCAGAAATTAATCAATTTTGATATCCTCTGATATCGAATAGTTTCTTTTCGTTCGCATTTTCCCCAAAGTTAATAGAATATTACACTATTTCAAAATTCAGTGAAATACAAAAGTATATATATATATATATATATATATATATATATATATATATATATACTTTTGTATTTCACTGAATTTTGAAATAGTGTAATATTCTATTAATATATAATACATATAAATATATATATATATAATATATATATATATATATATATATATATATATATATATATATATATATATATATATATATATATATATATATATATATATATATATATATATATAATATATATATATATATATATATATATCTATATATATTATATATATATATATATATATATATATATATATATATATATATATATATATATATATAATTATTTATTCGAATAGTTGTTGCCTGTGATCTATTTTTAAACTCTTGATAATTATTAGCAATAACAGGCTGGTTGAATCTTGAAAAACTCGATTTTAATAAAAAATTTGACGTTCCACTATGATATTCGTAATTGAAATTTCTTTGACATTTATTGATTTAAAAAATTGAAAAAAAAAACAGGGCTGCTTAGTATATGCTATTCAGTTCAATATTAACATTCAAAATTGTTATCACCAGATGGTAAGGGAAACCAAAGAAACCCTCACCTACGCAATGTTTGAAAATAATAATAAAAGGGTACTATTTATCTAACAACAAAGAAATGAGTCATGGGAAAACATTAAAGAAGTGGAGTAGAATTATCGGTATAGACGCTTATATGGAAGCAGCCGTTGACACGTGTTTCGGACTCTTTGGTCCTCATCAGAACGGCGTAGCCAAGTATTGGATTGAAAATTTGAAGATGAAAAAAGTACAACAAACAAAATCCTTAGATACGGATTTTGAATGTTAATATTGAACTGAATAGCATATACTAAGCAGCCCTGTTTTTTTTTCAATTTTTTAAATCAATAAATGTCAAAGAAATTTCAATTACGAATATCATAGTGGAACGTCAAATTTTTTATTAAAATCGAGTTTTTCAAGATTCAACCAGCCTGTTATTGCTAATAATTATCAAGAGTTTATATATATATATATATATATATATATATATATATATATATATATATATATATATATATATATATGTTCAGAAAGATTTCCGCGGTCGAAAGTATTTGAAAAACTTGGTTCACGGAATGAACCGCGTAAAAGATTTGAAAAATCTCGACGTTTCGGCTCCTTTTGCGAAGCCATCTTCAGGAGAATTAGAAGGGAAATAATTCAGACCGTGGCCTCAATCTGCCTACTCCACGAATCGAATTTAGGAGGAATCGGAAACAATACGATTGCGTGGTCTCAACCTGCCTACTCCACTAACCGTATTGCTTCCTGTCAACTCTGAAGTCTCAATCTGCCTACTCTTCAGAGTCAACTGGTTGACTCTGAATTATTTCCCTTCTAATTATTGAATTATTTCCCTTCTAATTCTCCTGAAGATGGCTTCGCAAAAGGAGCCGACACGTCGAGATTTTTCAAATCTTTTACGCGGTTCATTCCGTGAACCAAGTTTTTCAAATATATATATATATATATATATATATATATATATATATATATATATATATATATATATATATATATAAAAATAATAATAAAAGATAAGTTGCGCTAATCACTTGGTGAAACATGATTAAATACAGATATTTTAAATAAAACACTTGACTTAAAGTTTCACAAACATATTGAAAAATAAAAATAGGCAACTAGTTTGGGTATATAGAACCATTATCAAGAATCATAAATTAGAAAATTACGCAACAAGCACATTTAAAATATCGATTCTAATAGAGAGGAAACTTGGAAAGTATCATGTACAATAGGGGATTTCCTCTAAATGCCAATACCAATTTCTAAAAATTCCAACAAAAGATTTATACTCGACACACCAAGATTAACCTAACTTGCTGTTATTCCCCACATTTCAATGAATCAATATAACCTGAAATAAACAACTGATTCATTAATTCGCTGCAAACTGGTCCTGCGAAGTTCTCCATTCATTGAGAAAACAGTGTAGGTGATTATATATCAACAAGTGAAGCGCCCTTTATTCATATCGGTTAGCGACAGACTTCAATTTTTAACATTGGATTATTGGAGTGTTGAATTAATTACTATGGTCATAATCGTATTAAATGAATTTGTTTGAGTTAATCTATTTATATATATATATATATATATATATATATATATATATATATATATATATATATATATATATATATATATATATATATATATATATATATATAATATATATATATATATATATATAATATATATATATATATATATATATATATATATATATATATATATATATATATATATATATATATATATATATATATATATATATATATATATATATATATATATATATATATATATATATATATATATATATATATATATATATATATATATATATATATATATATATATATATATATATCACTCACATAACTTGTTTTATGCATTGGAGTTTTTATTTATCAGATTGCTGAATTTTTATATGTTTGGCTTATATTAAGAATGAGTAGTTTGTAACTTGGTAATCATCATCTCGTATAATGTCTAATGGATATTTTCAGTTCCCTGAAGATGGACATGTGAATGCTCGAAAGCTTGGTATGCTACAACGAAGAGCTCCACCTGATTGTATGACTTAATTCCCGATTGCACCTGTCACTCATATATAGGTATATATATATATATATATATATATGTATGTATATATATATATATATATATATATATATATATATATATATATATATATATATATATATATATATATTTATATATATATATATATATATATATATATATATATATATATATATATATATATATATATATATATATATATATATATATATATATATATATATATATATATATATATATATATAGTTATTAATCTTCTATATCAGTTATAGTCCAATCAAATTTTGATTTTACTAAAAAATTGACGTTTTGTCAAAAAATTCGTGACTTTCTCGAAACATTCATAATATCAAAAGTTTGAGAAAAGCTGGCTCCGATGGAAAATTTGCTTGATTGATTTGGATATTTCGAATAAATGTCCTAGTACTACTTTAATTTTGTATCAATTCATAGGTGTTCCACGAATATTTCATGTTCCATTCACAATTCTATCTTGAATGGGGAATAACCCAGAGCGTGGGCTGCTGGATCATGTTCTTCATGGGATATCCAACGATATTCTCGTGATTGTCTTGCCCCCAAAATAGTTCTCAACTAGATTGTGATAGACGCATAAGTTTTTCAATGTCGCACATTTTTTTTCCATTTAGGAGGTTTGTACGTGAAGCGTTCCGGCATATATCAAGTGGCATGTTCACATTTCACCGCGTCTAGTCTTTGTAGTTGTCAGATACGAGTGAAAAGATGCTCAACAATAGACAATATTGAGTCGGGTACATTAAGTCTTGAGAAATATGTTTTGTGAGTGACTATTTTGATATTGCTAATATACACCGCGTAAGGACGAATGGGAATGTATTTGGCTTCGAAACTCATGTGAATACCTCCATGAATCGTCTCATTAATTTAGGTTTTTCGACTGAATGTCCTAGTATTTAAATTGAGTAATGATTCACTCATGTTTTTGGCGCCTCGAATATTTCATATTCTTTATATACGTATACGTAATATATATATATATATATATATATATATATATATATATATATATATATATATATATATATATATATATAATATATATATATATATATATATATATATATATATATATATATATATATATATATATATATATATATATATATATATATGTATATAAATGAGAATTCCTCATATTATCGAGCCACATCCGTGAATATGAAATTAAGTGAAACTAGGACATTTATTGAAACTAATCAAATAAACCTCTTAGCAAAGCTGGTTATTATTTTATTATTTTCCATCGATTTGTGATAAACATCTTAACATTTCTAACATTTACCGTCTAAGGAAGGTTGGAATATTTCGATGTATGGTAAACTCGTATAACCAGCTTCGCTAGGAGGTTTGTTTGATTAGTTTCGAATAAATGTCCTAGTTATATATATATATATATATATATATATATATATATATATATATATATATATATATATATATATATATATATATATATATATATATATATGCATATATATATGCACATATATATATATATATATATATATATATATATATATATATATATATATATATATATTATATATATGTATATATAATGAGTGATCATTGCTACAATGGAGATGTTTTCATTTTTTTAAATGGATTATATATAAAAATTTAAGAAAAATAAAACAATATCCTGAAAATATCAATTAAATATCTCTCGAAATTTGTCATTTGACCTAGACGACATAGCGCGTATTCGCCCAGTAGGTAGGTATACGTAGAAATTTACTGCTTGCGCCGTTCAAATCGTATTTTATGAAAACCTATAAACAAAAGAAGTACCGTCGAATTCGAGTAAATCTTCGTTGTAATCTTTTGAAATTATTGAGTGTGATAAAATGGAGTTAAATGAAGTGGAGGATCCGCTACCAGAGGACATTACTATTACAGAATCAGATAATCTTCCAAATAAAAGGATGAACCAAGTAGTTCAAGTAAATATCAAGACTCCACAGAAAAATCAATCAGTGAAAACAACAACAACAACAGTGCGAAAGGAAATATGTGCTCCCAAATCGTTTATGAATCTCCTTAGCACTCTCCGTCTCCATCTCCATCAAGACTATCCTCTCTTAGCAGCAGGGTTGGGCGATGTCGAGAATGTCATGACGACAATTAATTGTTGACGCGTCAACTATGGTGCCGACGTCGACTTACTAAGTGACGTCGTCAACGTCGACAATGTCGACAGCTGCTTTAGCACAAAAACAATAGCCACATTGAAGTAAAATGTCATTTTATTTAACTTTAGAACAAACATTTAATGAAATAAAGAGATAAATATTCACAGCTAAGCAGATAAACTAAAATATTTCTTAGGGTGTATTCGCGTTGGGCGCTTACACGCTTTAAGCGCTCACGCTTAGAAGCACAGATTATTGGCGTTTGTGTTGACCTTCTAGCGCTTAGAGACGCTTACGCTTTGACTTTGAGCATTAGTTATTTCAACATGGCGAATCTCAGATGTTCTGGTTCTTAGGTGGGCAAAAGCACGATAGTTCACGCAAATACCGTGTTTTGACATTTCCCTACAAATATATTAATTATCGACAACAAAAGTTAGGTTAGCTTACGCTTAGTGTTAAGCGTTTGTGAGCGCGAGTTGACCACAGAAAACGAAGCTTATGAGCGCTTAAAGCGTGTAAGCGCTCAACGCGAATACACCCTTAGTCTTCCATGTCACTGGGAAAATTGAACGCTGAATCAGGATCAATATTTTCTTTAGTAATATCACTCTGCAGAGTAAAATATAAGTGTACTAACATTTTCGAATGTTCGAATGATTTCGGAGAGGTGTGTGAATATATCCCCAGTTTGAGAATAATCGCTCAAACTGCGCAGAAAATGAACATTGTTGACATTGTCGACGTTTATTACATAGTCGACGGATTGTCGACGTGTCGAGGTCAACAATAAAAGTCGACGCGTCGACGCCCAACTCTGCTTAGCAGTTCTTCTTCAAAAGCATAAATATCTTCGCAGAACAGTACAAGTTCAGCTAGTTCTTTGTCAAATACAATCAAGCCACAATATCGCAACGATACCATAAACAAAATAACTAAAAACGTCATTTTTTATATGGGGTTGCTAGAAGAAACTTTTTTTTCTTTCTCACGAAGCTACTATCCTAAAAGGTTTCTAGTCCAGTAAGAGATATTTTTATATCATTAAAGGAAATTCGTATAGACGATTACTATGTGCATCTGGCTATAGATTTTGATATATGTAAAAGCTCAGTTTGTAAAATATTCAATAAAACTGTTCTCTTAATAGCTGACTGAATGGAACAGTTAATATATTTTCAACCTATCGAAGAAATTTGTGAAAAGTTACCTATATCTTCAAGAAAAAAATATTCAACTAGAGTGAGTATGTTGGACTGTTCTGAAATAAGAATCGATTAACCTTCAAATGCAATAAAATAGGTTTTTACGTGGCCCCAGTATTAACATTATAATACAATTTGATTTCCATTACAACTCATGGACTTATTAACTTAATTACTAAAGGTTATGGGGGCAGAGCTAGTGACACAAAAATATTTGAAGATTGTGGTTTTTTATAATATTTATCACTGACATGTTCTGTAATGGCTGACAGAGGACTCATGAAAGTATCCTACTTGTTACAAGGCAAAGGATGTCATCTAATAAGGCATCCTAGCTTAACCGAATGCAAAGCTAGTTCGAAACCTGAGATCATGGAAACAGAAAGTATAGCAGCGCTTCCAATTAATGTTGAAAAAACAACCGATAGATTAAGAAATTTTGCTATGGGGCACTTCACGCTTGCATCAATACTAGTGTAACTTATTTGTTAGACTACATCGTTGTTATTGCTATGGTGAACAACAGAAATTAATGAACGTGTAATCAAAGATTATTTCGAATCGAAAATATCTCTAACTCTTTATCAGAACTGAAATATAGTCAAATAAAACATATTTTTAAATATTTACAAGACTGTAAATTGAATGTGTAAAATGGCATAGTGAAATCCTTGTAAAGTAATTAAGAAAATTACCTGTGTAAAATTAAGTCTGTAATTTATTTTTGTATCTATTGTACAGCTGTATAGTCCCGTTTGGGGACTTTAGTAGGCTTAAATAAATAAAATATACTCGCAGAATAATGTGCATTGATTACTTATTTTTTTACAATAATCTGAATTTCGTAAACATCAATTTTTTGGGATAGCTAAAAATCTGCATGAGCAATGCAAAAAAAGGCCTTTGACTTATTCGCGAAGTGCATTTGTAGTTTTACTATAGTGTATTTTTTCGTGGTTTCAGTTTTCAGCGGACATTTAATTTTCAATAGTATGTTATTCTGTTATGCCTTCTTCCATTATACATGACATAAAAACTACACACTCATAAATAAAAAATAAATAAACGGCTGTTCGTAAATAAACACGAACGAAGCAAGAGCATTGGCGCGACTCTAATACTGGAATGATTCGTGGTGCAGCGATCTTGGATAGGTCGAATGACGTCACAAACAAACCAGAAATCACACACGTTCCCTACTAAAATATGTAAACTTCAAAAATTCATTTCTATGTCATTTATTGATGGATTTCGAAAAAAATTCAGTGATTTATTAGCTTTCGTCTATATTTTAATAGCGTTAAATATAATATTTATAATAGCACGAAACTTGTCCATTATACAACAAATATAATCAAATACTCACAAATATTCATTTGAAAATTGAAAGTAAACAGATGCATAATGTATATTCTATTGTAAACAATAAAAATAACTTTCGAATGTAATAACCAGGAAATTGATAATTTCTTGTTTTCGTTCAGACTGTGCTGCAAAAGTTGGGAGATGATCTATCCTATCATGTTTATTTAGGATAGAAGCAAGTTATTTGGTGGGGTAGCGGCGAGTCATGAACAATTTGACGAGTGAATAAACTCTAAAGGGACTAATTAGAGCATTAATTTAAACATATACAGAAGAGAATTATATTGTATGTTGTTTATTTACTAGAGTGAACGAAATCATATCACAGAATAGTATTATATCTTATGGAACATATTTTGAACCATTTCATACAACTATAAATTAGCTCTATTTGAAATGAAATCATTCTAGTCTAGTAGACAAACAAGTGTTTCATCATTCCAATGAAGAAGTTTATAACTTCTGCTGATTTGTTTAATATTTCTCTTCACAATTTTTTTCTGGTGAGTTACTTATTATCCTGGTAATTTTTATTTTGAAAAATTATTTTCATAATATATTTAGATGTTTGAAGCCTAAATCTTACTTATTAGAATAATATGAGTTATATGAGAGGTGTGTTTGAGTTAAATTTATTTTTACTTCGATGAAACAATAGCTAATAGTTGGTAAAGATTGATAATGGGTAACTAATATACCAGAATCTATTTACATTCATTTATTGAATAAAATATTAGTTGTTCTGTACAGACTCGCAGATTATATACTGGTATGTTTAAGGGTAACCAATAGGCAATTCAATATATTCATAGTTTTCATCCCAATATCAAACTCCTAATAGAAATTTACCAAAAAATCTCTTTGCTATAACTAAAACTATATATAATCACGACTTTGAAATTTTTTATTTGAATTTTTATGCTTCAGTTAAGAATTCTTTAATAAAAAATACTTCGGACAGTCCTTTCAAACATAATATTGCAGCATTCAGTAGTATAGTGTATCGACTTATCAATATTTCTATAGCAACTTCATTAAACAATTGACTGTAATAAAGCAGATGGCTACCCATAATGCATTCACATTGAAACAACATACTTGTGATATCATTATCAGAAAGAATAATATTAATTTAGCAATAAATATATATATATATATATATATATATATATATATATATATATATATATATATTTATGTTATATCGTATGTTTTCTCGGATGGTGGAATGAATCAGAGAAAGATTCCGGGGTTCAATCCGATTTCGGAAGTTTTGTTGGCGCTGAGAAGCACCGTTTGTTTCACGACGTTTCGCCAAAATCTCATTTGGCATTTTCAAGTGCTGCTGTACGTCTGGTGACTCGTAGTTGCCGTCGAGTCACCAGACGTACAGCAGCACTTGAAAATGCCAAATGAGATTTTGGCGAAACGTCGTGAAAACAAACGGTGCTTCTCAGCGCCAACAAAACTTCCGAAATCGGATTGAACCCCGGAATCTTTCTCTGATTCATATATATATATATATATATATTATATATATATATTAATATATATATATATATATATATATATATATATATATATATATATATATATATATATATATATATATATATATATATATGAGGTGGAAGTATTTACTTGTAGGTTACACCAAAGAAAGTTAAGTATATTGGGTTTAAAAGTCACTTGAGATCTTGGTTAAGCTCTTTATTGTATAAGGCCAAGCTTTCGGACAATTACGTGTCTATCTTCAGGGCTCAAAAAATTATTGAATTACAAGTTACAAAATATTATTAAGGTGAAGCCTTCATACTTACAACAAAGTGAGTTTAACAGCTTGAGGCTGAGTCATTTAAAGTTGAGAGATAAAATAACGTACAAATTACACCAAACCAACATATAAAAACATATAAAAAACAAATTTCACTAATTAAACAATGAACATCTCAAAATTGTGTGAGATTCCTCCTGTATTCAAGTTTAATGCAAAAGGAAATCAAACCCAATAAACCATCAGTAACTGACCATGTTTTCTTGGGTTTGATTTCCTTTTGCATTAAACTTGAATACAGGAGGAATCTCACACAATTTTGAGATGTTCATTGTTCAATTAGTGAAATTAGTTTTTTATATGTTTTTATATGTTGGTTTGGTGTAATTTGTACGTTATTTTATCTCTCAACTTTAAATGACTCAGCCTCAAGCTGTTAAACTCACTTTGTTGTAAGTATAAAGGCTTCACCTTAATAATATTTTGTAACTTGTAATTCAATAATTTTTAGAGCCCTGAAGATGGACACGTAATTGTCCGAAAGCTTGGCCTTATACAATAAAGAGCTTAACCAAGATCTCAAGTGACTTTTAAACCCAATATACTTAACTTTCTTTTATATATATATATATATATATATATATACATATCAGATTACCTGGTAGATATTTAAAATCGAGTGTTTACAAATAAACCTGTAGTGATTGAAACAAAAAGAACATGAGTAGGGCGACATAGAAACTTCGAAAAAATAACTGAAGAACATGAGCCTGTTCTGAGAATAATAAAAGAGATTCGTATTATTCCAATCACTTTTTATATGAGAACTATTTATCCGATACAGATTTTCATATTTTGCATAGAGTGAAGAAATGAAGTTGGACTTGGGAAGCTCTAGAAATTAACAGATTTGATATAATAATATTGGAATTATTATATCAAAGCTGCTAATTTCTAGAACCCAAAAGTCCAACTCATTGATTGAAAAAATTGATTCGAGTCATTTGCTTTTACTGAATATATTCAATATCTGATGTAGTTTGTAAAAGTTTTTCAGGAAGGATTGGCTACTCATCAAGCCACTATTTCATTTCTTTGTATAAACGTACTAAAATTTATTAGAATTGAGATGCCAAGATTTTAGTATTCAGTTATATTTGATGAAGCCACCGTGTGGTGAAAAGCTGCATCATACATAGATTCAATTATAGCAATCGTTAAAATCATAATAATGTGATGAATTAAAATCATGCAATCAAAATTTGTAGAATATGGTTTCATATTTCAAAGATATTTTGAATTAGTGTTGGGTAGGACATGATATGAAAATGAGTTTGTAAGAGTAGCCTCTTTTTTGTACTGAGCCAGTACAATGTCCCACTTCAAATGACGCGAGGCGTGCTGAAGCTCGGCGATACGTTTGAAGTTACGACTACGAATATGACATTTGATTTTATTGCAGTACAATAGTTACAGTCTGAATTTTGATTGATGATATATGAATAATCAGTATCGTAAAGTGATATGAAACGATTAGCATAGTGAATATTGTTTGTAAGTAGGTAAAGGAAAATATAAACAAATATATTTTGAAGGATATAATAAAAAAGCTAGGGTTAGGATATTCAAAAGCAAAACAGTCGCTTCAATACGTGCCTCGTAGGATATTTCCTTATCGCTCGACGAGACTCGAAAAGCAATAATGCAATAAATTTGTAGCATGCGTCTCACTTCCTCTTTGTCATCATCCTATAGTTTTACGGAGACGGAAAGTAAGTAGCGCCTAGCGCGACACCCGCGTCATAAAATTTGAAGCAGTACAAAATAAAATGTTGAGCCGCTCTTACATTTTGACGTCATGTACGGGACAAATGTACTGCCTCTTGTATGTCCTACTCAACACTATTTTGAATGATTTGAAATTCCGGTTCATTTATAGCAATCTACTGACGAATGCTATATATCAATTTTTATAATAGGATTAATTTTCTTTCATCATACATTTACAAACACACTGCATCTCAAGATATTTTTACTTTTATGAAATTTTTCCATGATTGGTGTGAAAAATAAATTCCCAGCTTATTAACGATTGGCTAATTGCTCAAATTTTATGTAACCTAGTTACAAAAATGTTTTATCTTTTTTTTCAAGAAATTCCTAGAACTTTGACAGCGCAAACATCATTCCAAATATTGAGAAAAAGGAGTTCTGCTTTTAAAAGACAATGAAAATATTCTCATTGATTTTGTAGTCGTGCTACAGTCACTCCAAATTCAGATGGATGGCTGAAAATATGTAGTACCTGAATTCGGTTGACTCTAAAGGGTTGCTAAATTTATCTCTGCAATTGTTATGTAGAAATTTCTTTCGCTTTTGGTATTTTGTTTTCAATTTTTTGTATTAAGTGACCAGAATTCTTCACCATATGATGTATATCTGTGAACTCTTTCAAAAATCATTATGATTTATATTTCAGCAAAAAAAACTCATTATGATTTATATTTGAGCATCGGTTGTGTGTTTCTTCGTATCACAAGTGAAATTAGGATACTTGAACATTCAATGTATTTTTGTTGGTGGGTACTCAGTGTGTAGAATATCTTCATTCATGGTTTTTTAGTTTTCATATATTTCTGTTTTCAACATTATATATCAGAGCTATATAAGTTTGCGGCCTAGACTTTTTGTTCTTCTTTAATAATAATAATATTCAATCTTACTCTTCATCCTCTCCAAATCAACTCACGAGTTTAAGAGTTTGAGTGTTGAAAGAACAAAAGTTCAGGGACCCCTCTGACTTTATTCACAAAACTGTGCTGCTTACTCGTTTTTCTTCAACCAAATTATATTAAAAATACTATCTAATTTTTATTGATGATTCTTTTAATACATCATGATCAGCTGTCAAGTTGTCAAGTCAATCTGTTCATCTTGAGCAATATTGGCATATTTTAAGAGTTGTGTTGTTTGGAGAATGATCCTCAAGATGAATAATGGAAAATAATAAAGCGTTGTTAGCTGATATAACGAAAGGAGAAATCTCAGCAAAAGGTTCCATTTCCGATATTAATGACCTTCGGGATTGTGAGCGTCGAAATCTGAACGGTTGCTAAGTTCCATGGAAGTTATAGGAATATGAAACATTCTTCAAATTCGTTGCTACAAAATTTGTTACATTATTTGAAATTGAATTTATAACATATACTCAAACGTAGATATAGTTTTTTGTAGTTGATGGAATCCGTCGTTACTACGTGATAATTTAACATGATGAACAAAACTAAATTTGAATTTACTACGTTTATTATCACAAAAATACTTCCAAAAATATAACACTACGATTGCAATTTCGGTCACCAGACCATCATCGGGCAGATTGAGTTTAGATCTGAATACATAATTATATTATATTAAAGAAAACAACTTGTATAAAAACCACAAAATGAAAATAACTTTTTATTCGACTAGTTTCGCCTGTTACAGCATTATCAAGACTGAATACTTAATTGCAAAGACATCGCTTGAAAATATAAGTATTTCGGTTCGGTACCTGGGGGTGGTAGAAAGTAATCGATGGGTCCAAGTTATCAGAGATTTAACAGTGGGGAGTGGTTTAAGTCTAACTGGTCATTGAGAAGAATGTAATTATGGAATTTTTGGATCTTGTTTATTTCCATGGCTTCCAGGAAGTTCATTATCATACCTTTATCACAGTAATGAAGAATTTTTGGTTTGAAAGAGGATGAGATGTTATGTTTTTTTGACTCTAGATGTTCCCTAAATGCTGATTGTCCGTTTTTTAGATGTTCTTTTAGCCTGTCTTTAGCGATGTCTTTGCAATTATGTATTCGGTCTTGATAATGCTGTAACAGGCGAAACTAGTCGAATAAAAAGTTAGTTTCATTTTGTGGTTTTTAGACAAGTTGTTTTCTTACTATTTAATTTTTAATATAAATATGAATTACCACAGAGTTGATTCATCGTCCATGGAATTTACATAATTATAGATTTGCGCTTAAGGGTGGGCAAGAATTATTGCAGGTACCTGAATACACAAGAGAAACATAATTCAAGATGGGCTAATCGAGTGGATTTCCTAAATTGGTACAATAAAATATTCTTAGAAAAATCGTTATTGCTTGAATACACTAAAAGAGGAGAATATATCGAGTCAATCTGGTCAATCAGCAAGATATCTTTTGCATTATGATTGAGTTAAAAAATTTTTAAGGATTCTAAGTAGGTTTGGTTCCTTTCGGTAATATGTGCATGTATTGAAACAATGGCTAAAAATAACAATTTACACATTTATTACAAAAAATAACGCATGACGCACGTTTCGGTGGAACTTCACCTTCTTCACATGATAATGGCAAACTGAAGAAGGTGAAGTTCGACCGAAACGTGCGTCATGCGTTAGTTTTTGTAATAAATGTGTAAATTGTTATTTTTAACCATTGTTTCAATATGTTTATTAATTTACACCAAGTATCGGCCCAATCAATCCAAAATTTGTGCATGATTTAAAAATGATCTATTTGTGGAAATGGGTGGTGGTTTTCACGGCTATGATTTGAAAACGTTAAATCCGTTATATTTTTCAAAAAAGATTGTTAGTGTTCTTTAAATCTTATCTTGAACGATCGACCAGTCTGACCTATATACACTCCTTTACATACAGGACAATTCAACTTCGAAATTTGAAAGTTCAGGAGTTTATTGGTTGATTTCTCCTGTATGTAAAGGAGTGTATATAGGTCAGACTGGTCGATCGTTCAAGACAAGATTTAAAGAACACCAACAATCTTTTTTGAAAAATGAAACGGATTTAACGTTTTCAAATCCTTGCCGTGAAAACCACAAATAGATAATTTCCAAATCATTTACAAATTACCGAAAGGAACCAAACTTACTAACTTAGAATCATTAGAAATTTTCAAACTCAATCATAATACAAAAGTTATCTGGCTGAACGACCAGATTGACTTGATATATTCTCCTATGTTTAGTGTATTCAAGCAATAACGATTTTTCTAAGAACATTTTATTGTACCAATTTGGGAAATCCACTCGACAAGCCCTTCTTGAAATATGTTGCTCTTGTCTATTCAGGTACCTGTAATAATTATTTCCCACCCGTAAGCGCAAATCTATAATTATGTATTCAGTTCTTAACTCAATCTGCCTGATGATGGTCTAGTGACCGAAATTGCAATCGCAGTGTTATATTTTTCAAAGTATTTTTGTGATAATAAACGTAGTAAATTCAAATTTAGTTTTTGTTCATCATAGTTTTTTGTATAAAATAGTCGAACAACAAGGTTTCATTTCAAGCTTGTAATGACTATTAGCACGTTAAGCGTAATCTAATGGCTATTGCATCTCAGTAAATAAGTTTTTCATATTATAGTACAAAAAAGCAGATAATGTTGAATTGTAAGTTTATATGAATTATCATCATGTTGAACGTAATTTATTGACTGAATTATTGGTTTTATTAGAGAAAGACATGCAATAAGGCAATCTTCAATTAGTTATGAATTACCTTTTCACACACCATTGTTTGAGAAATTTCAAGGAATTAAAAATAATTTCAGATGCAATGTGTTTGTAAAGGTTTGAAGGTTTCAAATCAATAATATTTCAGATATAATATACAATATCTATAAGTTGATAATTAGAAATGAACATAAATTTTGAATCATTCAAAATATTCTTACATTATAAACTTATATTCTTCGAATTTTTAAAACTTGGTTATAATCCGTTACAATATCATTGGAAAAGCACATATTTGATTTGAAAAAAGTGAGGTTATGGTTAGGTATTTCTTTCGAGAAAACCAGTCTGAACTAACTCAGATATTGAATACATTCAGTAGGTGGAATTGATTTACGTCTATTTGTTCATTCTATATGTTACAAGAACGTTTATACTTTTTAATTTCTAGGGTATTCCATAAGTTCAATTTCAATCATTTTATGCAAAATATGGAATTGTATTGAGGGAATAATACTCATCTAACAAATGATTGAAATAGTTAGAATCTCTCTTATTATTTTCAAAACAATTATTCAGTTCTCTGATTTTTCTTCAGAAATTTATACTCCACCGTTATATATTTTATAACAAACACCACATGGCTATCTATGGACACTCGATTTTGAAAATTTATTCGTTTTTGATTCATTTCTTCGCAGATAAAGAGCTATTGCAGCTTACCGAAATTTTCGAAATTTTTCAGACGTTCGATATATATATATATATATATATATATATATATATATATATATATATATATATATATATATATATATATATATATATTTATATTTATATATATATATATATATATATATATATATATATATATATATATATATATATATATATATATATAACTAAAGAACAGGTTATTGGGGTACTGCAGTCGGAGATAACAATTATAGTGAATCCTTATTTCAGTTCTAGCTTTCGATATTCTAGTTCCCCTTCACCAGGGATACTGGCATAAAAAAGAAAATGAGTAATAATCAGTTGGAAGATAACTTCTGAAAGTACTCGCGAAACAATGGGATTTTAATAAAAACGGACCAAATACAAATCATTACATTTTATTTTAAAATTTAATTTATTAAAAATCGTAATTATTGGTAAGAACTACCAAGGATTCACACGTTACATCATATACCTACTTATAAAACTGAATTTCGTGGAACCTTCTTTATAATGAATTGATGTTAACATTTACGAAAGTCTACTGAAATAACCCTGTTGTTTCGTTCCCTAACTAGCCAGTCAGCCAAGTCTCTGGCTATCAAGACTTGTGATATATTACGGCTGTTGAAGCTAGCCATAACTGTAAATTTTAGCACATAATTACATGCATTAAACTCATTCAACATGTTATAACATTACCTGAATCAACAAACAAGTACATTTTTTTAAAGACAAATATGTTTTTTTCAACAAATTAATATACAATTTATGTCAGTGTCAAATATACAATTAAAAATGAACAGTAGTCGAGGTATCTGGATATGATGACCTGATAAATCTTCGAAAAACCACGCAACTCTGCCCCGCTCAATCGACTGCGCATCGTTAGGTTGGACGAGACTCCAAATTTACATATTTATATATATATATATATATATATATATTTATATATATATATATCTATATATATATATATATTAATATATAAATATATATATAATATATATATATATATATATATATATATATATATATATATATATATATATA